>JASVER010000113.1:2532588-2664213 GCA_030449065.1 Oceanodroma leucorhoa
GGAGGGTGATCACCCTTTTCGGCCTGCGGGGAGGCGGAGCGCATCGCTCCCCCGCCCGCCGCCGCGCCACGCCCACTCGCCACGCCCCGCCACGCCCCCCCCGCGACGTCGAGCGGGGAGGGGCCGCGCTCCGCCCGCCGCGCCGCGCTCACGTGACCGGCGCCGGGACTATATAAAGGGCGCGCGGGAGGGTGATCACCCTTTTCGGCCTGCGGGGAGGTGGGGTGCGGGGCGCCGGTTGCGGCCCTGCCGGTGAGTGGGGCGGGTTTCCCGGCAGGTGCGGGACCGCGCCGCTCTGGGGGGCGATGTGGAGGCGCTGCGGGTGGGKCTTGGTCCCCGATGGGCGCTGGCGGAGGAGGATGGAGGTGGATTGGGTCGGCGGCGCCCGGTCTGCGGCCTAGGCCGCGGGGGCGTTCTGAGGGGACTCCGCCTCGTGGCGGCCCCGCGGGGGGGACGGGGGAGAGGGGGCAGGTAGCGCAGAGCCCACCGGGGGGTCGGGTGGGAGAGGGGGTCCCGTGGAGCCCACAGGCGGGCTGCGGGAAGGGGAGGCCAGCGCAGGCCCCACGGAGACGGCGGGCCTGTGGCTCTTTGCTGTGAGGCCCCTCACCCCGCGGCCCTGGGTGTGAGCACAGCGGGGAGGCTGAGCCTGCGGCCTGGGCTCGGTCTGGAAACCCGTTTTCCGATGGGAAATGCTCCTGGAAGATGGCGAGGTGGTGTGTGGCAGAGATTAGTTTAAGTTTCTCTTTTTTTTTTTTTTTCCCCACCCTGCACTAGGCTTTTAGGAAGGTAGTGGAAATGTGTAAAACCGGTAAATGGAGAGTGGTGTGTGTGCAAAATGTAAACGTTGTGTTAGGGTTAAGGGTTGCCTGCTCCTCTGTAARTTAACGCTCGGAAGCAGATGCTAGGCTGGGGAGAACCTTTTCATTGTGAGGAAGATGGAGATTGTCCCCTGTAGAATAGTTATTGGTAAATGAGGAGACAGCCTTACCTGCATCATGTGCTCTGGGTAATAGCTTTCTGTGTGTTACAACTCAAGGCCCCATGTTAACAAAGTAGTATCATAGCTCACTTGGACTTCCGTGTGCCTGCACATGATGAAAACTGTTGGTAGGGACATCTGAGAGGGTGATGAATACCAACATATCTGAGCTGGGCATGGAATGGTGTGTAGTGGCCTGTCTGGTATGGCTGAAACACCACGTGGTCCTTTCAGAGCAGCCAAATGAAGTTAATGGCCRCAGGACTGACCCGGTGCTTATAAACAAGAATTGAAGCTGTAGAAAATTAAGTTTAGTGGTTCTGTCCTGCTTAAAAATAATGGGCTAGCAATTATTTTTGTGGCCTTGTCTCAAAAGAGCTGAAGTGTAGATTGCTTCAGGGAGAGTTTTGCTGTAAGGCTCAGAGTATTGTTTTGAATTTTACTTGCATTTTTCAAAAGAGAACATCTTCATTCTTAGAAGAAGAAAAACTAATGGAGAATCTCTTGTTTTCAGTTTAAGATGCATCAACTACACTGTTCCCTCTCTTATGGCTTTGAAACAGGTAGGTGCTGCTTCTGAAATATGGTGTTTAAATYGAGAACTAATGTGTAGGTACACTTCGAGCAACTAGGCTGGAGTACTCTTGTATCTCAGGAAATTACAGGACTAGTGTTTGTAATCCAGTAATTGCTTGTGGTGTCTCTTCAGGTATTCCTCTTCTCGGAAAAGTCACATCTGTCTTTGTACTGGAAAGTGGATGTGAGGCCCCTGTTGTTTATGAACTGCTAATCGTCCTGTAACCAGTCTACAATAGTACCCTAGATGCCTTTTTTCCTTCATTACTGCTGTTTCACCATCCACAGCAATAGTTTGTTGTTTGGAGAAAAGTGCCTGATGCATGTTTCAAAAAGAACCTGTAACTATCAGGATTGATGTTAACTAAATCAGAGAGCCTATGATGGTTTCAGTATAAGAGTAGTGGACAGAAGTGATTTCTGAAAACTCTGTGCTGAGGCTTTTTTCTGTGCTTAGTGTCACTGCCAGAGGTACTCCCTCTAGATCTACAGGTGTCTGAGAATGTTGTATCTCTTCCAGATCTGCCACCGAATATGGAGACTTGATGCTACTTCACAAGGTAAAAGATACTTCTTGAAAATTCAGCATAAAATGGTGCTCAGTGTTTGTCTAGATAGTATCTTTTGTTCCAATAACATCAGTAGGCAGACTTTATTCCCTGAGCTAAGTTTTCCCTCTGGTGCCACAATGATGACACTTATTTGCTACTCTTGATCAAGAGAATGATGAGCACTTCTACCACCATAACTTTCCTCTGAGGCACAACAACTTAGAATTGCCCTTGATGTTTTGTTTTCTGACTATACACTTCATAAGCTTTTTTTTTTCCAGGATTTGAACTGTACACTTGGAAGACTTACAGAAGAAACATCACCTGGTGAGAAACGTGTGGTGTGTGTAGGGGTTTCTTCCAGGGAGCTGCTGAAACACTGCAGTGGAAAGAGTAGGTTGTGTAAAATGGGAGGGAAGTACTTTGGGATTAATTTTCACTAATACRCAGAAACAATTGATACTTGCTAGTGTTCAAGAACTCTTGAATATTTCTTTGTGTTTTATTTGGAGAACTTCAATTTTTCAAAGCTATCACAAGAAGTGATTGCTTGGTACTGTTATTCCAAAGCAGATACAGTGATGATGACATAGTTCAGCAGAATATCCTGTGAAGAAGAGTTTTGTCTTTCGCTCCTATTTGATGTATCTTGCTCTTGTGATCTCTTGCTAGGAGGAGTAGGCTTGGCCACGAAGCCTGAGGGAATCTGATGGGTTTTTTCCTTTTGTTGCAGGCACTGGGAGATGAAGCTGTAAGCTGTGCAAGGTAAATATTTTATTTCCTGCATCTGTAAAAACTAATTGATATCCCTGATGTGTGAAAAGGCTGCGTGTGATGACGGCATAGTTCAGCAGATGACCCATGGTGATCACGCTGTTACTGTCTTTCGCTCCTATCTGATGCAGCCTCCTGTACCTTAGGCTAAGTTTGACAATTCATGTGGAAAGCTGAGGGTGAAACACCATTTTGTTTGCTCTATGAGTGTGTTTTGAAAATTTGTTCCAGAAGATGAGTAAATGGGCTAAACATTAAAAAATTTAGTAGGATTAATAGAAGGATAGAGTAGGCTGTGCTTGTGAAATTAAGCACAAATACAGCAGAACAAATTTGCTATGTCAGTAACATAAAAACTTGGTTGAACTGGTGTTTGTGTTCCAAGTTCTGTAACTGTTGTTGCTTTGCAGGCAGCCCTGGACAGAGGATACCTGTGCCTCCAGTGTGAGAAGCTATTTCGCCTGTTACTGATGTTGGTGAAGACAAGGCCTTCCTAACTGAAGGTAAAAAAAAAAAACTTTTTCAGATGGATGCTACATTTGACTGTGCTGCATCTGAGCTTGGGATTTTGCTTTTGGAGATAAGAGGATCTGAAAATCCATTTTGTTTCTGGAAAACCTGAAGCAAAGATACTAGTACCCTAAGTATGCCTTCAGATCCCCTATGCTTCACAATAAAAGCATTAAGTAATTCTTTTGCGGTGTTAAAGACTTCCAGAACGTKCCTGTTGAGACTAAATGGTCAATATGGCAGTACTATGAATTTAGTATCTGAAATGCTTTTCCTGGTTTAGGCTGACTTAAATGTTTACACAAAGTTCATGTCACTGAAYAGAGGTTTGCTCCTTTCTGCAATTCCAGCAGTCTCTGGAGTTGAGGAATTACCATCTCAAGGGTGCTGGGGAGGGTGCTGGGAGGTGGCTTTAGGGGCCCCCCTTGTGGAAGGGGATGGGAGTGGCAGTCTACTGTAGATGATGTTGAATCAGGTCTCTGATCCCAATGAGGATAAAACTTGACTAAACGCTGATACAGTATTTCACTGGAACTGTTCTKACGCTAAAACTTTCTGCTGGACCTTATCTAATAGCAACTTTTCCTTTGCAGGCTTCCAGAGTGTTTCTCATTGCRATGTAAGTACTTGTTTTAACTTTGCAAGTATTAGCATAAAAAAATATGCCTAGAAGTGAGGTATTTAACTACATGTAAGCTGGGAGGGAGGTGCAAGGGGCTAGTGTTGGCTGCTGCTTGCATCTTGTCCAAAAGAGAAGGATGCTTAAGGGGAGAACTGCCGGATAAGGCCCAGCCYTGACAGGCTGGTTTGTGCTAAACTCTTCACTGTGTGCCTGTGAGCTCATGAAGTTGCTCTGATAGCACTATTTGTGTATTTGCCCTCTTCCCCGTAGCAGCCTTAGCCTAAAGCASATAGCTGTCCAGTGACTGACAGTGTGAGCTGCCTGTGTGATGAGATGTGACTACCTTGACTTCAATCRTGGAGGTCTGCAATTAGCTCTATCTGACTTCAGGCACCCGACTAGATTTCACCCTCTTGCGCTTGYTTGTGCGCTCTCCTGATGCTTCGCTTTGTTGCAGGGCAGGTGCAGTGGAGCTGTGAAGTAATGCAGTTGGGAGTGCTACCAGCGAAAGTAAGTTGCCAACAGATGCATATGAGTGGTCAGAACTGCGTGATAGGTGATGGGGAAGTTCCTAATGCTGGCCTCTAGTTGCAGTGTAGCTGCAGTGTTAAGCGGAAAGTTCCTTGAGGATTCTTGCCTCTCCCGATAGATTGCAGGTTACCAGCAGCCTGCAGGGTTCACTTMCCCAAGGTGCTAGGGACTGAATCTTGTACTGTGTGACCAAAGACAGTGATAAGATGCAGCGATGATTGTAACAGTAATGGACAAAGGAGTTTCTGGAGTCTCTAGAGCAGCATCAGCATTGGACTGACATCTCGTTTTCTTATGTGTATCGTAGGCTTGAGAATAGGAGAACTGCTGGGTACTTTGTAACAGATGCTTCTTACTTGGTAAGCTGATTGCTTCTCAGTTGCCATAAGATTACGGCTTGAAAATGTTAACTGCTTTCTGTAACTGAAAAGAAAGAGTATGGACCAGTTGAACTATGTAACTGCTATGGACTACTTAAGTTTCTAGTTGATAAGAAAGAATGTGTGGTAACCTGGCAGTGTAGAGCTTGTGCTGACCAAAGCCAGTACAATTATTTACTATTTTAACTTTTTGCTGGTTAAATTAAGCAGTGGGCTTTTGCAGGGAGTAGCACTGATCTTCAGTAGTTGAAGTAATATGGTAAATTGTCTCGATGGCTAGGTTAGAGCTTTTACGTGATGTGAATCAAGGTGTGGTTGGGGGTTAAGGTCTGAAATGCTGAGGGCAGGTCCTCTAAGGAGAAACAAAAGTAACAAAACATCAAGCTTCTCTAAGCATGTACTGTTTGTGATGATTAATTCTAAGCAATGGGAATCTCTCTGAACGAGGCTGAGGAGGACTCTTGCGCTGAAACAGTACCCACATTCAAACTAACTCTTGAAGCACACTGCCAAGGAGAAGAGAGCGTTAATAAAATTTCACTTGTTACAGAGTGAAGCTTGCGGGGAGTTTGTGTGAGAAACGAGACAAACTTATGTCTGAGGTAAGTAGAGTACCTGGGGTTTGATAATTACTGGAATATTGTCTGTGCTAAATGCCTAGGTAGGGGTGACTAAAATCAGTCCTGTAATAGATCCGATTTGTCTTCCTTTATTGTATTCTGATTCTCCCACTCTCAGCTACTGTGGGAATAAACATGATGTGCTCGAAGCAAGAATGCACTTCTATGTAGTTCTGAATTTGACTTGAAAAGGAAGGACTCCTTTTGAGCCGATACCCTGACAATTCCTGAACTGTAGTCAGTGGTAASCTTTTGTAGAGTTCTGCTTGTATGAACAGAAGACGTGGCCTTAATGAGTACGAAAACTGGGTTTTTATTGCTGGATGTCTTCACACAGTGGAAATAGTAAAGGAGCTGAATCAGTGGAGACCACTTAGCCAATACAGTATTGATAATGCAGTACAGCAGAATGCACAGCAGCAAACACAGCTCCTAACTCATATCTGATGTATCTGGCTGTTCTGTGAACTGACACTGTAACACTTGAATTAAAAAGAAAAAAAACAAACCACCAACCCTATATGCTGTAGTTGTCACTACTCAGTAATTTTTGCTAATCCTGGTTATGTTGGCAGTACACAAATTTAGGATCTAGTTCTAGATGATTGCTATACAAACTTGTTTCCTCCAACAGACTGGCTCTCACTTTTGAGGATAGGTTTTCAAGATGATTTCTATGGGGCTTGTATTTTAGGTATCAAAACTCATTGAATCGAACTTTCTGTTGAGGAGAGACAGCATCACAAAGCAAGTGGTAGCTTTGTACTTTTCCCCGATTCTTCCAATGTTGGTAATTGTGTATTTCCAATTCAGTTAGGATTTGTAAGCTTTGTATATCCTGTTTGGGTGTTGCAGGTTGGAGTTGTCAGTTGCCAGCTGAAATGCAGCCTCAGTGTAGGTAAAATTAGTTTGTTGAATAGGATTTCATAGATAAATAATTAAACTTGCATATAGTGATGTCTGTTATTCTGAAACAACTTCTCTCTTTCTCAGGAAAGGACTGTGCTGTCTGCAACCTCACTGGGTAAGACCATACAGCAGATGAATTCTGTTAAAAACTTCTCAGAATATTTGTAGCCACTGATGAAATTTGATTCTGCCAAATGAATTACTGTGATATTACAATTTCCGTTCCACTTTCCTCTGAGGTTACGAAGCTGCTATGGAGCTTTTAGTGGTTGTGCTACTGCATATGTTGATTGTGTTTTCTTGCTTTAGGTGAGGATGCAACTTCAAAAGTACTGTATAAAGAACTGAGAAGGTGAGTGTAACTGTAGTAATAATTAAATTTATTTGTTGGAACAAATGATGATAACCTTAGCTTGAACTCTCTCTCTGAACAGAGATGAAAATCTAAGGTCTGAGTTGTTCCCAGCAGGCTTCTTGTGCTGGTTTGGTGCCTTACAATGGTTCTTATGTCTGTCTTAATAGGTGGAAGATGGCAGAATAATGGGTTACACTTGCATGAACAGCATTAAAAAAGCCAAGGTTGTTTGGTTTTTTTTTACCACACTGGTAACATTTGCCTGATACTGATGGGAATCAATAAAAATTTGTAAACTCTACCTGTTGTTGTGAACTGCTTTCTGGCTTGAACAGCTTGCTGTAAAACTGCTCTAGGCTACTTTATAAAAGCTTCAAATGCTTGATTTAGAGCAGGGACTAAACTAGTTTAAATGCTAGTCCTACAGTGTCTTTTAACTTAGGTGTCAGATACTGCTAATGTGCAGACTGCGGTTGACCTGACCCAATACCAAGATTTGGACAAAGCTAAATAATTGAAGTAGTAATTAGTGTTTTGTAGGTGAGAGCTAAACACTACTACTTGTGTATTTACTCCTAAAATTACAGGCCACCAGTAAGTCTGGTATTAGATGTTCAGGTGCAGATGATGTGCACAGAATAAGCATGCAGCTTGGACACTGTTAACCCTTTTCTGCTGGACTCTTAGTCTGATCTGGTCACTGGAATTAGTCTGGAGCAAGACAGCATCCAGCCTCCATAAGGAAAAAAAATTGTTGAGCAGAGAGGTGGGGGATTTTGATAATACTATTTTAAAAAAAGTTACTGCTTATGAGGCACTACGGCCTGCTAAGGTACTGCTGCTTCCCAAAATTCATTAATGGTAGATTTCTTCTCTGAAAAATTAATTTAATTTCCCCCATCTTTGTTATCTCAGCAGTGATACCAATATGGGAAGTCAGCTCTATGAAGAACTCATTATCCATAACACTTGAGCTATTGCTGTAGCACTTCTAATGAGAAGTAAAACTAAACATCCAAACTGTTCTACAGGAATATTTTCAGATTATTAGTGTTCCCTAGAACCTTTCAATAAGAGGAATAGGTTTGTCGTATCTCCCTCCTACTGCAGCTGGTACAATCTAGTTGAATTTGAATTCCATCTTGTAGAAGGMGCTGAAATCTTTTTAGCCAGAATAGTATTTCATCCTAGAGAGAGTGAATTAAACATGGTCCTGTGTCCATGTGCAAATTAAATCTCTTCTGCATTAAAGCAAAAGCCATTATTAAGGTCTGTTTTCATCCAGAGCTGATTAGTAGCCTCTTAATATTCTCCCTCACCATATTACTTTTTAAAATACCACACTTCATTGTGCCTGTTAAAGAGCTTGAAGGGACTGTCATAGCCTGCAGTATAGAAGAAGTCTTCATGGAATGGTTGGCCTCTGTTTCTTAACATTCTGGCCAAGACTTCAGCTTCCTCAGCATATTTCTCTGGGGAGGCAAATCCACCGAAGGACCTGGTAGAAGTGAGAAGGGAAAGGTATTTTTAAGAGTTCAAGCCCCTGCTTTTTATTTTCACAAAAGGAAACTTCAGGCTTGCAAAGCATGCAGTGTTTGAGCACTTCTGATGCAGTTTGTAGTTACTAGATAAACTTTGCAGGACTAGGTGTAGCTATGTATACTACTTAAAAGGATTTAAAAATACTAAGTTGCTTGCAGTTCTGAGAGCATCAGCTGACACAAGTTGTTCYCTTCTCTGCATGTAGTAAAGCCACAGGCAAGTGTAGCTTTGGGTGCTTTTCCTGTGATAAAGAACTGCCATGTAGGTTTTGTGGGAGTTTGGGACTACAAATGAAGTGGGCTGGAGGAGTGATTTAGGTGTTCTGTGTAGCACAGGGTGTGCCCAAGAGGGGAGGATTCTGTAGGCTGTATTTCTACAAAACCCACTCAATGCAATATTCAGGTGTACTGAAAAATGAATGTTTCAGAAGTTGGTTATTTCTCCTTGTTCTTAGTAAGACACCTAAGCATAAGAAAGATGGACAGAACTTGAGCATTTGGAAATCAAGGCTCTGAACCGCAGGCTACATCCACAGTTAAAAATCCGCCGTAAGAAAGTAGTCCAGACTCTTAATAGGTGAACCCCTTTCAGAGTAGCTACCTTCCTTTGTCATCTGTGCTGGTGCTGCTTACCGGACAAAGATGGCTGCTGCCTTCCGCTCTTCAATGAACACATCTGAGTCGGTGGGCTGTGGTGGAGAGTCCTGGTGTTCAAACGGCACGAAGAAAGAGATCTTGAAGTCTGTGCAGCCAGGTTTTATCAGGCATGTCACTGGCACAGTCATATCAATTTTCATTTCTAGAGGAGAGGGGGGGGGAAAAAGAGTCTTCTAAGCAGCAAGCAAAGACAGTGTCTGAATGCTGCTGTAAAGGGTCATGCAGACTTATCCTAAAAGCAGAAACCARAGCAGCCTCACAGGTATAATGGCCTAATGGAGTCACAAGGGTGTTAGACCAGGAAAGTGAACCTGCTTTGTGCTGCAGCTGGTCTTACACTATTCAGCTTCGTCTCCCATTTGTGGTGCTTGCAGTTCAAAACCAGCACATTGTACCTTTCTCATTTTTCCCTTGGATGTAGTGGAAGAGTTTCCAGAAGCCCTGGCGCATCGCCTCCTTCTGGGTCTCTCCCCTAATGACTGTGCTGACCCACTTTGCTGTCTCATACTGACGCAGTTCATAATCCTTTGCCTGAAAGGTAGCARAAGTCACAGTAACCATTACATGAATACTACAGATGACATAAATTAATAGCTACTCTTTCCAAACCAGCACGAAAGTATTGTTGCATTCAGATACCACTGGGCAGCCTCTTCGATGCAGGCTCTAGGCATACCCCCAACATCAAACGATTTGATGCCTCCCTTGCAAAACCATGCTGTTCTGCCTTAGGCTGAGCTCCTCAGAGCTTATAAATAGGTGTTCCCCTTTGCAATCTGGTGTTAACGGTGTCTGTAGTAACACTTCCCTCCACGCCCATCAGATGCCATGCCAATCCCAAATCCACCTTAGCTCTGCAGCACCCTTACTGCGGAGAGCTCCATTCCCCTGGCCTTTAGCGGTTACCATCGTCTCTGCTGAGATCCACCGAGGGGACTGCAGATCCAGGGACAGAAACGTTTGCTTGAAGGATTTGATCATCTTGCCAGAGCTGAAAGGCAGACACAGTTCATTGGCCTCTCTCCAACCAATGCAGTATATGTGGGGAGGAAGAAAGCGCTAGGGCTTTTCTGCCTAATGCCAAAGAGTTTTTCCTCAGCCTCTGGTCTCCAACCTTTCAGTAGCACTTGCTACGCTAAGGAGTGACTGGAAAAGTTCAGGCAAGAGACTGGTGCTTTCTAGAAGGCAGTTGTCCCTGAAATAGTGAAAGGCCTGGATTCCACTGCTTATCCCTGATGATTCAACAACAAGGGCTGAAATCCTTTAAGCCCTTGAAGGAACCAGCAGAGAACCAASATGCTACTTCTAGGCTGATGTGGGAGTGGTCATCTTCCAGGATAAGCTGCCTTCGCTTCTCTGTGAAGTGAAGGYGTTTCCTGGCTGCAAAACAGAAGGTTGAGATTCTGCAAGTGGCAGTTGTCTGGAAATCCATAAGTGAAAAAGTGTTGAGGACTACAGCCAATTTTCTCCYGGATGCAGAGGTATTGATGTGGTGGGTACTCTGTTACTGATCGTGCCCATAACTTTATTGGGCCTTGTAATAGCTGATGCCTTTCTTAAAGGCCTTTAGCCCCCGAGTCCTGTGGATAGGTGAGATTTTCTGTATTTATGAATATGTAGCTACTTTCCCTAGGTAGCCTTCACACAGAAGGAAAAAGCTGAAAACATGAAAACACTCAACTTTCTCTCACTGTCCCAAAATAAAGCGAGTGAAAATAATCAAAATCACTACTGAAATAATCACATCTGGTTAAAAGTCTTGAGATTTTAGGAGCTGCCTTTTACAATTTTTGTCTATACCAGGCAGATCGTAGTGCATAACCTACATCGCAAGAAAGTCTCTGCTTCCTGTTACATTACGACGTGTTTTGCACTTCACGTTGCAAAGATGACACGTAGTTAATTCAGCAATTATCTTTATTCTTAGATCATAGTACATTGTCTTCTCAGAGTATAACTTAATTGCATGTTTCTTGGGTAACAGAACAAACTTTGAGGTTATTTTTCATTTCTCCTGCTTTTCAACTGTTTGTAGCTGCCAACACAACAGGAAACTACTGCTCTGTCACTCGTGGCTACTTTTTGATGGGCTTTTAGTATTAAAGGTGCACTGATGCAATTCACAGCATGTCCCACCTCCAGTGGTAAAGCCTTTAAGGTATGCTMTCTTTAACACGATGTTTGTGAATGGCTATTTTTGTAAAATCAAGAACTGCCTTATGCTACCTGACTACCTCCTTGCCTGTTTCCATTTTCTTACGACATGTAGACTGCTGTTGAATACTATTAATCCCCTTCTGTACCCTGGTTTAAAGGTGGCTACAAGGAGTTTTCTCTTTGGGGTCTATGAGGYTGAAAATCTTCTATCAAAAAAAMCAAAAAACACCCCAAAAAACCTGCTGGCACTGATTTCACTTCCAGTCCTTAACATAAATAGTGCACAGAGCACTCACGTGTTGAGCTTTTTCTAGCAGCTCCTTCAGTTGTCACCCTAGAGCAAGGGAAGATCAGAGGACCACGTAGCGGGAGACTGATGCCAGCGGTTAAAAGCAGGCACTGTCCCCCTCCCTGTCCCAGCCTGAAGATACATCATCTTCAGCAGCCTTTACCAGAATGATGCGTCACCAGGGACTGCTGCACAGTCCCAAGCTGGACAGTTGTACTCTAATACACTTTTTGTCAATAGTATTCACAAATCATCAAAGCATAGCAATAAAGCAGGAATCCAATGATTTTATTAAAAGCAAATGTGAGCAATTATACTGAAATTTCCTACAGTAATTTATTTTATCCATTGTCATTTCAAAGGCAAAGATGCTACTGCTTTGCTATCACTTCACTTTCTCCTTGCTCAACTTAATAGAAAACACATTTCTCCTCTTCATGTGTTCCCTGGGTATGTTAGAAAGCAGAGAAGTAAACGCTCCTCTGTTTCAACACATGCTGTTGTAGTAGCTGCTGTATGAGCTGGCTTGTCTTTCTACTTGCCAATTCCAGCCCCTCCCCAACACACCTCCTCTTAACTGCTGGTAGATCTCTCACAGCTCTCTCTTTTATAACTTTGTGGCCAGTACCGTCGGTGACTGCATGTACAAAATATTTTTGAATTACATAAAAGAATGCTTTGGGTGGGGGGAAGACAAACTGAGAAGAATCCTCCAAATATTTACAGTTGAATTAATTTTTAGATCTACAGGAAAGCTTAGCTTTGAGATTTCCATCTGTTCATGTAAGTATTACTGTAGGGTGTCTAGGCTTCTTCTGCGGCTGTTAACACCTGGGCCAAAGGGACAGAAAGCACAGCAGGCATCTTCACAGGTTACATTGATGGAGCAAGTAAGCGTAGCCAGAACATGCCATTCCACAAGCCGCTAATTACATTAAGAAAGTGGAGAAAGTAGACATACTTACGTTTTAAGCTGCCCTTATCGTTCTAGCTATTGCAGTCTATCCTTCTGAGGCTGCACATACTCACAAGATGCTGCGTGTCAGCGTTTATTTTAGTTTCATCAAACTCCGCCCATGCCTCAGCCCTACTGGAGGGAGCTGCTGTTATGAAAACCAGAAGGTTGTAGCCTTGTCCTCCTCTGGGTCTCACTGGAGAGCTCCCACGCAAATGCCAAAAGCCCCACCCACTGCCCACGAGGCAACATTGGGTCCAGTGTGTGATCTGGCTCCATAAACAGTTTTGCACCCTTGTGTAACTTCTCCYGGTTTCCATGGCTTTGTGCCTCCTTATGTCAGGGTCAGCGGCAGGTTTTGTGCTCTCGGGAGAAAGAATTTTACGTAAATAACATCCCCCCCCCCAGACTCAGATTACATGGGAGTGATGGTACAGAATGACAGCTTTTCCTTTTTATGCCTGGGGTAAAATGGTAGGTTAGAAATCTGGCTGCAAACTAAGCTAAGACCATCCTCACGAGATTTCTGCTGGCATGTTATGAAAGACAGACAGTGTTCTATAATGRCTGTCTGTTTTGAGTGGTATTTGAGACTAATCAGCCCCCCTTAGCCCTGGGATATCTGCATAAAGCGGTTATACAAAGCTATTGTGAAATTCTGTCCTGCTTATAGTACACACAGTGAAGCTTCATTTAACCTGCTGCAGCTCCGGACGTATTTAGGTACCAGCACAACAGAGCAGATTAAACTTCACAGTTTGGGTTCTGAGAATACCCCCTGTGTTTGTCATGGTTTGTGCRAATTCCTTGCAGCCAAATTCAGCTAAGCTCTCTGGGACATTTGAAATAAATAGCCGAGAATGACTTTTAACAGGAAACATGCTTTCCTTGCAGGGAACTTCATCAGGATGCTGTGCAATACACTCCTATTCCAAAAGGGGGAATAAAAAAACCCCAAAACTATGCCAAATAGCAATTGCAAACTTAGCTCTAAAGCCACAAAGCTCTCTAAAGCCACAGAAGTGGGGTGGTGTAAAGAGTGGTTTACTAATGGAGCCTGTTAGAACATGCTAAGGCCTGAAATACAGAACCAGTTCTCTGCACACTTTGTACTTTTATTTTACAGAGTAAACTTTCTCTCAGTTTTACCTGTGTTCTGCTTGGGTCGAACAGGAAAATCAGCAGGGTGTTTTGGAGAAGCAGAAGCTGCTGCTTCATGGTCCTTGCTCAGGAGCTACAGGCATGCAAAGGCATGTGTAAGGTTAGCTGTTACATTACTCTGTCACCCTAACATTCCTGTCAAGTGTGTACTAGTAATTATTTTCTCCAGAGTAGAGAAGGCCATGTAAAAAACTACACCCAGCCACAACAGTTTGGCAAATCTCAGCATACCTACCCCAATCACGAGCACAGAGAAGTATTGCCTTGAAAGGGGGGCAATTTGYAGATAAACACAAGCCCCCTCTGAATTCTCGTTTTGTTTCTGAAGCAGAGAGACCCAGAACAAATCCCCAGTCAGTTTGTATGTGTCCAGCTGACGTTTCTGTCCCTGACAAAGAGCTAACTGTTCCTGGTGGAGTAGCCCGAGGTTGGAGAACAATCATCAGTGTTTTCCCGAGAGGTTGTTTTCCAACACTCTTGTTTTTCACGTATAAATTGAGAGAACATGTCAACTGTTGGAAGAGACAGTAGGGCAGGCATGAGGACATGTATACTGTACATAACTATATACATACCCAAACCATATATAATTAGGGAGATGGGAAAGGGATTATGATGGAAGCTGACGCACAGTCTCACTGATACCTCCAAACAGGGGAAAATCTGAGTACTCTAACTCTGTACCCGTCGCCTTTTACACAGGAGAATAATGCGAAAGAACTGTTTTAGCACCTTGAGGTCCCAGTATTTTGCAGAACATGTGACGGGGAAGTTCAACAGCATACGTATACTGCTAGTTTGCCTGGCTATCTCTRCTGCATGGGGGAAAGCAAAACCGGGCAGTAATAAAGGCTCATACTGCTTATGTAAATACCAACTTCTCCTTGTACACTATACCTCTAATGCAAAGAGTTGCTGCCCACAGAGGAGCCCTAAATGTACTAATTAAACAGGCAGTAATTAAGTCTCAAAGGTAGCCTCTGTTCAATGTCATATATATATATATATATATATATATATATATATATATATATATGGGACTTGGCTGGTATTTTCTAGAATAGCTGATAAAGCAGTGTTTTTCGGTACTGTTGCCTTAAACTCAAGGAGTAGAGATGAGGGCACAAGCACATAAAAGCATGCAGTTTGTAGCTTGACTTTACTATTGTCAGCAGGCACTTCTGCGCAGAACACCGTAATGAACACTTAGGTAATGGCTTTTCAGGCTAGCAGCTTCTATTGGATAAGTATAAGGACAAGCCTGGGATATGATCACTTGTGATTTCCATTTTTCCTCTCTAYAGACCCTATCTATAACAAGCCCAGACAAGACCTTAAGCAACATGCTCTATAGCAAAAATGCTTACGTCTGCTCTGTAGCAACATTACAATAGYTGCTGTCAGATCCATGCAAGTGTGTTGTAAGTTGCCTTTATCCCTAGAGGCAAGCACAGACTGCTTGCACAAAAAAGATTAATCTTTTCCACTGACCACACACCAATTGTGTCAGGATTGGAGAAGCCCGTGAAAAAATGTTTTGTTACAGTATGGTTAATGATAACTTTAAGTCCTGTTCTTGTAACTGACAAGTCTGTAGCGTAACATGAAAAAATTGCATGTGAGGGACAGAGAGGGATGCACGTGTCTCCAGTCTGGCCACTCACATGTTCTAACAAGTGATCTCAACCCAAACGCTCCAGGTAGTTTTGCATTTCTGCGAAAGCCTGTCAGAGCATCAGTTAGCCTTGCGTCTGACTGATTTTGATTTAAAAGAACTGAGATTCTTCACATGTAAGTGACATTTGCTTTTGCAAACACACACTTATCAGATGATGCAGAAGCCCTTACTTCACAACARAGAAGTTGAGCATGTGATGTTACTGAAGTTACTGTAAATAATAGTCCAGGGCAGCAAAAGCGTCTTTATATGTTGTTAGATGAACTGTGGTTTTCTGCAAAGTCATCTCCCCAAAGAAGCCTCTTATTTCCTTGCTCTAAAGAAAGAGAAAACCTTCTAGCAAATTCCATTTTATATCTTATTCTCACTTCCAGCAAGGAAGATGAAGAAGCATAAGCATACCATCTTCTAAAGAAGCAGTTGAATGTACTATAGTACTGTTCCAAGGAGATTCCATGTTATCCTTTGCAAATTGCAGAAATGAAATCTCTGCCATAACTCTAATGAGATGGTATTTAGACCTACGTATTTTATGTCAGCACACCAATTTGTTACCATTGGCCTTCAGCCAAAAATAATTTGCTTTCTGGAAATGCATACGTGGATTTTGTCCATCTGCTTTTTGCCTGATTCCAGCTAATTTGTTACAAATGACACATGAAACTCTTGCATCTCCCTGCTATCTTGAACAGCTGACTCAATGACAGCATTACCTAAAATCTTGCTAAATGAGTGACTCTGTGCTCACTTCATCAGAGATTGCATGAACTGACTGCTCTTGATCAAATAAAAAGCTTCCTACATCCAGCACTGCTCCAGAGCACTCTTGACTTGGCATTTTCCAAGATTTATCTGTCAAAGGTCACATTTTGGAATCATTCTAGGTTTGGAGAATTAATCCTAAATTAAGCCTTCCTTCCAGCTGCCATGAAAAASCTTCCTAAACCTTCCTCTCTTCTGTCCATAGAACCCAGAGAGAGACTGGAAGCTTTCTCGGCTTTCTATACTGCTTCATTCACTTGGCTTCTTTCCAAAATAAGGGTTATTTTTACTATGGATCTGTTTAGGGATCTAGCTATCAACTGAACTGCACAAGCAATTGTCTCAGTAAACTTCTTTAGCCAGCATTAATTAACGTAACTAAATCCACAGAAAACCTGCCATCCTCTCTGTGTGCTGGAAGGAMGAGAGGAAGTATCAGCTTCCCCTACAAATTCAGCCACATTCYGCTATTGACAGATTCTTCTCAGAAAAAAGAACATGAAACAAGGTGAATTTTTATCTTCAAGATAAGAGCATCTCATTCAGGGAAACGGGATTAAGGTCACATAGGTAACAGAGTTTGCTAGAAAAAAGCTGTGACACAAATCTATTGTATTGCTATTTTTGCCTTTTTAAATGGTTTTTAACAATGACTTAAGCTATAGCCTAAGGTGAGAGAATACACCTTCTTTGCAAATACAGCTCCAAAGAGGAAGGAGCCAGGCATCAATCATCTGAGAACACTACTCGGAGAGAGGGCTCAAAAAACAACCTGAAGGAGAACAGGCATTTACCGATTGTTTATCARTAGGAAAGTCCAGTATTTGAAGTCACCAACAGTCTGTACCACAAATAATGCTCTCAAGCAACACCAAGAAAGAAGTAGTTAGCAACCACAGTGGCAGCCCAAGGCCTCTTACACCTCACCTGCTAGACAGGCTCTCCAGAAGRAGGTAGGAACTCAGTATCAGCTCCAACATTTTTCTATCATCTGCATCTTCCAGCAGTCCCTCAGGCAGATACCTACCTTCTGTCCTATTTTTGTCAGCAGGAGCGCAGTGGCTCTGCATTTTCTTTCTTTGCTCCACCTTCCTAGATTTTTAAGGTGATCTTTTCTTCTTCTTCACCTGCTTTGGTCTCCCCCTTCCACCCTCCCTTCCTCCCTCCATCCTTCTCTCTCTCCCTCTCTCCCTCTCATTCTCAGCTTTCTCTAAACTGTATGCTGTATGGGGTGAGACCTGGCAGCTTCTCTGCCCAGGGCCTGGGATAAGCTCCAGACTCTGCTGAAGGCTTATTATGAGATGATGGGAACAGCTCCAGGGGTCTGAAAAAGACCCAGGTATGCAGAAATTGCCCTAAAGAGCTCAGGGTTTCCCTATGGGGTCCCAGGGACCTGAMAACATGTCCAGAGATGATGGAAACAGGCCCAGAGCATAAGGACTAGTATCTTAGAGAAATGTTAAAGAAAATGCTCTGGCAAATTAATAGCATTTTCCACTTTCTCCAAAACGACATGAAGAGATAACTGAAAAAATGGTGAGCTGCTTGCTAGGGGTGTCCATTGTGATAGSTCTTCAGCAATACGAACTGAGGACCACTGTGGTACATATTGGGTGAGGTGAAGCAGAACGAGGAATCCATTACAAAGCCCTTGCAGTGTTATTGTGAATGTATTTGTTGGCACGTAGGCATTAGTGATGYATGGCTGTAGGAAAGTGTTCTCTTTCTGGCCTGTCGATCCAACTAACCACCTAAGCATAAATCTATCAGTTATCCTAGGTGAGGGTTTGTCTTCTGAGCTTCTTCCTGATCTTAGTTGCATGAGTCCAGATTGTATCAGATCTTCTCCGATCTCCTAACAGTGGGGATTTTGGTAATAGGTGTGGGGTTTGGGTGGGCATTTTTGTTATTTAGATTATGCAGGTAAGGCCTCCGGAGATGGATTCTTTAAGAACGTGGTCTCTATCTCCTTTCTCAAGATGAGCCGATGCTGCATTCTGCAGCAGATGGCACTGTAGTTTGTGTTTAGAGGTGAGTTTTACTTTAATATAAAACTATTAATATAAAAGTCCCTCAAACTCTTGATTGCCAGTGGTCACTTTAGCTCAGTAATGGATCCAGTGTACCATGGTAGTTCTTTCTATTTCTAAAGCCTTACATTTGAATATACTCTAGTATCTATTAGTAAACTGTTAATGGGAAGATTAAACATTTAAGCATCTTAACATCTAAAAAATTAACATCTTGGCATGTTAAACATCTTTTATGCAGCAGACACACCAGTCTCAATGTYTGCGTTAGGACAGTTAAGAAAATCCTAAGTTAGGAAAATCTTCCAGGTTATGCTCAATTCTAGAAGAGTTAAACTGGCAAGCTTCCAGGCAGAACTGATATCCAACTTAACAGTTTWAAACTCAAATTTAAAATCTGAGAGGCCAGTATTTCTTTTGATTTTTGCACCTGTAGATTTAGAGCAGAGAAAATGAGGTAGATGCTCTATATATAACGACATCACGTCAGCTTCTCAGATGATGGACTTCTGAATACCAGCCAGCCAAGACGCTATTTAACAGAATTTGATCACTTTCACAGGTATTGTCTTTTTGAATTTCTACCATCATTTAGGCTTGGGTACTTCATAATTGTTCTGAAAATAGACTTGGGTCTGTCTTTGAAAGAAAATTATATAATTTATTTATTGCAGAGAGAAACAGAAGCAAAACTGTAGTTTAATTATGCCCAACYGCAACATGGTAGCTTGAGAAATGGGAAAATCCAGATGTCAAAACTGTGTATAGGTGGAGCGAAGTGTGATTTGGGGAAAGTAGAAGTAAAGGACAGGGGTGGTAAATTGTAGTCAGTGTAGAAAATGTTGGAAGCGTCAACACAGCAAGAACAAAAAAGTCTGGAGGAAACTTGGAGGGTCTTTGGCTTTAGTCATTAACCTACCTCAGCAAATCAGTTATATGAATAATGGAGTTCTTAATAGATATGTGAATCCACTGTGTTGGCACATGGCAACATGTGTTTATAACTTCCCTATTGGAAATTACCCATGGAGTTATTTAGATAAACTTTTGACATTCATGTTCATTTCTTTTCCTTATAGAAAAATTGCTTAAATCTGTAAAACCATATTTTTATTCCTATACTTGTTTTGGAAAAATAGCAACTGATTTTTGTTGTTTTTTTCACTGCTTTTTGTTGTTTTTTCCACTACTGTCCTTATTATCCTCTGAGCTTTGGCACCAGTGACACTTTACTGCTTATTTCAGTGGTAAGTGGGAAGACACTTTTCCGGTCACTGCACAACATGCTGCAGCTGCAGACATCCTAAACTCTTCTCTGCCTTGCCCAAAATTTACAATGCAGATTTTGGAACCTGAATGTGAGTTCATGTATTCAGATTCTCCTGAATATAAATTCCCACCACCCTTTAAGCCTTCCTAAATGTTTTTTTTTTCTCCCATTGGAAGGATATATTTGGCATTAAACATGCACTTGCAATGAATATAAAGGAGAGGAAGTATTTTAAATGGCRACAGTAAACTCATTCTTCTTTCTCTCATCCTTATGACTCTGAACTCACATACACACCATTGGCACTGCTGATTGCATGTGGTATGCTAGCACATGGGAGATTAGTGTAAGGGCAGGTATTCATTTGCTGACGACTGTAGGAGGAATGAAGAGAGTTAGTAATTATCCACTGTATTATGTAGTACTGCTGATCTGGACCTATGCTGTCTTTCAAACCTCTGTGGAATAACTTGTGTATTGGTTTTGGCTAAAGCACAGTTCTTTTTCCTTCTGATAATTACATAGGGCTGTATCAGTGTAAATATCAGAGAGTCTTAGAATCTTTACCATCATTTTCTTAATTGCGTTCCTTCCAAAGGTAAGCAAAGACTGCCCTGAAACACAAAACCCTCGCCCAAGGACTGGGGGAGARGGACAGAGGCAGTGAGGGGAGTCAGAAACAGCGATCATGGCCTTGAAGGATGTGGGAAGGCAGTCCCAACCCTGAACCAGCACTGAACTGGAGAGGTGATGGGCTGGGGCAACTCTAAAATTTCTCAAAATGTCTCTAAACTACTGTAAGATTTTAACGCCCTCTAGGCAACTTTAAACCACTGTATACCTCCTCTAAATTGCTCTAAAAGTCTTTGAATTAGCTCTGAAGAGCTGTAAGGACCTCTGTATTGCTGCAGTGAGGCAATTGCCTCCAAACAGATGTAATTTACACAACTCTAAGTGGTCTCTAAACCACTCTAAAACTCTTCTAATCAGCTCTAAACTGCCACTAAATGGCTCTGAACATCTCTAACGATTTATTACCATATTTAAAATGCCTTTAAAYTTCCTATAAAGAGCTCTAAGGATCTGAAAAATAACTCCAAATTCCTCCAAAACTCCTCAAAAGCACACTAAGCAGTTCTGAGGAGTTGTAATATCCCTTTGAAAAGTACTAGGGTCCTCTAAACTGCACTAATATCTTTCTAAACCTCCTCTAAGCAGCTTTCAGATTAATCTGGTCTTATCTAGAACTCCTCTATATTGATCTGAAGATCCCTGAATTTCCTTTAGGCCTCTTAAACTCCTTTAAGGACCTCTAAAACTCCTTGAAGATGCTCTGAGGTGCTCTAAACCCCTCTAAAATACCACCAGACAGCTACAAAACCCCTCTGATGAGCTTTAAAGAGCTATTATTGCACCCCCTAAATTACACTTTTTAAAATTATTTAACTGATTCTAAAACACTCCAGGGTGCCACTAAACCAGTCTGGACTTCTTTAAAGAGCTCCAAAATGCACTACACTGCTCTAAAACACATCTAAACAGCTCTAAAAACTCTTCTAGTCAGCTGTAAACAACAGTGAGAAGCTATAAATTCCTCTAAAACCTCCACCCCTCCTCTCTGAAATCCTCTAAACAACACTAGGATCTAAAATTCCTCCACACTGCTCTAATCCTTCAAAATAGGTCTCAAACCCCTCTTYGCCTCCTTGCAACTGCTCTAGAACTCCTTTCTGCAGTTCTGAAACTTGTGTTTACAGAAACAGTGCTAAAACTTCTCTGAAGTCCTCTAAAACTGCTCTGAACAGCACTAAGCAGCTCCACGCTGCTTTAAATCGACCTAACTCCTCTAATGCCCCTATAAAACAGTTCTAAGCAGCTCCAAAGTCCTTTAAAGTGTGCCAAAACTCCTGTAAAGCACTGTAAACAACTGTAAACTCCTTTACCTCTTCTAAATCTCTTCTAAAAACCTCAGGGCACCTCTAAACTGATCTAAAGCTCCTCTATGTTGCTATAAGCAGCACTAATGTGTCTGTGAATACATCTGAAATGCCTCTAAATCTCTACTGTACAACTCTCAACTCTTCTACACTGCTCTAAAATTCCTCTAAAGAGCTTTAAGCAGCTCAAAACCCTTCTAGACCAATCTGTAACTCCTACAAACTGTTCTAAGCAGCTCTAAACCAATTCAAGCTATTGTAAAACTTCTCTCATATGCTGTCAACAGCACGAAGTAGCTCTAAAACTCTCTTAAAATACTCGGAAACTCTTCTGAACTTTCTCTTAAATGGCTCTACAGAGCACTGAATTGTTTCTGAACTTCTGGAAATACACTGTTGTTCTGGGGCCAGTACTGCTTAACCTCTTCATTAATTACCTGAATGATGGAGCAGAGAGCACCCTCAGCAAGTTTGCAGAGGGACCTTGACAGGCTGGAGAAATGGACTGACAGGAACCTCATGGACTTCAACAAAGGGAAGTGCGATGTCCTGCAGCAGGAGAGGAATAAGCCCATGCACCAGTACAGACTGGGGGCCACCCAGCTGGAAAGCAGCTTGGCTGAAGAGGACCTGGGGGTCCTGGTGGACAAGCGGAACATGACCCAGCAGTGTGACTCTGCGGTATTCTGCATTAGAAAAAGAGTTGCCAAAAAAGGAGGTCATCCTTCCCCTCTGCTCGGCACTGGTGAGACGCATCTGGAGTGTTGGGCTCCCCARTAAAGGGGAGCTTCCTTGAGTGGATATCCTAGAGTGAGTCCAGTGAAGGGCCTTGAAGATGATCATGGGATTGGAGAATCTGTATTACAAGGAGAGGCTGAGAGAGCTGGGACTGTTTGGCCTGGGAAAAGAGAAATTACCCATAGGGATGGAAGAGCATAGAGAAGATGGGATTTCTGGAAGAACGAGATGAGTCTCAAAGAAAAGAAAAAAAACACATGTGCTTTGTGAGAACCTGTTAAAGCCAAACCCCAGAGAAAGTGACCTCTGCATGTGAACAGCCCACAGTGAACATATTTTGGAGTGGAGGAGGAATACCACAAACCCAAACTCCTGAGATTATTATGTGACTACATGAAAAATGTGCTCCCAGAGCACATAACAATGAGGGATTGTTCTCCCTACTGCAGGCACTGGATGCTCTCAAAACGTGCTCTAATGGAAGATCTGAAAGTACACACTGAAGGCAGGATGTTTTATTGCACCTGTTTTATGGCTGSGTGTAGAAGACCCAAATGATTCTCCCCAGGAAGCAAACCAAGCCCACAGGAGAGCTGCAAGCTGCACGCATTGGGGCGTATTCAAGAAAGACCGACTGAGGTCTCTAGTGGTCAGTCCGTATGCACTCTACRTGGCCTTTCATAGCCTCTTTTCTTCTGAGTCTGTTAAATATCAGCCACAAATCTGTGCAGGGCRCTACCTTGTCTTAAGAGGTGCTGGTGGTCTAGTGGTCTGATCTGCTGGGAGAAGATTTGAATTCCAGACCAGCTGCGGTTCTGGTGGGACGGAGAAGGATTGTGCTATGCACAGCTGCGTTTCTGCCATGGGGCCCAGACTCTGCACTGCACATGGTACACATCTGGTAAAACCACATGTTGGAGAAGAAAACAAGAGCCACATGGGCTGCATGCGGGGAGCGGTTTTAGCTCCCTATGAGCCATTGTTTTCTGCTCACTTCTCATAGCCTGACCTCCATTTGCCTTTCTCACACAGCGGCATGCATCTTCCCAGCTCCCCACGCCACGTGTCTCAGAGCCAGGGCACTGCACTGGCGTTGGGAGTGCTTTCAGCACCACACTGGAACAAGAAATGGGCAGGAGATGAGGAAACGTGGAGCTGAAGCCTTTCCTGGTTGAAGTCCTCATGCTGTCCTGCAGCCCCCACAACGTGAGCTGCAGCCAGGTCGTGGTGGTGTACATAGCGGGGCCAAAATGAAGCATGAAACTTCTCATTTCTATCCATCTTGTGGCTTTTGGTTTATGGCATGTTTTTTCTAGTCATACACTGTATGTTTATATGTTACTGGTTTAGGTTTCTTTTATCCAAACAATGATGATTTGTAAAACAACTGCAAATTAGAGGCACCGAGTCCCCACCACAGCAGGCATCCATCAGAGACAATTATTGTCTGCAGAGCTTGCAGATAACCATGGCAAGGAAGAGAAGAGCTAAATATGACCTCTACTTTACAAAAGGGAACTGAAGCACAGAGATCAATGGCTGGCTCATTTCTTCAGTGCCACAACCTTTAAATTYGATGCTYAGTACAGATYTGAGACCCTGACGGTGAAATGTGCACAYTTGTCACTTAAATGCAGAGATGTAAGATGAGTTGGAAYGRTGCTGAATTTTTGGGGYGTATGGGATTTTGTTTTACARTAATGATAATATTTTGATGCTTACCCTTAAATTACTGAGCTGTAGTTTTAGGTTTCATCTCCAGTTGCACCTTTGTTTTTGTCTGGGAACAGAGAAAAGATGAAATTTGCCTAATTTGTTTGGAAAAAAATAATTTTTTAATCAGAGATGCTCTTTATCACAGTTCCCAGGCCTTCACAAGCTTTTGACATGCCCTGTGGTGCTTGTTTCCTTTACAAGGAGCTGTGGGTTTGTTTCCTGACTTACCATGATGAGCCTTTGGAAATCCTTCTTGTTCAACGGCACTGAACTGCAGAAAATCTGTTTTTCTTTCCCTTGCACCGTGCAGTGTATGTGTCTCTCTAGCAGACAGCTCCAGGAGGGCATTTTGAGGCTGCTAATCACAGCAGTAGCATGAATTTCTCTCTCCTGCGCAGCTCCGGAGCACGAGTAGACAACCTAAGGGGAGCTGATCTTGTCCGAGTTGCTTCAGCTGCAAACACGCTTCTAGTTTGCAGCCAGGCTTCCCTCMTTATTTTCAGCCATCAACAAAAAGATATCCCCTTTTTTTCTACAGTGACTTGTGCCTGGGCAGAAGTCCCCCCTGAAATTCATAGAGCTGTTAAGGAAACACTCCCAAATCCCTGCAGTGCTGCTCTTCGTCCTGGCTACCACGGGTGCCATTCCTCCGGCAAAGCGTGCAGCAGGGCCCGCTGTCTCCCCAGACGTGCAGCCACCTCTCTCACCTCTCCACTCCCTTATTTATTTTTAAAAGTTTATTTATTTATTATTTTTAAAAGTTTGCGAATAGCGATTCATAATCCAAACAAGCCTGAGCTTCTAGAGATGACTCGTAGAGCGTGGGTTATGGGAGACGGCGGCTGCTTTAACGGCTGACGGCGGGCGAGGAGGGACGATGAGGAGAGGCTTTCTGCGGGGAGCGGTCAGCTGGTGCCGCCTCCCCGCCGCCCGGCGCCCGCCCGGCCCTGCCCGCGCACCGGGTTTCTACATCGCAGCGTTTAAACGTGGTGCCTGGAGCCTGGCTGCAGCGGCCCGCTCAGCCCGGAGCACCCACCGACAGCCGGGCCGGGCAGGGCCGCTCCCCTTCCCCTCCCGCCGGGCCGAGGGCGGAGCGAGGCGAGCGGCGGGGCCGCCCCGGAGGCGCTGGGGAGCCGGGCCGGCCGCCGGCGAGGTGAGGAGGGGGCTGAGGGGGGAGGCGGGGGCCGCGGTCGCTGCCCTGCGGGAAGGCCTCAGCCCGCCGTGGCCGCCGTCCGGGAGGGCCCCTGGGCTGGGCCGGGGGCTGCCCGCGGGCCTGGCCGGTCGCTGTGGTCTGCTGGGGTTGCCTTTCTCGGGGGAAGGGTTTTGAGCCCGGTTCTCTGCAAACTCTTCTCCCTTCCCAGCTGCCAGGCGTTACCAGGTGTGTGCTAGGGAAAAACAGMATGTGGCTGCACCTGGTGCTCCCTGTGCTGGCTGCAATAAGCTGCTCTTTCAGCAACAACAACAAGAMGACAATTCTCTCTAACCAAAAATAACAGCCTTGCAAAGTCCATTTCTTCTGAACTTTGCCTGTCTAGTTTTGCTGTTAACAGAAGTAAGTTGAAACTCCACTTAAATAAAGATGGGAATCATGTYTCTGTCTTTCTTTTCCAAACAGCTCAATGACACCCGGAAAGAAGTTACAGGGTCTTGTAGCTGCTACAATCACTCCAATGACTCCCGACGGGTGAGTATGACCCTATATTACAATGTGCCATGTTGTCAGAGTCGCACTGCTTACTGTTACCTTAAAACCCAGCCTCCTTTCTTGCTTGGAACTGATCAGTTCTGGTTTTGTTTTTAAATCGGGTCTCTGATGGGATGAAGAAACTACTAGGCTGGTCCCGCTAGCGCCACTAGAGTGGATTCCCTTAGCTTCTGCATCTTCCTGTTGCCCAGCAAGCGCTGGGTTTGGAGAGTTTGGATCAGTCTCACATGTCTTTTTCTACTGCTTTTATAGGTGCAAATTAAATCATAGTAGGGTTATACGCGTATTGCAGTATTTTCACATTTGTTAAGGCAAATCACAGTCCTAGTTAAAAACAGCTTGAGGGCTAGAAAATAATTGTCAAAATCTGATGTCCTTTTAGACTTTTCTGTATCCTAGCTAACTCATGCGTGCATTCACATGTTTATATGTGTGTATGGAATTAGTCTAAACCAGAAGAAAATATTGCAAGGACTGCACAGTTCTGAAAATAACATCAAATCGAAAGTTGAAATTCAGCCTTCCTCAAAGCAGTGATGGTAAACAGATGTCCTCCCTACCGCATCCTGATGTTGCAAAACAGAGTTGTTTGGAGTCAGCAAAGGACCCTGAGTTCTCTGATGGGGGATGTGTCAAGATCTGTAAGTGTTTCTGAGGGGAGACGGYGGAGATTTGCTAGTACAGTCCTCTGAAAGTGAGCCTTTACTTTTGAAACATGCTATAAAATATGGTACTGTCTCAGTCAGGGAACTCATTTGCATTGCGGTCACTGCTTCGTTTCTTGCTTTAAAGGAAACTTATTTCCGATTTCATTTTTTATTACTACTCAGATTTATTGCAACATGGTATTTGGAGAGTGATCTGGGCCCACTGGCTGGAATGCCTGGCCCTTGTAAGATGCGTTCTGTGAAAGCAGCTATGAAATTTTGGGTGATCTGTGAACCCAGTCAAGGTCCCAGAATTGACTTCCAGACTATAGGCTTGGTGAAAACAACAGTRAAACATTATACACTGATAAACAAAATAAGTTTTTCCTGCAGAGAAGATAAACCTAGAATTCAATTTCCCCTGTTTGTCAGGGAAGTCTGTTGCTTTCCTCATCCTTCAATGAGAGAGAGAGGTCAAAGTCACATCCAGCAGATGCCATTTCACGGTCTGTGTCCAGCAGTTACAAGTATAGTTTAGCTATTTGCCAGCACTTGCACAAATATCTTTGTGCTCTCAAGAGGACTCCTGTTTCCCTCAACAGTCAAAAAGGTTTAAGGGCCTCTTGTTCTCTCATATCTCCCAAAAAAAGTCCTTTGCTGTGACAAGCCTGCAGTAATTASCAATTGAGATAAAAGGTTGGAACAGTGAAGTACTTGTCAGGAGAAAGAGGAACTGGAAGAAAGAATTCAGAACTGAACTGTTACCTGAAATGTTAAACACATCCTGAGGGTATTATACCTTGGGGTAATTTGTGTGTGTACAAATGCAAGGCCTCAAAAATACATGTCTTTTTTTGTTGTCTTAGTCTCTAAGTGTAAAGATATCTGTGGGTGGAGGCTTATGGTTGCTGACGCTCCTAAGGTTGCTGCGGTTCCTTTCATTTCAGACAAATTAACCTTTCAGTGATTCATCAGTATGTGGATTATCTGGTAAGCGAGCAGAACGTGAAGAACGTTTTTGGTAAGTATTTTTTTGACAGACGTGTTACACACCTTTTGCCTGGATGGCAGCTCTGTGATATCTTGCCTGATAAAAGCTGTAGTGGGAGGGACTGTGGATGTGGGATCGTCCTAAGCATTTATATTCACCAGTGGAGAGAGTGTAAGTGATMCTTAGGGCATCTGCTTTTGCCTACACCCCATTTCCATGTGGGATAAAATAAGCATTGCCTTCATATGGTGACATTGCCAGAGGTGAATGGATAATGCTGTTGTGGCAGAGAAGACTCARCTGAATGATTCTCCCCTTTGCAAGATACAATCATCTGATTAAAAAACATCAGCTCAGGAGTCCAGGGAATCCAGTGGGCTCATCAAAGCCAAATGGGCTTCTTTAGAAGACCTGTGGTGCACTGGGTGATATCGAGCTGGTCACTGCTCCCACCTCTGTTCTGCCTCCTTCTTGGGGACTGCTGTGGGGGCAGCTGGGATGGCTGGATAGAGAATACAGCATCTGCTAAACCACTTCTGTTCTCAGCCTGGCATAGTTAAGTAAGCTGAAGTCAGTGATAAGATTTTGGTTCAAAACTTAAGTGGAAAGAGTGCCAAGACAAAAAGTGGAGTGTAGCAGTGACTTCAGCTATCCCAGTTTAATCTGTTGTTTGTGACTGAACATCCTGACATCTCATTGTTTTCCTGGGGTGCTTTAGCCTAGGTAGGACATGTGGTTCCACTCACGACAGAGACCCCAAATTTCAGGTCAGGCTGTTTCCTTGGGGCRGAGGCTGGCAATCACTCTGCCTGGCTGGCTGGGAGTCCCTTTGTGCACTAGTCATAGCCTGACTCGCTGCTGGGAGAAGGAGGTAGTGTCTGCCGGGGAGGAGGTGCTGGGGGGCAGTTTCCGCACCTGTTTCTGCCTCCTCCCGCCCACCACTGCTGATCCTGAAACACCCAGGTTTCTGACACAAGCATTTAGTGATGATAACACTGCAATCCCTATGTAGATGCTGGTGTGGACCACTGCTATCTTAAAATGAGTTGGGGGAAAAATATTTCTGTTTAATGTCATCAAAAGTGTCAGTTCTTGTCTTCAGTAAAACCAACACATGTCGGCCAGGCCTCAGCAAGTGTGTTGTGTTGTGTTGAAACAGTGAATGGCACAACAGGAGAAGGACTGTCCCTTAACATTCAGGAGAGGAAGCAGTTGGCRGAAGAATGGGTGTGCCAAGGAAAAGACAAGTGAGTAGCTGAGAGGGAACAGGGGATTCCGGATCTTGTGTTATGATATAGGCATGTCTGATTGCAAAGCCACATCTGCTGATGTTTTTTTGGGTTTTGGTTTGGTTTGTTTTTTGTTTTTGTTTTTGTTTTTTTTTTTTTGAGTATTTTGTTGTTGGGCTTTGTTCCCCAGCTCCTTTATCTTAAGTCTGCATTTCTGTCACTGCCGGTTAGCTGGTGTCTCTTCCTGCTGCTTAGAGAGCTTGTAAGAGTCCTTTTCTTTGATACACTGAGGGGCAYGGGGACAAAAAAGGGCTCTGGGGGGGGCAAAAAGGGCTGTGCCCTTTGCTTGTTCCTGAGAAGAAATAAAAGTAAAGAGCAGTCTGCCTATTTATGACCTGTGAGCATTTCTGAACCTTTTAATATTAATTAAATTTGTTATGGGGGAAGATGAGGTGTAAAGGGCTTAAGTGCTTCCCTAAAGGTGCAAAGTTGGTGGCAGAAGAAGAAATTCAACCCAGATCTCCAACAGTGTATCTAATCGCAGATCCGCTCTCTATCTCTCGTACCTCTCATAGTCTTGTATCACTGCTGCCTTCTCCTTAGTCAGAGGATGTGGAAAGGAGGAGGTGTTTYGGGTGAGAAGGTTAGTGAGCAGAAATAAACTGGTATGAAGGCTCACAGTCTGTATGGMTATAAAGGAGAAACACAGAAATGGGACCGATGGACTGGAACCTGGGAGGTTCCCTTGGCAGGAGCAAGCAGTCAAAGGTGCTGTTGTGTGGTTGAACTCTGGTAGCTCTGCAGAGCAATAGGTTTAGAAAGCAAAGACATGCTTTGATATTCTTTCCTTTTCCCAGCTTCCCYTTAAATCCTTAATGTCTTAATTTTAACTTTCTAATAAAATGCTAAGATTTGTCTCTCCTGACAGCCTTGCAAATAYGACAGCAAGGAGTCACACATGATTCATATTTGCAAATGTGTTTTGTTTTTTCCATAACCAGCTGCTTGCCACTGTGTGTCTGCTCGTCAGGTCAACACAGGTTCAAATCCCTTTTAGGTTTAATCTAGCTCAGTGAAGTCCTTGTTCTGTGGCTCCCCGGTCTGAAACGAGTCATTTTGGCAGACTGGTGTGTTTCACCATCACTGAAACCTCCCCAAACCTTCTGAATTTGTTCTTGTGCAGATTGGATCACGTGATCATTCATGTGGGAGCACTAAGTCTGCCAGAGTCCCAAGAGCTGGTGTGTATATGATATGATTCCTTTTCACTGTGTGTGTAATAAATATAAAGCAGATGTACCTTCAGGTACTTTCCATTCTCTCTTWTATAGGCAAGGCACGCAGCAGCCATAGGTGCTAGTGGTATTGCTGTAATAGCCCCCTTCTTCTTCAAGCCCACAAACAAAGGTGAGTAGATGTGATTGCCAGACCTGCTGAGGCCTTTTATATCGCCCTCCAAACCTTTATCATAGATAAAGGATTAATGCCATCTTCTTTCTTTGGAAAATATTCTGGTGATAATGTTTGCACACCTGTCATGTCTGGTGCCATGCAAAAGCAAAACCTGGAAGAAGCATTTTTTAAAGATGGGAGCTACCAGAATTCTCCCAGTAAGAAGTGGGAAGGATGTCTTTTGGGATGTATTTTGTTAGCTTCTTGTGAAAAGAAGAGTTGCTCATGGAAAGAGTAGTTAACTAGTCTGTCTTCTGAAGAGATACTGTGGAGTTCACGCTGGATCTGGGCCACACTAGGAAGCAGTTGGTTCCATCCTGACCCTTGCTGGACACTGACCAAGTTGATAAACTGCTGATACACAGGCATGCCTCTTGTTACTGAGGTGATCAGGTTTGGTTCTGTGCACCTAAGGTTACCTCAGAACTTTTAGAAATTGAGTGTTTTGCTTGTAATATCATGAGCATAACATAAAAGAACCACATAAAGTGGAGGTTTTGTAACAGAAATGTTAAAATTTGTCTGAATGTATTATGAATGGAAATATTCATATGAAAGCACCAGGAGAAACCAGACTGGATTGCCAGAATGGCTGGTATTGACAGCCAAGGACATAACCAGCGGCAATCAAACCAGTAAGCACAGAGGCCCAGCACAAAGATCAGCAGAAGACTGATAGTAGCTGATAGTAGCAGGATGGCAGTGAGGTTTCAGCCCACTGCTCTTCCTGCTATGCCAGTGGGAAGATTGCCTAAGATTTATGAAGGATGCAGTGAACAAGATTCTCAGGAAGAATATCAACCAGAGTACCTCTTTGATTCCTAAAACAGTACAAAAAAGTTGTCCAAAAACCTGTTCATCATCACCATCGAGCAGTATCCCAGGGAGGTGAATGTGAACTTGATCCCTTGTCCTCTGTGTAGCACACAAGTGATCCTGGTGAGAGCACTCTGGCACACAGGTCTTGCAGTTTGCATGTGAGAGCACACATGAGTTTCATTTGTAAGAGAATGAGTGTGAGTTACTGAAATTGGTTTGGTTTAAAATAAATATCGTCTTTGCCTTCCCTAAGGTCTTCCACTGAGTTTTGTTACATTTAAGGTTTTCATATGACTCGCTGTGTATGGTACGCAAGCTGTAGCTCGCCTCTCCACGTGCCCTGGCTGCTGTGAATCTGAACTGTCTTTCACTACGGATAGTTTCCTTCTCTTAYGGGAGTATTTGCTTTTTTTCTTCCAGATGAGCTGATTGCTTTCTTACAGAAGGTTGCGTCTGAAGCCCCTGCGGTTCCATTTTATTACTATCACATTCCTCCTCTGACGGGTGTGAAGAGTAAGTGCTGCTTAGTCAGCTCTTCCCGAGCCCATAGGCTCATAGCAACCTGAGTAATCCCAGTGGCTGGTGTCATTAGTCTACCAGCCTAAACCAGGTATGTGGCCTCTGCTCCCGGCACATGCAAGCTGTAGTGGAAAGGATCCTTTCGGAAAGTGGGAGGTGAATCCAAGACTGGAAAATACATTTAATTCCTCTTCATTGGAAAAAAGTCACAGCTTATGAGTACTGAACAACTAGGACGGAGGAGGTGCTGCTGACCATGGCTTTGCAATTAGTGTGGACCAGGATAGGTAATTGTTTTGGATACCGTAGTTGAATCCCRATTTTTTGCAAGATAGTTACCACCATCTCTCTTGGTGTGCACTGACTGCACAGTCATGTTTGCTAGTAAATTACGTGTAAAACCACAGTGCTTCTCAAGTCTTACTATTTAGCAGAGGAATGAGGAATAGAATACAGATCTTTGGTTACTTGCTCTAGACAGCAGGTTATGTGGTGTTTCTGGATGGATGAATTTATATTTATTCTTAAATATGTTGTTGCCAGTTCATGCCTAAACTTTGACTTATCCAGGGTTTTTCCTTTCTGGTCTGGTAAAAGGAATGCTTCAAAGAGGGTGGAAAGTTGTCTTTTGTATAACTCTGGGAAATAATCATACTGAAGTTGTCTTACTGGTTGTTTTAGAGCTATATAGTTTACTAGGCTTAGGCCAAAAGTGAACAACTTGTAAAATAGTAAGTCTCCCTCTTGGGGACAACACAGGGAGATCTCCCAGAACAGGGGTGTGTTTCTTCATATGAGATTGCTGTTCTGCACAGTTCGTGTTGAAGGGTTGCTGGATGGAATAAAAGAGCGGATCCCCACCTTCCAGGGCGTGAAGTTCAGCGACACGGACCTCTTGGACCTTGCACAGTGTATAAACAAGAATGAGAGAGAACAGTTTGCTTTTCTTTATGGGGTGGATGAGGTAAGAGGCTCCTCTTAAAAATTATTTCTTCTATGGCATTCTCTTGCTTCAGCCTTGGGGAAAAAAGTAACCCTGGACATTCAGTGCCAGGTAGTTTTGCTGCTCACTCCCACTACCCCTTTTTTTTCTTTATTTTGTTACGTGAAGTAAAAGTGTTTTTTTTTCTCCCCCCCCCCCCCCCCCCCAAACTAGCAACTGTTGAGTGCACTGGCAATAGGGGCAGATGGAGCAGTTGGAAGGTCAGTATGGCTTGGACTCCTTCCCCTTGACACACACACCTTATCGTTGTATCTTCCACTATCCACACAGAATTTCTCTAACTGTCTTCTGTCACAGCGATGGAGGATTTTGCAGGGCAAGGCTGTACAGTAGCAAGCAGACAGACAAGCTACCTCCAGTGCTAGTGATGGGACAGTCGTAAAATCTGGGATTTTGGAGTATGTTAGTTTGGGTGATTATTGCTGCGGTCTGTAAGCTGACCCAAAGGTTTCAACATATTTCTTTATCCTCACGGCAACTTTTTGAAGTAGGGAATCCCTTTTATCTTCGTTATATGGGTAAGGAACCAAAACCCAAATAGGTTAAAATCGTTTACCTTAGTTTACATGAGAAGCCTGTGAGGAAAAGGGCCCTGCTGAGTTTTATTTCTGATTTGTCTTCTGCCCCTTATAACAGGCTGCTTAGATGAATTACTGTGTGGTATCTGTGTTCTTGAGTAAGTGATCCATTAAATGACCAAGCAGCTGGAAAATTAAGTGATTGACTTGCTRTATTGTCTAACTGTTTCTTTTTATTTTCAATTTTGAAAAGCARTTCCATTTGGAAAGAACTGGGAAGAGAAATCTGCTCTCTAAACTCTTCCGTAGGGCTTGGCATACTTCAGATGCTTGACAGTATAAACCACACATAGACTGCATGAATCTCTAACATAATAATGGCATTCTTATAATGTCAACAGAGAAAGCCTGTGGCTACGTCTTTTGTTTCAGTGGTTCTAAGCTCCCCCGTTGCATTTACTGATTCTATTTTTGGTTTGTTTTTTTTTTTTGGCAGTACATACAACTATTTGGGCCGAAAAAACAATCTGATGTTGCAAGCCTTTGCAAAGCCAGACCTTGCGTTAGCACRGAAGTATCAGGTACAGTATCTTTACTGTCCCTACTAGGAGCAGCCTTCTTTCTCTTCTAGCTTTACCRGGGCTGTTTTCCATGTGGTTTTGTCATTCATACCTCAGCTACCCTGMGGTAGCTTTATTAAAGCAAACTTCTTTTCAGCTCCAACACCCCTGCTTGTTATTCATCTCTCCTCACTTTTTTGACCAGTCCTTACTAACTTTTAACGAAGATCTGCCTTACTTATCCTTCAGTTCTCTAATCTCATCTATGCAGAGTGAGCAATGGCCTGACCTTTTTCCTTGAATAAGCGCACAATGGCCAAGCCCCTTGGCTGGGAATATTCTGGTGATAACCTTACATGATGTAGGGCAGAAAGCCGTCCCAAAGCAGCTCTGCCTTGATCCCCCTTGGTCTTGGGCAGCTTGAAGATTTGTGAGGAGTTCTGAGCAATCAGTATACAATCTATACCCAATGTTTTTATGGGACATTGGAGGCATCCTTTTTTTTGCCTTAAAATAGAAGTGACTGCAGGATGAAAGTCTAAAAGACATCTGAAAGATGATCTGCTCTGGGAAATCTCTACACTAGACAGTGGATATTCAGATCTGTAAACCTTTAGAGCCAATATGAGACTTACCAGTGTTCTCAGACTGCTTGTGGTGAGGGACAGCTTGAACATGAGTGATAGACTGAGAGRGAGTGATGGTTTTCTTATATCCATCCCTCCCTCCCCTATTCCAGTGGAATTCAATTAGTATTTCCCATAGACTGGCCAGGTGGCCRAGGGCTTTTCTCAAAGCTCTGCACCAATTGTATAAGATGTAAATATCATAATAGCTCTAGGTGCTTTTACATCTTAAAATTTGAAGGAGTTAATAAACTACTGTCTGTTTTTTCCAGTTTCTCACTGGGGAGTTTCTCAACTTTGTCATCAAACTAGGTAAGTCCTACATTGCCTGTTTCCCTTATTATATCTAAAAATGCAGACTTGGTGCTCCAGAAGCTCTCATGTTGCTGTACCCTCAGAACTTCCTTCCTGAAAGATTTCTCAGTGAGAAAATGTTACGTGTGCTGTTTCCCGGGTTAGTAGCAGCTGGGAGCTCAACAAAGGGAGCTGACCAAGCATCCCCGACAGATTCCACTCTCACTTCCTTCCTTCTCCTGTGAAATCTCACAGCTTTAAAGCTGTGACTCTGTGATTTACCCTTTTTCTTATCCTGACTCTTTCTGTGGGTTGTTTTTTTTTTTTGTTGTTCTGTCTCCAAAAGCCCATTTCTAGCTTTGTTTCTAGAGAGTMATTTTTCTGAAATGGTGGTGCTCCAGTAGAAAAACAGCTCTGATACTTCTCTCTCCTGCCTTGCTATAGTTTAAGAGTAACTGTTCAAGGCTGTACAAGGCTGAAGCATTTTAAAATGGATTTTTAGAAACAAAACTAAGTTATTAATATAAAAAGCAATTAAAACCAACCAAGTCAGAGTAGTGTAGGAAGACTGAATTGGACATTTCATGGTTTTCACTTAATGAAGAGAACAGTTCACTGTGTTTTTGCTATACATATGCAAGCCCCAATGAATCCAGCTGAGTGCTTGGTTGTATTTCTTGGGTTAAAAGTCAGAGGAAATGCATAATTACTTAGCCGTGTAAGTAAAGAGGGGAACACTGAATTTCCAGAGGTACAGAAGGAGACTTGAGCTATGGACAGAGAGGCCTCCTGAAGTTTCCCATGGTGGTTTAAGCTGGTACCCAATGTCATTGTCACATGTCAGCAGGATGTTACCACTTCCAGGGCTTTACTTTATGTGAGTCTGCATCGGGGGATAGCTATGAGGCTGCAAAGATCGGGTTGCTGGGATGACAAATTGGCTGGGATAGCTAAGCCTATCAGTGAAGGTAAATTTGAAGTAGCCCTATTTTTGCTTGGTTTACCTCTAGAGGACTCACAACATCTTTTCTATTGTCAGGGGTGCGTAGCAATACATTTGTGGCAAGGAGAAAGGAACGCACACGCAGCCGTGCTTATCTGTAAAACTGACATAGTAGTTTGTAAAGTGCATGTCTAAGAAAATACTCCGCTTGGTATCTTTACAATGATGGTATAACATATAAATAAATGTAATAAGTAGGTGTAATTTTTACTGTAATGTCTTTCCTGTCTGCCAGTATGATCATCTCTTCTTTGTTACACTGCTCTCACCTCTGAGAAGTGCTTCAAGCCTGGTTTATGCCGGATTACACAGGAACTCTATGCTGCTGCTTTTCTGGACACTGTGTAGTGACTGCTTTAAGCAAAATGAGCTGTAAATGACCTGATTTTGCTTTTGCCCACCTAGGTTTTGGTGTTGCACAGACTAAAGCTGTAATGACTTTTGTTTCTGGCATTCCCATGGGACCTCCGCGGCTTCCGCTTGTTGATGCCTCCGAGGAGTTCATCGTCAAGGCCAAAGCCAAGCTGGATAGCATTGTGTGGCCTGATGGCGACTGATGTTCACTTCCATGTTGATCTGGAAGCGGAGGCTCCTTTTCTGGGATTTGCTGTCACTTGGCACATTCCCCACGTGACAGGCTGTGACTTCTTTCAGGGAATTAGCAATGTGTCTTAGCCCCTTCCTGTTAGGGCTGGCCTTGTTGGCATACATGTAGCCGCCTTTTTGTGTAACTTTGCTCCCCTGGAGCGCTGCACATCCCAGGACTAGCTGGTATCTTTTAATAAAAAATTAACAAAGCAAATTTTCCAGTCAGGATCCAGTTGAAGGATCCTGTTGAAAGATCCTGACTCCTTTTGTCTAGAAAGGAGGAAGATCTGTCTCTACCCTCTCTCCAGCTAGATCATGTTTCATCCTCTCCCTTCGTAAGTAGCTCCAGCACTACAATGTGTTTTTAAACATTGGTATGACACTGTTTAGTTGCTCAGATGGGTATTTTACTGTTTGTCACAAAGTCATTGGGACGCTGACTATGTCTGTAAAATCCATTTTTTGTCTGATCTCATTGTCTTTGTGCACCTCCACTTAATGCAAAATTTAAAAAAACTTTTGCAACAGAAAGCTTTTGGCTCTCTAATGAGCAGATATTCTTCCATCTTTTCCCTTGCAACAAAAATGAAGGCAGAATTGAGCTGTACATCTCTATATTGCAATGCAGAATAATGTCTTACAGTCAGAAAGTCATCTGCTGCCAGACTGAAAGGCCCTCTTTTGCACCCTGGACGTATACCCCTCCACCAGCTTGAGCTCTTATTGTCTGACAGTATGTGTAGCTGACAAATGTGAGGTCCCATGCCCACTACCGTGCCTCCTGGCAGCACTCCTGCATGTAAAAATGATTGCACGGGATGTTTGGAAGGAGAGAAGGGAGAGGGGGAAATGTGGAGAGGCACGTTGCTAACTTTTCGTAACGCAAAAGCATGGAAAATTCTACTAACTTCCTCTCACTGTGTAACCACTGAACAAGAAATAGACAGTAATAAAGGCTTCCTTTCCCCCCCCTTGAATTTGTGAGAACTTTAGGAGCGCTATTCTTTGATAGGTGAGGTGAAGAGAGTGAATTGGGCCCGGGGTGCTGTCTGTGGGTGGGTGGAGAGGCCCTCTGCATCCTGGGTAGGACAGGAGCAGTCCAGGCCTGTGGGGCCCCTAGTTCTCTGAGGGCACGGGAATCGCTTGCTAGGCTCTTTTCAAAATAAATCTTAACTGTCATGCTAACGCTGTGACTCTATTTCAGTACAGGGCACAGGTAGACAGTGCGCAGGTAAGGGGTGAATTTTCCTAACAGGCCCCAACTGCTTTGCTCCAGTCTTTGTCCAAAGTCCGGGAGCGCTTGGTGCGGGTGAAGCCGTGCTGTGGAACTGAAGAAGCCGCGCACAGCTGCTGGTATCATAGAATCATTAAGGTTGGAAAAGACCTCTAAGATCATCAAGTCCAACTGTCGACCCAACACCACCATGCCCACTAAACCATGTCCCGAAGCACCACATCTACACGTTTTTTGAACGCCTCCAGKGATGGTGACTCCACCACTTCCCTGGGCAGCCTGTTCCAATGCTTGACAACCCTTTCGGTGAAGAAATTTTTCTTAATGTCCAATCTAAACCTCCCCTGGCGCAACTTGAGGCCATTTCCTCTTGTCCTATCGCTAATTATGTGGGAGAAGAGACCAACACCCACCTCTCTACAGCCTCCTTTCAGGTAGTTGTAGGAGCGATAAGGTCTCCCCTCAGCCTCCTCTTCTCTAGGCTAAACAACCCCAGCTCCTTCAGCCGCTCCTCATAAGACCTGTGCTCCAGACCCTTCACCAGCCTCGTCGCCCTTCTCTGGACACRCTCCAGCACCTCAATGTCCTTCTTGTAGTGAGGGGCCCAAAACTGAACACAGTATTCGAGGTGCGGCCTCACCAGTGCCGAGTACAGGGGCACGATCACCTCCCTGCTCCTGCTGGCCACACTATTCCTGAYACAGGCCAGGATGCCGTTGGCCKTCTTGGCCACCTGGGCACACTGCCGGCTCATGTTCAGCCGGCYGTCGACCAGCACCCCAAGGTCCTTTTCCGCCGGGCAGCTTTCCAGCCACTCTTCCCCAAGCCTGTAGCGTTACCTGGGGTTGTTGTGACCGAAGTGCAGGACCCGGCACTTGCCCTTGTTGAAGCTCATGCAATTGGCCTCGGCCGGCCCATCGATCCAGCCTGTCCAGATCCCTCTGCAGAGCCTTCCTGCCCTCAGGCAGATCAACGCTGCCGCCCAACTTGGTGTCCTCTGCGAACTKACTGAGGGTGCACTCGATCCGCTCGTCCAGATCATTGATAACGATATTAAACACGACCGGCCCCAAACCTGAACGCTGGCTGCTCCCGCCCTGAGGAGGGGCGGGCGCCGGGGTCGGGGCTTTTCGGCCCGGGGCAGCCCCCGCCGCTTGGCCCGGCGCGAATCTGTCCCTCCGCGGCCGCCGTCCCGCGCATGCGCGGTCGCCGCCGTGAGGGRCGGGAAGGCGGGGCTGCCCGCCGCTAGGCCGGCACCGGGAGAAGCGGGCGAGCCGCGGCCCGGCGGTTACCCCCCCGCCTCGGTGCCCCTCTTCCCTCCCCGGCCGGAGCCATGGGGGACGTGAAGAACTACCTGTACGCCTGGTGCGGGAGGAGGAGGGTGACGCCGGCCTACGAGATCCGCGCCGGCGGCGGCCGGAGCCGGCAGACCTTCCTCTGCGAGGTGCGGGCCCTGCCGCCTGGCTGGCGCCCCCGGGGGGGGCGGGGGGGGCCTGTCTGGGGTGTGCCGGGGGGGAAAGGGGCGCTTGGGGGGGGCCCGGTGGCGGGAGGCTCGGCCGTTTCGCGGACAAAGCATCCAGGCTTCTTGTGCGTGGTGCGAGGCGCGCTGAGGGGGTCTGTGGGAGGAAGGCAGCCGGACACAAAGCGCTCACAATAAAAAGGAATCGGTTTTCCGAGGGGCGATGGGTGCGTTTCCACCGCGTGGGTGGCCCTTCTCGCCGTTAAAATTGTCAGCAAGGGGTACCCGGTGTCACCTTCCTAAAAACTTCGATCAGCTGCTGAACTTCAATTGGATTATTAAGAAATTCCTGTTGCGTTGGCTGCTAGTCTGCCTGCTCTTAAAATCTCGCTCTGTTCCTGGCTCCGGAGCTTGTGGATGTGGCAGCAGGGAGCTCCGGGAAGGAGCTGACGCCAAGCGCAAGGCCGTGTGCAGGACGGGCTAGTTTGTAAGTGATGCCGTAGATTTGCACTGAACACCTTGAATTGGCCGTTATACCCTTCCTTCCCCCGTTCATCTTCCCCACCAATAACAAAACTGAGAAGCACAGTGGTATTAAACCAATTTTAAAGGTATTGAGACCGAGATTGAGCTTGGATGAAGTGGTTGTATGGACAGTTACATTATTGAACCATTCTCCACTGTGTATGTTGATGCCTCGTGAGCATCCGTAGAAACTTAACAGATGAACGGCTAGATCTCACTAAACCATCCTCTTTTACTGATTTTCACAGTCTGGTACGATGGCTGTAAATCCAGTACGATTACTGTTTGGTGATACCGTTGTCCTGGTAGACTGATAGTGCTGCAAGTGGAAGCTCRTTACTTGGAACCTGTTAAGCAGAGTACTAACAAAGTATGTTGTTTGAAGAGAAAATGCGTGTTGGCCACCAGTGTGATTCAACACKGAAGGACAAATGCAGCCTAGCATTAGCAATGTTGTGCAAAACTTTGGTTTGGGCTAGCTGGAGTGTTATATGCAAGTCTGCTTACTTTTTTTTTTTAAGAACAACAACTAGCTATAGTAAAAAGCTGTTTACGTGGTCAGCAGAGTGAAGAGTGGAAATCAGAAATGCGTAAGTGGTCTATCCAAGTGAAGCTGAAATGAAATGGAGTTGCTGACTGTAAATATGAAAAAAAGAAAATAACTCTAAGATGAGGGGCAGTGGTTGCAGAAAAGGGGGTGTAAAATGTCTGGTTAGTCTGAATTTAGAATAGATTTCCTGTGATGAAGTTTTGCAGCAGCCTGTCAGGGAAGCTAGCAGGATATAAAATTCTGTTCTAAAGCTTGTCTCTAAGTCTGTGAAATACGTTGCGTCTTGCTAGCTGTAATAACGTGGAGCTACGGTAGAGGACACACAAGCTCACTCCTGTCCTTGTTGTATGAGGGTTTGGGATTAAGGTTGAGGAAAGTGAACCTGCTGCTGTGTGTTGGTAGTATTCCTTCGTACATGGATTCGTTTTCTTCAACAAGGTTTTGGGAAACATGCTTTCTGAGAATGGACTGTGAGTGTTTTCTTTAATAGGTATAAAGTATACATTAAAAATCTACAGAAATACATGTATGTATAATGATACATAACAATACTTAGTAATAATATTTCTCCTGTACTTATTAGCAGCTGATATTTGGTGTTTCAGTATTATTGGTTTTGAAGACACTTTCACTTGTACAAGCCACAGATCTGTATTTTTATTTGCAGGTTCGAGTGGAAGGCTTTAACTACATTGGCATGGGCAATTCCACTAACAAGAAGGATGCGCAAAGCAACGCTGCTCGAGACTTTGTCAATTACTTGATTCGGGTGAATGAAATGAAGAGAGACGAAATTCCTGCTTTTGGAGTAAGCTGCTCTTTCTCCTTACCAAAGGCTGATCTTTAATTGCAGTGCTGTGCATCCGGTTGCATTTCTTCCCTGGAGCTCAGTCTGGCACCCGTGTGCAGGGAAGGTGACTGAAAGTGCAGGAATTCTGCTTGCAGTGCTGGAAACCTGGAATATATACAGGGAATGTTGTAGGCTGATCTGGTAAAAACAGCTGYGTGTCGGTCTGCATAACTGACGAGGCTGGAGAGAATTCAGAGTCCCTGTAAGGTGCAGCCTGACTTGAATACTGTGCTGAATACTCACGCCTGACACTAGGAATTGTTTTAAATGCATGTTATGATATGTAATACTATGTACTTTAAAAAAAAAAAAATCACATCTCAAACCAGACATTGAAAAGTTGGCTTTTTTAAAACCATAAATGCTTTCTGCCTTAGCTCCTCATGTGTAATAGGATCACTGCTTTTTATGATGTTTTATGAACCATGCAAGCATCAGCAATGACTATCACATAAAAGCTGCGGAGGAAGGTAACTCTCTCTTTGCAGCTATTTTAGAGAACAGTAAATAAAGCATGAAGCTACATGTTAATATGTTGGAAGAGTCTTTTTCTAGTGCCTCATTAAGGGTATATCTGTATAAGATACATAGTTTGATCAGTGGAAGCAGTGTCCTTGCTTCGTTAGCCTAGGTGAAGCCTTATGGTAACAGGACCTGTATTGTTTCTGATGTACCAGTTAGTTTCATGGCAATGCAATGTGTTGCMTGGCTAGATCCTCAAAAGGGATAGTGTGTTCTGTATCTTGAATAAAGGAGGGGTGGTGTGATCAGTTAGCCACACGTACACATCTCAAAATGGGAAGAATTCAAATTGTAATGATTAACCATAATTTTGTCATTTCCCGAGGGTATTAATGTTTTCTTACAGCGTTTTTTTGTGTGTTCATAAAGTATATTTGAATTCCCTTGGGTATATGATAGGGACTGGTATCTGTTATTTTATCCTGGGTGCTGAAACAGTTGATTTTACAATTGCTGAACTTCAGTAAGTCAGGGCTACGTGTTGGTTGGAAATCTTGTTATAGAACACCCACAAAAAGCCAGATATTCAGCAATTGTATTCCTTTCAGTTTTTAAAAGGGCGTTACTATTGGAGGTTACTGCTGGGGGGAAATATTGCACAATGATGCATGATCTCCTTAAACTGCCTGAACAGTTTTCTAGCTAAATAGTAAAAAGACTTACTCTGTACGAACCTGCTGATATTTCCCTTCCTTCCCTTTCCTAGCCAGCAGCTGGTGATACTCCTGATGGACATGAAGCAGCTAGAGATGATACTGGTTCCAGTTCTACTTTGGGTGGACCTCTTCCTCCGCATTTGATAATAGAGGCTGAAATAGGTAAGACTGTGAAAACTCTATTTTACATGTATGTGGATGTAATATATGCATATAGATTTGGGTGGGGTTTTTCTCACRGAGAGCATCATTCTGCAGACAGAAGACAGAAGTCGTTGTAGTTTTGAGGCAGAGGTATGAATGACTGCATGAGATCTGAGGGACTGGTTATGTCCTGTTGAGATTGCCAGGCAATACCTCTCTCTGTCGCTAAGAACATGTTTTGGGAGAGTTATTTTGGTTTGGTTTTTTTTTTTTTTTTCCCCACGTGGTAGGCAATGGCCCAGCTGCAGCACCTGGAAACAGTGGCAGTCGTGGAGCTCAGTGGGATCGGGGTGCAAATTTGAAAGATTACTATTCAAAGAGAGAGGGGCAAGAAGTGCAGGCAGTAAGTCATTCTATGTAATTCTCCTTTACTTYCGTTCTTAAATAGGTGTCTTTCACTCCCTTTCATTTGTTATTAGCATTYATAATCAAGCTTGTAGTTTTCATTTGGTATTTTGCTGTTGGTTTTAACTTAAACTGCAGATTTTCCTGCTGACTTTTTAACAACAGTAACTTGTTTAGGCTAAGAACAAAATAAATCATGCTGGATACTGTGAATATCCAATTGTTTATATAGATATTTTGTTGTGAAAATAAGGAAATACTGAGGACTTTTTAGAATTTTCTGTAATGTCTTAATTATTTTATAACATCTAGACAGGTTATTTCAAGGACTTGTAAGAAAGTTTAAAGCTGAAATCTGTTAGAAACCAGTAAATGATACTGTTTTTTTCAATATTAGACCTCGGAGTCAGAAGTGGACTTAAATGCCGATCTTCACGGGGGTTGGACCTTGGAAAATGCCAAGGCACGTCTGAACCAGTTTTTCCAAAAGGAGAAGATTCAGGAAGAATATAAATACACTGAAATGGGGCCTGATCACAACAGGTTTGGCAGTTTTAGTCACCTTCTGCGTGTGAAGCGTTAGAAATATTTTCGGTGACAGTGGCTAATCACACTTATTGGCAGTGCTCCATAGTGCCATTTGAGAAATCCRTCGTCTTTACCAGGCCCAACAACATCCCGAAATCTTGAAATGGGGGTGATGAGCCTTGGTACCGAGATCTGAGTGACTCTGAAGGAATTTCTGTCTAATGTTTTTCATGGATGTGCAACTTTTAAAATGATTGCTGTGCTCTARCTAACTGTTGAGGTGTCAGTTTGAGTGGAAAGAGTGCTCAATTGCTTGCGGTAATTGTATGRCTGTAGTTGCCTTTGTACATTTTGAGTAAATCTTAAATATGCTTACATTTGCTTATGTAGAAATGTGCTTTAAGGACATTTTATTTATATTTTTATTATAATTAACTTTTTTGTCAGCGGAGTATTCTACTGGAAAAATTAGTTTGGCAGAACCTTCCTGAAGGAGTTTTGAGGGTCTTAAATTTCAGTTGAAACCAGCTGGGTATTACTCTTTTTTGACTTTCTGCCCGTTCCGTCAGAAAATCTACATGTGCTTCTCCCAAATGAAAATAACGCATAACAGATTGTGCATAAAGAATTGATGGTTTTAATTTTTTACCCCTGTTTGGAATAGTCTTTTCAAATCATAAAAACTTCAGGACATTGTATTATTTCTTGTGAAATACAGTTATGTTTTGTGGTCAGAAACAACGGCATGCTGCTGCTGCTGGATTCTCGTTGTTGGGTTTGGGGGGTTTTTTGCATTATATACATTTGTTTTCTATGAGAGGTTTTTTTTTGTTTTTTTTTTTTAGAAAGATAAGTGAATTTTCTTCTTACAGTCTTCCATGAGAGTCTCACTTGAAGGACTTCTGGTATTCTTTTGTTGTTAAGTCTTACAAGCATTTAGAACATCTAAAATACTTGTATTGGTGTCAGAAAGTTCTAAATTTCTAAATTATCATTTAAAACCTATCTTCAAGTCACTTCAYGTCTATTTATATTTTCAAGCGAGGACATTTCTTTCCCTTGAATGAGTAACATAAAAAAATTAGTTTGCGCAGTACTAGGAATTTTAAATATGTTTGTTGCAGATGTAGTTCTTGAGCACTTTTTTTATTCTGTAACTTGCAGATTATTTGTGCAGCTCATTTTGTTATGCCTTCTGCAGGTAAAAGCATTAAACTCCATGTATTTAAATGCATATAATCTTGAGGAGAATGAGGTGGCCATAGATGACAGTATGTTTCTCAGCCCACTTACTGTTCTTCCGGAGAGCATTTCAGAGTTTTGTATTTACTACATCAGGAACGCTTGTGCGAATTGCCCTGGATGGAATGGCAGAAGGGGGAACTAACTATCTACTGCAACGGATCAGATAGGCATGAAACAATCCTAATGTCCTCTAGTGTTCATTGAGAGAGGGCATTGGATTTAATCCTTTTGGCCTGTATAACAGGAGAGGGCTAATTTCAGATGTTTTTGGAGTTTTGAGGACAGTAATATAGTTTGGTTTGTTTTTTTTTTTTTTTTTTTTAAGAAATACCAGTTGCCATGTATCTTACCAATCTGATTTTTTTTTAAAGTAATGGTCTTTATAACAGAAATGTCAGCCTTGCTCTCAGAGGTTTTTAAAGGAGAAGTGTATTTTTGTTGTCAATTAATCATAGTCACATGGTATAAGAACTTAGTAATAGCTGGAAAATTTGGATTCGGAAACTTTAATTAGGACAGGAGGGTATAAATTGTAAATATAAACAYGGCTCTCCTAATACACAAAGTATGAACTAAATATTAAGGGATGGGATGCGGCTTTTCTCTTTTGGGATTCCATGGGTAGCGTGGGATGCCTTTGCCTCCTTGTGTTCCTGCTGAAGATGGTAGCAGCGAGCCACGCCAAAGATCTGTGCGTGTTCACACACGGGCTGCTGAGGCTGTACTAAACAATCACACGGGATTCTGCTGCRAACTGATTTCTGGTGTTGCTGTTCTCCCCTTAGGTGGAGGAGAATGAGATTGAATGCTGACTATAGGCCTGGCTGAGAAACATACTGTCATCGGTGCCTTAGTTGGCTGTTGTGTCCCTGAAAGCCAGTGGCCTTCGACCCATGAAGCCACTGTGCCTGAAGGTCAGTTCACTGGTAGTACAGGAAGGAGTTCTAATTTGAAATTTAAATCCCTCACTTAACCTTCTGTTTGTTTGTTTGTTTACAGCAAGAAATGAAGGACACAGATGCAAGGCTCTGCCTGCAGCTGTGGAAGTACCAAGGCATAGTTTTCAAAGAGGATCTCAGTCTGATAAAGCCCAGTCATACATCCTGAATACATCTGACAGTTTAAATCCTGTCTTTTAAGGATTTGGCTTTAATTTTTTAACCTGTGCAAATACATGCTTAGGTTTGTGATTCTGAAAAACATGGATCTTGGTTTCCGTCATCCTCTGTTGACATATGTCTTTCTCATTTTTTTAAGCCTAAATTGACCTTTAAATGAATTGGTTGCATGCCTACTAGGCAAACTATTACACTTGCTGCGCAGAGTTACTTTTGACTATAGGCTGTTCCCAGATTATGGCAATAAGGGCTTCATGAAAATTCAAGTGTTCTGTCTCCTTCTGTGCAGATACGTTTAATGGTCTTTGACAAAATGACCTGGTTTAGTTTTGTCTGTGCTCTGAGCTGGCCAAATGTGTGGCAAAAACCAGGGTAGCTGTATTAAGTGTTGCACCTGAGTTAATAAACCCAGRCTACTGGTGGGTTACATGAGTATAACGTGACTTACATTAACATGCTATCTGCTTTATAATTGWTGCCTTAAACTTAGACAACTCAGAGCATATTTCCTAATAATGCGGTTTTAAATTTCAATGCTGAACAGTGGCATTTGCAGGACTCTTCTTAACAGATCTACTGGTTCTATTGATGGCAAGTCTGTTACCTGCTAATTTGGGGTTAAAGGGGCTAAAAGCAGTAATGTTTTACCTTGGCCACTGATGAGTTGAGAGTCTCTGACTGAGGACACAGATCTTTGCCTAGAAAAATTGGAARGAGTGGCTATTTTTACAGTGTCAGTGTCAGCTATTGATAATTGTACTTTTGTRTTCTTTCTTTCTCTTACAGGAGCTTCATTGCAGAAATGAACATTTATGTGAAGCAGCTGGGCAGAAGTAAGTGCTCCTATTTATTTTTTACCTTAGCAAGAGATAGATGTTGGTACAGAGGGATAGGTCATACGTGTGGGTACAGACTTTTATAGTTATGTGTTGGAACCACTTCCAGAGATGAAGGTTCATGTTTGTTTCCTGACGTGAAATCTTTTTTCTGTGTGCTGTGCTTGTTGCATTCTACTGCTTCTCCATTACATGCTTCCACTAATCTTTTTCCTCGCTTGTGAGATACGGTAGGTTTTGTTTGTCTTGATTACTTGTTCTTCACATATCTGAGAAATGCAGGTGTCTAATACGTTCCCAGGCAATGGGYGTGCTGTCCATACCATACCCATTTCCATAGAGCTTGCCGTGAAATTTATACGGTGTTACTGGGTGGTACAGGATAATCATACTTCCTTAGACACTGAATGCAGAAAAAACTTTACAGGAGTTCCCCAGGAAGTCAGTAAGTAACATTACACAGCTAGTGTGAGTCAGCTGATGAAGGGCCCTGGTTGGATTTTGTGTTGGAACTCTAGATTTATCAAGATTTGAGACTCTTTCCCTGAAACCTGGCCTGTGTGAACAATCACAAAGYCTATTTCAGAGTAGTATCTTCTGCGGAAACTGTTTGACTCATCAGCTGCTACAGCTCTGAACTTTGTGTGCTGCAGGGATTTTCGGTCGTGAGCATGGATCAAACAAAAAGCTGGCAGCACAGTCCTGTGCCCTCTCCTTGGTTAGACAGCTCTACCATCTTGGTGTCATAGAACCTTATTCTGGACAGACAAAGAAAAAAGAAGGAGAATCGGTGAGTTTGGTAGAAAGGTCAGAAATTGTTGCTTTCGTTTTGATAACGCACAGGCGCTCTCTTGTAAAGATGAGTGARTTAGAGTTTGCTTTCAATATTTAACAGCTTACGAGTTAATAATAATTTTGAATCTTAGACTAGCAACTGTTTCTGGTCTGGCCAGTGATTTGGATCWGAAATAGAACTTTGTGTGTATGTGAATGGAGCAGTAAACTAGTTTTACCGCRTATTAAATGAAATAGGATTTGTAACAAATGCTTTTTTTAGTATAAATTTTCTAGAAGCTTAAAGATTTATGTTTATGCTATGTACAGTTCTCGGCTATTTCGTTTCATCCTCTGGCACGTTAGCATTTTTTTGGTATTCGATGACAAGTTTGGGAATGTGTTCCTCTGAAATTAAACACAGATATTTAAAAATATTCTGTGGATTCTCGTTGGATGAAAAGTCGGCAAAATGTTTCAAGAATGTGAATTTTGAACTGATCGTATTCTTCGGCCTTGTTTCACTAGGATCTATTTGATAGTTCAGTGTACTCTCTGGTAGCCTGCAGTTCTGTCTTCCATTGTCTGTCTTTTTGTGTATATCAACATGTAGTTTTTAATAGGTGGAACCCTATGAGGTGTCGCTGTCTTCTGACTTAGAAAATCAGCTGCAAAACACTGTACGGGAACTGTCTCTGGAGATCGTGCCTTCGGTGAGTGGTGCCTTCGGTGAGTGTGTGGTTCAGATACTCCACTATTTAACATCAGGCCTGCTTGTTTAATGCTTTTGTCTTTCTTTGCCCACTTTGCTTTTGGATTTGTAGCCTGAAGATCCCAGTAATCCAGTTCTGATTAACGTTGGAAAGTTGGCCCATTTTGAACCATCGGAGAGACAAAGTCACACAGGAGTTGTTCCATGGTCACCACCTCATTGCAACTGGAACCCCTGGACCAGCTGCAATATTGATGAGGGTCCTCTGGCAAATGTAAGATAGCTTGAATAATTGATTTGTTGTTTGTTTTCGCCATGCTTCTGGAACTTTTAAATGCTTTTTTCCTCCAGGATTTAAAGTATGAGCTATTCCAAAGGAGAAAACAGTCCACTGATAAAATTTCTTCCCTTCTTGAGCTGGAGGAAGGGAGTCTTTTCATTGGTAGGAGTTCTTTGTATTTACTTCATGTTTTGTTAGGTTCTTGAGCAGCAGTGTCTTGGATGTCCCAATTCTTTGCCTTGTTTCACTTTTTGCCTACTCTTGTGCAGCCCATGCAAAGTTCTAATTGAAATTACAAGGTAAGCATAAGGGCATGTAATTTATAATTCGCCAGCCTCTTTTCTGTATTTCCATGCCAGGACTTTCTTTTCTGGGAGGAGATACTGCTCCAAGCCGATGTCACTACACAGTCACCCTGCTTGCTTTTTTTGTCATTTCTAGTCCCATTCACCACAGAACAAATGAAAAACAGCAATGTGGCATGRTAAAATGAGGAAGAAGGGAAGAAATGCTAGGTTACCAAGTTCAGAGGCATAACTTGGCCACTGGTGTAACCTGGCCAGAAAAGACTCAGGGCAGGAACTTCAGTTTCCTACAACAGGGAATCAGAATACTTATGACCAAAATAATAATTTAATACTACTTTCGACTGCAGTTTTTTTTCCATAAATGACATTAATTTAACATTGATCGTTATATATTGATTTGAAAAATATGGAACTGATGTAAATTTGAGCGTTGCTGCTTAAAACACATAATATATTTATGGACATTGCACATTGAGCTGGCTTCAAATCTCATTAGGATTTCTGTGTGCTAGTTGTGGTGCAGCTAACTTATTTTCAGTAAAACCAATTAGCCTGTTGGTAACAAATTTGTATTTCTTTAGAATTCTTTCTTAGTTGAAATACAAGAGTTGCCTGATAAATTTCCCTCTCTGCTCACTTTTCYCTTTTCAGCTACTGTTCTGTGGGTGGTTATGTGCTTACATTATCTCATCCCGTACATTAAAAACTCCTGTCCTGAGTATCTCATCTGAGTATCTCATTGGCTTACTGCTGAATAGAGTGTGTTTCTCAAGCAGCTAAAGTATTTAAAGTTAAACAATCATTCTTTTTCAGTATTTTGGATCTTTCTGAGAAACAACTTTGAGCATGGCCATTTAATTTTAACACACTGGAAWGAATGAAATAGAATAGCTCATAGGCATAACTGATTTCAGGGAGTTAGGTAGGAAATGATCCTTTACTGATATTTGGAATCATTATGTTGTTGTGACTGAWTTTATATTGAAGTTACGATATAGATAAGCAGAGGGGTCAGAAAGCCTGTGAACAATGTCTTGTCTTTGCAGCTCACTCCAGAGCAAATAAGCACGGATTTGAAAAGTGATTTCATGTACCGTTTGGAGCAGGATCAAGAATTACAAAGGGTAAGTGCGCTTCCTGTAACATGGCCTGCTTGCGTTAGTCTTTTTCTTTTCCAAAAGAGGTTGAACGTATYGTATACAAAGTGTGTAAGGCTGGATTTCAGTAGCAATACACACCAAGTTTTCRGAAGCGCTGGATGATACACTGTGATGGACTTGGGGATGTGTTGCCCTGTGTAAAGAAAAAATACAAACTATGATTTATTCTTGCACAGTTTTTCCTTTGTGTAAGCAAAATCTGTGTAGAAGAGTGAGACAAAGTGTGGATGTGGAGCAGAATAGGTTGATTTTTGGAGATTTTTGGAAATGTGTTGGATTTTTTTCCAGATCCAACAAGAGAGAGAGGCCTTACCTGTGAAGAATTTTGAAAGTGAAATTCTGGATGCAATCCGTGACAATTCTGTTGTTGTAATTCGCGGTGCCACTGGTTGTGGCAAAACTACCCAAGTGCCACAGTACATCCTGGATGAATACATCAAAACCAACAGAGCTGCAGAGTGCAACATAGTAGTGACACAGGTGAGGAATATGTTACAAATGCAACCACTTAAGTTTTGTCATCGGATGGTAGAAATCACCCATTAGGATGTGCTGAGAAATCTGATTATCATTACAGGACATCRTTCATAAAAGTATCTCCTCAGCATTACATGTCGGAGAAACCTCAGCATCCTGTATATTTTCATTTGGAGTGTTATTCTTTCATGTATCTACAGTTGGGATARTCTGGCTTGTACCTTKCCCAGGGGAAAACTTTTYGGCAGRCCGAGGGCAAACGATTTGGCAAATRCCAGCTGGTAGTTCCCGTATATCCTTACATGCCTCCTCTGTAATTTTATGTGCAGRATTCCCCATTTCAGAAGAAAAAAGCCTGCTGTTATAGATATTACTGTTTAATGAGTACTCTGTAAAGAAATCTTAGGACAGGACATCTRTAGCTTTTGTAATTTACTTTCTTGTTTTCGGTGGTGTTCTGATAAACTTAAAAAACTTCATCATTAAGTTAGAGAAAACTTTTTCATCCCTCAGCCTCGGAGGATTAGTGCAGTTTCTGTRGCAGAGCGTGTGTCGTATGAGAGAGGAGAACAACCTGGGCAAAGCTGTGGATACAGCGTGCGATTTGAATCTGTGCTTCCTCGGCCGCATGCCAGTGTGATGTTCTGCACTGTAGGTCTGTATTGTTTTGTTTATGTTTAGAGCTTATTAATTATGGATCTGAATTCTTTGAGTTAGCAGCAAAAGCAGAAACATGGTTACATTAAAATTTTCAGAAAATCTGTTTAAAAGATTAACATTTTTTTTTTGATAGAATAAGTTTGCTGACATACTGTTGTGCAGAGAAAGATTAGGCTTGTTGTTCAGAAGTATGATAATACAGGTCTAATATCACGCAGAAATAATCTCCTGAAGAGATAAAATTGCCATATATTGATTGTCCTTAAAAGACAGAAGGGGAAGCAGTATCGGATAGGAAAGAAGAAAGAGTCTTTCTAGTAGTAATACTGTATACCCTCCCCATCACTTGTACAAATGAAAGCCTGGCAATTAGAGATGGGGCTGTAAAAGGTGCTGGGCAGCCTGCACACTTCATTTTTAAACCAATGCAACTGTTCTTGATGAAATGAGGTGGGGCGGGGAGGGAGCGAGGGGGAAGTCTGAGCTGTTACCTACATGAACATTTAACTACTCTGTCTGTTTAAGGTGTTCTTCTGAGAAAGGTGGAGGCTGGGATCCGTGGCATTAGTCATGTTATTGTTGATGAGATCCATGAGAGAGACATTAATGTGAGTTAGCTGGTGATTACGATCCTCCTTCTCTCTGTGCTTCTGTTCTGTTTAACTTTTGTATGTGTTCTTGKGTAATTGTAAACATGTGAAAGGAAGCTGCATTTTACTAATTGCCATATATGTGAGTTTTCCATCTTCAATAAGATGTTWAGAAATTCTTCTCTTAATTACTCCTTACCTGATTAAAAGAGCAAGGACTGGTGCTTAATTGCTGCCCTATCTCTTTTGCCTGTTAGGATCTCCTTCTATGTCCTGGTCYTCTCTGGAAAACAGAACACCATGTTACAAGCACTTCTTGTCCAAATGTGGGAGCATGTTGAATRTCACTTTTATTTTGGAGTGCTTTTTCTACTGACAATGTTGTATTACTGTAACGGAACAGCAGTGGTATTTACAGAAGCTGCCATCTTGATAGTGACACATTTCAATTTGATTTTGACACAAAGAAAAATGCAACATGTTGAAAATAGAATTGGGGGAGGGATTGTATGTAACTTAAGAAATGGGAAACATTTTCTGTCCCCTTGATTATTCCGTATAGTTCTCAGCTTTGCCACACCAAGAGTGAGAGAAACTGCTAACTCCTGAAACTGCTGTTTAAACTTGTTTTGACAGAATGTGGGGACTCATTTAGRTGGAATTGCAATGCAGAGTTTTCTGGTCTCTTCATCTATTAAGTTTGTATTAATGATGTAAAATACAAGTTTTAAATTTTGAATGAGATTAGAATTTCATCTGTTGAACTAAGGGCCCACCTAACTGCATGGCAAAACTACATAAATGTCATGTTTAAATAGAACTATAAAACTTTGCATACAATTGCATTGAGTCATTCCTATTTATTTTATAAACTATGCATACTTTATASGTAAACCAAGTTTAAAAAGACCTTGGGTTGTAATGTATTATTAGGAAGGAAGCAAACTATTTTTGAATGCTTTTCTTTAGTTTGTTTCATTCTGATAAAAGAAGAACTCTTCTGGACCCTGGGAATCCTAAAATTCACTTATCCCAGAAATTGCAGTATTTGCAAAATAAAGCACTGACAACTGATTCTGGTTATAGAATATTGCTGTGATAATTGTTACTTCTCTTGCCCAGCAAAGCTCTGGCTCAATAAATATATATGTCTGTGTAATTCTTTCTGGTCTCTTGGGAGGATGTTGCTTCTTAGGAAATTAATGGTGCTCTTATTCTCTTTGTATGCAGACTGACTTTCTCTTGGTGGTGCTGAGAGATGTAGTTCAAGCATATCCTGAAATCAGGGTTATCCTCATGTCTGCCACCATCGATACTAGTATGTTTTGTGAATACTTCTTCAACTGTCCTATCATTGAGGTCTTTGGCAGAACCTACCCTGTCCAAGGTAAATCACTGATTGAACTTTCAGGAACTACTTTAGTTTTTATTTTRTCAGTCATATGCTTTAAGATTATGGGTACGGCAAGATACGCATTGCTTTTGGGTTGTCATGTGTTACAGATGTGGCTTACTCTGGGCAAAGAAGTCAGTAACACTGAATCATTTCACACCCCCATTTGGTTTAAAAACAAAACCAAACAAATAAACAATACTACCTCCCCCCCCCCCCCAAGAAAAAAACCCAAAACCAACAACCCAACAAACAAACCTGACAACACAAAACCCCACCACCTTGAAACACTACCACTTGGGGTAGTTTCCATTGGCGAATAAGATAGTAATAGTCAAGCTGTGGTGTTTCAGATSAGTTGTCTGTGATATTGGGAATAATGGAAATAGCTTTAGATGAGCCAGTATTARAAACAAACAAACCAACCAGTAAAATTTATGTGGAAGTGTATTGAATAGAGGAAGAATCATTGGAATAGTGTGGGAATAATTCTCGTACCCTAGCTGACAGCCAAAGAGTGGCTTTGTACTCTGAAACGTCTCAATTATACCAGGAGAATCTTGAGAGATGATAAAAAGGATTGTGTTCCTYTGGTGGTCAGTCTTGATAACCAATGCTTGTCTGTCCTTGCAGATTATTTTCTGGAAGATTGCATTCAAATGACTCAGTTCATTCCTCCACCAAAAGAAAAGAAGAAGAAAGAGAAGGATGAAGAAAGTGGTGAAGATGATGACGTATGTTTGACTTTTTAATATGAAAAATTAAACAAGTGCCAGTTAGGACTCTAGCTCAAGTGTAATTCATTCGGCATTGCTGAACTTAAACATTTTTAGCAGCTTTTGTATTTTTAATATCTGAGATTGCTGTTAACTTCAGAAATAGAATTTAATTTTCTCATTGCCCTTGGAAACTGAAAAGTCTCTTTTTTTTGTTAAAGCTAAAATTCTCATGTTTTGTCAGCCTACTTCACTTTAAAGATAGAGCTGAAATGCTTTTAAAAGTGAAAACATGGGTGACCTTRGAAGAAGAAATAGTCACAGAAATATGAGCATGGTGATACCTTTTAAGGGTGAAAATTTAGATTCTCTCCCTTCTTCTCTTGCAGTTGATATTGTTAGTGCTTACATACATGCATACAAGAAACTATCACTTTCACGATACAGCTTTTAATTTGTAGGTCTGAAACTACTGTTTAGGTCAGTTATTGGAAATGTAAAAAAATTATTAGTTTTTCTTGAGAGAAGCATTTTCTTCTTCTTATGATGTTATCCCCATTCATCTGAATGGAAATTAAATTAATTTGATAGCTTCCTGCTGCAAATTTGTATTGAGTTCTAACTCAACTCAATGGAATTATAATTCCATTCTTGTATTAGAAAGCTGGGGAAGCAGGACTTGAACTGCTTATTGTGAGTCATTCTGTGAACTGTGCCTGAGATGGTCTTCCCTGTCCACACATCTCATTTTCCTGTTTGCCTGGCCAGCCAGTCTCCACAGGTTGAGTAAATTAATTTATAYGATTTCTTTTGTGGTTTGTTTTTTTGTTGTTTTGGGTTTTTTTGTAGGCCAATTGCAACCTTATTTGCAGTGATGAATATGGCCCAGAAACAAAGCACTCCATGGCTCAGCTGAATGAGAAAGAAACTTCTTTTGAACTCATTGAGGCCCTGCTAATTTATATCAAGACCCTGAATGTCCCGGGAGCTGTACTTGTTTTCTTGCCTGGCTGGAACTTGATATATACAATGCAGAAGCATCTAGAAATGAATCCACGCTTTGGTACAAGCAACTGTGTTTATTATATTTCCTCTCCTTTTCCAAAGGAAACTACTGACTGTGTAGAGATGAGGGTTAGCCGAGTGGGAGGGGGATTGGTTTGTCGTAAGAATGAATGGGTAGAAATGATTATGTTGTGCAAAGAAAAAATGAGATTTACACAGTAATAGTCACTGACCGGCTTGTATTCGTGTTGTAGGAGGCCGCCAGTATAGAATTTTACCTCTGCATTCGCAAGTTCCTCTGGAGGAGCAACGTCGAGTGTTTGACCCTGTGCCTCCTGGAGTAACGAAAGTATGAGAGCCTTCTCTTTGTGGAGTGTAACATGCTTTGTTCTCTTGTGCTTTTGAGGAATGTATTCCTGACTTTTTTTATAGGGGTTATGTCGTTTATCTTGCAGTAGTTAATGTCGTTTATCTTGCAGTCCATCCTTAACTTTTTCAGACCAAATATATTTCAATATGCATTTCCTGTTTTTATAGGTTATTTTATCTACCAGCATTGCTGAGACTAGCATTACCATCAATGATGTGGTCTATGTTATAGACTCCTGCAAGTGAGTTCATGAAGTAGCTTTTTGTTTTGTAAATCCTATTCTTTGGAATGCAAAAAAGGTTTTCTGAACACACAGAACTGCCTGTGTTCCCATAGTCACAGAGCTGAATTTGAGGACTCTAACTCACTCAAGACAAATTTGCATTGTCTTTAGCCGTGACACAGTTACAAACCACGCTGGCATTTCAGTGGGCTGGTTTTGGTCAGCTGCATTCACGCTGGCACTATTCATGTGAGGTGTCACTGGGTCTCCATGCGTATTTGAAATATGTCGTCTGCCGAATGAATATTACAAAGAGTGTATAGCTGATGGAAAATAAGGTATTTGTAGTCTGTTACAGATCCTGTCTTGCTATGCATGTTCTCTGAGCAAATTACACACAGGGATCTCATTAATTGCATGAGAACTTTAAGCTTTTGAGACAGTTGTGAAAACTTCATTCTGTGTATAGCTTGGGGCACTGCTTTATAAAGAGTATGATACATTAGCTTCCAGATGGATGACAAACTAGCCGAAGCTTAGCTAGTCAAACAGGGGTGGTTTGCATCTTAAAAGCAGTGTGGCTGCAAGGAATAAAATAAGAACTGATTTGGCAGGACTTAAGATGAAGAACATCTGATCWTAATTTGGKTTTTTTTTTCCTGTAACAGGCAAAAAGTGAAGCTGTTCACTGCTCATAATAACATGACAAACTATGCCACAGTCTGGGCATCAAAAACTAATTTRGAGCAGCGGAAAGGAAGAGCTGGACGTGTGCGTGCCGGATTTTGTTTCCATTTGTGCAGCAGAGCTCGCTTTGAAAGGTGAGGCTGTGCTCTTTAGAAATAAAATAACCTCAGAGACTTCACCCAGAACTGTTGTGCGCTACTTCTGATCAAACTTCAGAAAGCACAGAGAGRAGATGCATGAAGTCAGTTCACACAGGAATTCTTGGATATCTCAGTTATTTTGTTTAAAAAAAATTACATAGGTTTATATGTTTTTACCCATAGTATGAGGTGGGTAAATAGTTCATGATTTTATTATTAAGAACTTCACTGTAACCTACAGAGCCTCTTAGGAGAAAAATAATACTGCTTGGGAATCGAGGCAAGGCAGAAAAGAGCTTTGGAATGAGGATAAGGCTCTAGTCTGCCTTCAAACATTGCGGGCCCCTGGCATCTTCACATAACAGGCAATTTTGTCATGAAAGTGGTAAAAAGCAGGGAAGACAGATGTTACTTTTCCCTCCATCCCCATTCTGTGACCAGGAAGCCCCTTCATGCTGCTGAACTGCTCTAGCACCTTCCCTGCTGCTGAAACTTTTGACCTCTTTATCTGCCAAGCTGTTTCTCAGTTACCAGAGCCATGGAAATCTTGCTGGTTGCAGAAGTCTACACAGCTGTTGCACTCAGTGTTTGATCTCTCTCATGAAAGTTTCAATGCCCCTTTCTCACATAGTGGTTAGAGCATAGCTGTGTTTGATGTTCAGCTTTTTGTAACCTCTGAAAGCATCAGTTGATCAAAAACTTTCCTTAAATTGCTCAAATTTATTTAGATCTGCTGTCTAGTACAGTGGAGTGATTTTCATTAAGAATTTTTGACAGTGAACTGATTTTAGGCYACTGAAGTAGTCATGGGACTTCATGACATTAAAGTTACCTTCCTTCAGAGAATATAAAACCAAAATATACTAGCTCCATGGCGCCTAGGAAGGAAAGAGTGTTTGTGGACTTGTGCAGAGAGTCTTTTGAGAGATACCGTCTCAATCTGGTGCCAGCTGAATCTGGATATCTGTTCAAGATGTTTTGAAACCTTTTCTAGCTGTCTCTTGCTCAGTGCAGTCATTGCTAGGAGTTCATATTTCAACCAGCAAGCTAAAGAATCRCTAACAATACTGTGCTAAAGACTTAAGAGCTCTATCTGTTTCCATCAGGTCTTTTTCCTACCAGAAAAACACCTTGGAAAGCATCCAGCAGAAATACTTAYTCTTCTTAGCGATCAAAGCAGAAATGTGCAGGAGGAGTTGGGTGGTTTGGATGGTTTAGAGTTGATAGAAGAGAAGTAGAGAAGTGCTTGTTTGTAAGGCAGGCTGGAAGCAGGTTGGTTGTCTCAGGAGTAGAAGACCTTCCTTAGCAATGTAGGAAATGATTGTAAGAGGGCAAGTGTGGGGCTGGACACAGCCATGATGTGAATTGGGCTTCAGCCATGCAGACTCTGTACGTGGTCAGCTCGTGCTAGAAACCACGCCGGGTAGTGGTGACGTGAGGGCTGTACCCTCTGTGCGTTTCCATTGTRAATTCACCCTGAGATGAGAACTGAGAAGCGTGGAAGATAAATACTGGTAGAAGAGCCTAAGTTACAGGAGCACGATGAGAGYTGATGGGTTGGCTGGGAGGCAGTATTTGCTTTGGAGGGCGGTAGTTTATGCTGATGGAATGACCCGTGATGGTGATCAAAGCCTGTGTTCAGAAAAATGTGGGCTTTTTTGTTCTCTTCTCATTCCAGACTTCAGACTCATATGACACCTGAAATGTTTCGAACACCACTTCATGAAATTGCTTTGAGCATCAAATTGCTGCGGCTGGGAGGAATTGGTCAATTTTTGGCCAAAGCAATAGAACCACCACCTTTGGATGCAGTGATTGAAGCGGAACGCACACTAAGAGGTATCGTTGTTTGTCCACAGGATTGTATGTTAATGAAGTGGACTCCTAGTGATTTCCCGTGTATAATGATCACTTACAAACTGCTTTAACATCTCTGGTGGATTGTTTGTGTAGTAGCATGCTGTCTGAAACAGCAAGGTGCTTCCTGGATGCATCGTGTGGGTGGCATTGTCTTCTGCAGCTGAAGAAATACTTGAATTCCSAAGTGGAGTGTCATTCCTTTAAGAAACTTGAGCCTTCAAACTTAAGGCTTGTTTTGTTATTTTATCAGTAACATATGCGAGCTTCCAGCTTCCTGTTTTCCAGCTGTGGCACTGCTGTGTATGGCACAGACTCAGCCCAGTGCCTAAGGCGTTTCCAAAACTACTGTAAAAGTACTGAAAAAGAGAGGTTAGTAGTTTATTGTATAATTACTGCTTCGTACAGTTTGCTGACCCAAGATCTCAGCATGTTGTCAAGTAATTAAATCTCCAGTTTATGAGTATGCAAGCATCAGTATCCTTCTAAAACAGCAGAAGCTGAGGTGGGGGTTAATCTGGCTCCCCAGTTTCTTCAAGGAACTAACTAGAATGAGTAAAATGAAGCAGGGAGGAACCCTAAATTTATGCTTTAGATTTAAAGCACTGATCTCAAACCTCAGCATGCTTTGCAAATGTCACTAAATAAGCACTTCTTAAAATTTCTAAGAATTGAAATATCTATTTGATTGTTGATTTTATGAAAAAATTGTGTGACGAGCGTACATTGCTTGTATACAGAAGGGAGGCCAGAATGGAAAACATAGCTAGGGATGCGTATACAGGTTTAATGACTTTCTGACCTAAAAGTTGTTAGTGCTTTTCTTACATTGCAGGTAAGAAATACAAAGCCAGGGGAAAAGGCAAATGTTTTCAGCTTTAACACCAAATAGACGCTTCTGCATGTGCCTCCATTTCCTGGGTGACCTGCAATTTTTCAGTGCATGTATACTACTAGTGTATTTTTAGGATGGTGAGACGTGCTGTTCTTCAAAATATTCTTTAGGCTTTTGAGTTTGGTAGATACCAAGAAAAATGGATTTGAGAGTGGCTAAGGAGTCCTTTATTTGTTCGCTTTCCCATTTAATTGCTGAGGCTACAAAGCTTTTTTTTAAATGTAAAGCTTTTAGTTATGCTGAAGTTTCCCAAAGTAGTCTGTAAATAGAGTACTTTAACGATAAKTTTGCATTTTTCATTTATATCTTAAAAGGGTTTTTAAAGATCACACTTGTATTGTTTGTCACGCAAGCTTAAAAGGAGTTTTATGAAGTAGAGTTTAATAGCCAAATGGCTAGTAAGTTCAGGAGACTCATGAAACCCTTCAATCTCTATAGCAAACAGCCACAGACACTTCTTTGACTTTATTACTGACAGTGGTTTGATAGCTTAGAGGATGAGCTCAGGTGATAATTTTTAGGCAATGGAAGGAGAGGAAGGTAGGCAAAGCCTCATGGAAGAGAGAGTTTGCGGTGTTCTCTTTTTGATGAACAGAGGGTTCTGTGATTTGCCAGCTGCAGTGAAGGCTCTACAGTTGGCTGTGATAGGGCTGCTTTGATTTTTGTGAGGCAGAAATTAGTTTAGATTAGTTAGAACAAATATAGGGACTTGAAAAAAAGTTTAATAATGTAATAGAGGTTTGTACAGCAGCAAACTAAAAAGAAATGGAAAAATATATATGTGAATTAAATAGTAATTATTTTAATTGTGGAGGAGGTAGTAAAGCATCTGTAAAGCTAAAGTAAAATTTTTGTGTTTGACCTCAGAGCAGTTTTGAAAATCAGGTTGGCAATATTGTAAACAACATTAAAYGTAAATATAGGTGGGGTTCTACTTAAATACAATTATTAAAGGATTTCTGGGATTAGATAACCATCTTTGATAATAAGAGATCTTGTTTCAGAGCTTGATGCCCTGGATTCCAATGATGAGTTGACACCTCTTGGAAGAATCCTAGCCAAACTTCCCATYGAACCTCGTCTTGGCAAGATGATGATAATGGGCTGTATTTTTTAGTAAGTTTAGTAGTCTCAGTGGTCTTTTTCTTGATTCTCTGAGTTCCTGAGCCTCTAGACGTGCACTCTACAAGRGAAAAAACAATACATCTAGATGAGCAATAAATGCTACAACTGGGGATAAGGAAACTGAATATTCATGAGAGCAGAGGATAAATAACGTACAGYGCAGGGAATAAAGTAGTCATGAAATTCAGAGTTAACTGCAAGGGACCAGTAGTGGCTGAATACTTGTGAACTGAGRGTGGGACTCTAAATACTTAAGTATAGCAGTGCGCTAGAGGTGGGGGAGACATGAAATTCGGCACCTAGATAAGAAGAAAAATGAATCCACACGTTTTCCTTTAGCAGAARTAAAGCTCTGTTCTTTGTAATTGTGATGGCTGTAGGGTCCTTTTCCCCAGAAGGAGATGGTGTATGGATGGGGGGAAGGGGAGGGAAGATAGACAAAGTACTGGAATTGGAGCTAATTTAACATCCACTGCCAGGGAAGTGTTTCTGTGAAGAACTCTGGCAGATAAGGGCCAAATTACTAAGGTCTCTAGTGGAGAAGTTTTTACTAGTATCACCAGCCTGTAGCAGCTGCTGGCAGCAATACTGTGAACAAACCCGATCCTGATACCTTTTGTGGTTTCTTTCAGTGTGGGAGATGCTATTTGTACCATCTCTGCGGCCACCTGTTTCCCTGAACCTTTCATCAGTGAAGGCAAACGGCTAGGTTATGTCCATAGGAATTTTGCTGGGAACAGGTTTTCAGATCACGTTGCTTTGCTCTCCGCCTTCCAAGCCTGGGATGATGCAAGGTATATTGTCTTGGCACAAAATTTGATGAGAAGTTATGGGTAACACAGGGTGAGCAGTTTTGTGACCAGACTAGATATGTCAATGGATGCTACGACAGCTAAACTGTTGCRCTTTTCCTTTTCTTGAACAGACTTCTAATTCACTCTCTTTGTTTTTTAGAATGGGTGGCGAAGAAGCAGAAAAAAGGTTTTGTGAACACAAAAGACTCAGCATGGCTACTCTTAGAATGACTTGGGAAGCAAAAGTCCAGCTGAAAGATATACTTATTAATTCTGGCTTCCCTGAAGGTGATTCTGCTTGGGCATAGTAATTTAATGACTGCATTTTTTGTTCTGAGATGACAAATAAACAAGATAGTCTATGATGAATACACAAGCTCAGAGGCCTGTAGTGGGTTTGCTATAAAGCTGTTCTGCTTTTACGGCTGCGTTCAGATGAAATTTTAGTGCTGTCTCATTCTCTCGTAGTAGTTTAAACCAGGGAGGTTGTGATGACTGTGGTGCAACATAGGGAGATTTTGGAGGCTGAGGTTAGCGCTGCAGGATTAAAAATCTATGGAGAAATTGTCCTTAGAGAATTACCTCCCTGATTTTCTTTCTTCTTCACTTGTTGCATCTCCAAAATGTGCTCTGTAAGTGCTGTGCTTCCTCCCTCCTTTTCATGAGCCTTAGGGAGTTTGTGTTTTCTAAACAGTGTGCTATGTGCCCTATGATTTTCTGGGTTCGTGCTGCAGGAGGGATGTGCAGTAGTGTGGCATATTATTCAATGTTCTAAGGGGAAAAAAAAAATTCTTAAAGTTGACCAGGTTCTGAATTTGCCTAATATTTCTGAGGAGCTTGCTCAGATTTTTGTGGTTTTGGTTGTTTTTTTTTTTTTTAAATTATTTTAATTTTTTTTCTCCTCATGCTGCTAGGATCATTACTGCATTTATCCTTAACTTTATTTCTGGGCAAGATGACCTGAAAACGAGCCACCAGAGACTCTGGGGAGGTTTGTAACAAATAAACTAATGAAAACATCCATTCTGACCTCCCCATCTGTCTCCAAAACAAATGACAGGAAACACTCTGTGGTACAGCACATTCTGGGCAAACCCCTCTCTCCTTGTTTTTGCAGAGCTTGGGAGAGRAAAATATCTCTTTGTAGTAGTATTTTTCAGCTTTTTGCTCTCCATGAATAAATTGAAAATTGAATGTAGGACTGAAATGCTTTGAGTGCAGAGGTCATTTGAGAACCGATGCATATCTACCAGTTGATTGAATCAGAAAATGCATTGGTCCAGGATACTAAACAACTCTGCTGTGCTGTCCTCCACGACCCGTGGATGCGAGCCAGTCTTCTGTTCTCTGTCAACAGAATGTTTGATGACTCAACTGTTTAACAACACTGGGCCAGATAATAATCTGGATGTTGTAATCTCCCTGCTCGCTTTTGGGGTCTACCCCAATGTCTGCTACCACAAGGAGAAGAGGAAAATTCTTACCACTGAGGGGCACAATGCACTCATCCACAAGTCATCTGTCAACTGCCCTTTCAGCAGCCAGGACATCAAGTATCCATCGCCTTTTTTCGTTTTTGGAGAAAAGGTAAAGAATTTGAATTTGTTCTTGATCACGTGCTGCCAAGTTGTCTGAGAGGCTCTTTTTGGTAAAGAAGCCATAAGAAAAAAAACTACACTGTGTATTGTTTAGCTTGGTTTTTGTTTTTTTGGGTGTTTTGTTTTTGTTTTTGTTTTTTTCTTCAGGAAGTGAACTGTATGTGGTCATGGTGTCACTCAGCCTTTACAGTAACTTTCAATCTACCAAATTCTCCCAGTAGAAGTAGAGCTGCGTAGAAAGTTCCTGTGAGTTTGTGAAAACAGCCAGGTTGTAGAGAAAGATCTCACTTAATATTTTCTTTAAGAGATTGCTTTAGGAGCTCTGCCGTACTAATTAGGCACTAGAGAATTTTTGCCCTTACCACTTCTTCTACTTATGAATCCAGAGAGAARACAGGAACATGTGATATGGCAGTGGGGTGCTCCCTTTCTGGCATGTAGGCAGTTTGTCATCTCCTGAGGACAACTCCCATTTCCCAAGCACCTCAGAAAAACCCCAAGATCCTTTCCCCAGGGCCCCCATGACCTTTTCCTCCATCCCATTAATTTTGTGTACTCGGCACGTGCCGTAACACGTACGCTTAAACCCCTGTGTGCTCTCATGTGCTCCAGTGATGGCCACCGTGAACGCAACTGCTCCTGCTCACCCTTCCTTCAAGGAGCAAGTGACGGCAGTGCCTTGCGTAGGACGCAGCCGGGAGACAGTCCTCGGGCTGCCAGCCTGCTCGTGCTGCCGCGGCACAGGTACTCCAGCGCAGCGACGGGGAGGTCCTGAGGCGCTCGGCTGCCTGTTGTTGAAACCAGCTGTGCACAACACTGGAGTTCCTTCAGCCGGGGAAATGCTGTAAAGATGTTTTTGAAAATAAGCATCGAATTAGCAAAGCGTCTTGCCGTAAGGAGAGCCTCTTAAGATCTTACAGCAGAGGTGATGCTGTAGGGGTTTCTTTTTTGTCACCTTGTCTACACTGGTTAGTTCAGAATTACAGTTTGTTTATGCTGATTTTTATATCCTCAGTCCTTTTTGCTGACATGCAGCTTATTTTAGTAATGCCAGATAAACCACTTCATTGGTAATAAATGGAATTTTGACTCCTTCAGGCACTGGCTCGGGGTGGGGCTTGATACTCCGGATTTCAGAGCTGTGGTGAGGCTTCGCCTCTTCTTCACCCTTTCTGACAGGGTCCTAAGTAGGTCAGACCTTTGATCTGCCTCCACCATCTCTGTACAGTGAGCTCCCCTAAAAACACCACATGACTTTTGAACTCAAAAAGCTATGCTTTATTAAATCAAAATACACATGGGAAACTAAGATGGTGGCTTAAGAGTGGCTAAGGCAGCACCTGGGTGAGACTGGGGTGAAGGAAGGATTTACATGCAGCTCTCGCCCTACCCATTATTTACCTGCTAAAAGAAAGTTTCTCTCCGAGTTTCTCTCGGGTTGTCTGTTTCCTGCTGCATTTGGCAGACTCTCTCTGACCTGCAAGTTCCCTGCTCCTTGTGCTGGTCATTTTTCTGGCACAATTTCTATTCTRTTCAGTTTCTCTCTTTTGAACATGTGTGGTAGCTTCCAGGCAGGAGCAAATCTTTTCCCTGAGCACACACAAGTACAACGGATTCTGCCCATCACGCTCCTGTGTGAGAGGAGGGAGAGAGGCAGCTCTCGGGGTGGGAGGCTGAAATCCTAAGTACCACTCTGCAGTTGCCCTTTAAAATAAAGGGCAGTAGCCCGTGTAGTCAGTGCTGTTATCTCCGACTCAGGTCGGATGGCTTGTTATTGTCCAAGTGCTCACTTGAAGTACAAGTTTAAGGTCTTGTTTCTATAAAATGACAAAGCGGGCTGGTTGCACGGATGTGTAGCAACTTCCAAATTTGCATGTGTAGGACCCTACTAAAGAAGCAACACGAGCTTTTCATCACAGCCCCAGCAGTGCAGAAGGTGGGAAGATAATTCAGCTATGCCTGGTCATGTTTAGGTTGCCAAAACRTGAGATGGCTCTTGCAAAATGTCAGCTGCATAGTTGCAGACATGCAGTCGTGGAAGAATGAATACTTTTAAATGACAGGTACTTTTTGGTGTTTTTTTACACCAGCCRGTGCTGAATCCCTGTAAACGTCTGCCCAGCATTCAGTTCTGTATGCGTGTACGCTCTTGTAATTTCCTAACGTTATACCTAGATTTTTTTGTGGTGGTGTTTTTACAAAATTCTCTGGTTTCAGCGGCCAGAGGAAGGTGTAGGGATCTGTTTTCCATTTCAAGAGTCGTATTCCTCTTCCACCTGCAGATTCGAACACGAGCCATCTCTGCCAAAGCAATGACCTTGGTGAGCCCGCTGCAGCTGCTTCTCTTTGCCTCCAAGAAAGTCCTGTCGGATGGGGAGCTGGTTCTGGTAGATGACTGGTACGGACCTCCTCGGTGCTCGTAATATTCAGGTCTATGAAAGAACACAGACTGAGGGGGAGTGGCTGCTAACAGACATAAATTTCTATAGAATAGGAACCCCTAGAGCAAGCCGTGCGCTACAGGTTAATTGTGAGGGCATCACCTTTGCTTCCTGTGRGGAAGGGAGGGGGTTATATTGGCAGCACTGTTTCATGCAGATTATCTGCTTAAATTGAAAACATGGTACTGGGCAGCTTCCATAAAAACTGCTGTTTTTTCCCCCTTTAACGGGAACATGCATAAGAGGTACTATGTATTTTGGATTTCCCCTTTGGAGAGAGGCTGAGGGAACCTTGTTTTTAAGTCTCAGAAACACAGCTTGAGGAGAGAAATGCTAGGATTTGGTGGTTGCCTCTGGCAGCATACATTTTATGGCCATGACTAAATACCATCTGGATGTCTTTTTTTTCTTTTTTTTCCCCCTACCCCATCGGTAAAATAGGGGTGAAGAATTGCTTAAGCTTAATTCACTAATATTTTTGAGGGTGACCTGGAGCTTTCAAAATCTTGAGGAGTCTCATGTTTTTAGTTTACTTTATATTTTTGTGTCTTTCTGTTTTGATGCTAGAGGTTACATGTTGGTGTTATCTGAGAGTGTTAAATCTCTAGAGCAAATTTAAACAGAAGGATAGTTACATTTTAACAATGTCAAATTTTAGGGATCTGGCAAACTTGCCTCCTGAATTTCATGTCCCTTCATTAACAAATTAGAATTTAAAAGATGAGAATATGGATTTCTGGCTCAGTGCGTGCAGCACGCAATGGAARACCACTCCATGGAACATCTTTGATAACAGGTTCTCTGCTAGAAGTTGTAATACATCTAACCTAAGTCTTTCTGCTCAAGGATCAAGCTGAAGATGCCCCACAACGCGGCTGCCTGCATCACTGCTCTGCGTGCTGCGATGGAGGCTCTTGTTGTGGAAGTGACTAAAGATCCTGAGATCATTCGGCAGCTGGACCCAGCCAATGAGCGAATGCTGAACGCGATCCGTCAGATCTCCAGGCCGTCGGCCGCGGGCATCAGCCTCATGGCGGCCAATGCAAGGTTAGCTCGGCTCCCTTGGCTCCTGCGGTCGGAGCTCTGGGGCGAGGAGCGCTCACCACCTCTGCCCCCAAGGACTCCCAGAGCCTGGACAGAGCAGGTCAGAGCCGTCATCTCCACCGCTCCGTCCCTGCACAGTGGCTGCAGAAGCCCAGAGCTAAAATCACCAGGAGGGTCTTGTCCCGTGTGGACGGGAGCGTCAGGCTTTCGTTTCAAAGTCAAGAGTCTGAGTGTATGTAAAATTGTCAYGTTCGAAGTCTGATGCAGACAGATCGCTGCCTGTTTCCACAGGAGGGACAAGCGGCTCTCGGGAATAAAAGCTGTCATCGCCTCTTCCAAAACATAATGACTYTTAAAGAATAGATAATCCAAATTTATTTTGGGCAAACCTATTCATCTCGGCCTCTGGAAATAAAACAAATATTTGGCTGTGCTTGCATCCCTCCATTGCCCCTTGYTTTCACATCTTGCTTCTGAAGCAAAGAAAAATGAAAACACCTGTGAGCTGTTAGGAATTTAAGGATCAGAACACAGAACAGCTTAGATGTACACTGCGCTGCGTTTTGTGAGGAGCGAAATAGAGATCACCGTGCTCACACAAATGGGAGCGGGGCTCCCTACGCATTTGTGTGAGAGAGAGAAGCGAGACTGAGGGGGACCGGGTGTGGGCCTGGCTGAGATTTAGAGGGGGAACTGCTTCTGTGGCACGTCAGGCCATTCCCAGCTTTTCTTTACTGAAGTGGAAAAGGTGCARAAGTGCAACTGTAATTCGAACATCATATTCTGTTAACAGAAAGTAGAGGTATCTTAACTGAGTATCTTGGCAATTGATTATTCTTCTTAATATTAAAAAAAATGGAATCGATAAGATTGCAGCGAATACATAATGTTTCTCTTTGCCAGGTTCGGCGACGGTCCTCGCCCCCCCAAAATGGTTCGCTACGACAATGGAGGCGGCCTCAGAGGCTGGGGAGGTTTCCCGCATGGCCCTAGCTACAGAGGTAGAGGGTACGGCGGCTACAGCTACTCCGGCAGGCGCTCAGGAGGAAGGGGATACCAAGGTGGCTGGGGGGGAGGCTATCGAGGAGCRGGCGGTGGCTCCAGAGGAGGCTGTGGGGATGCGGGGAGGGGCGGGTGGTAGTTAGGGAAGTTCGGTGAAGTCTTTCCGCTTTGACAAAAGCGCGTTTCTCTCCCGAATCCCTTTCATGCTGTTACCAGTCTGTTTGCCATTTCAGGTCCTTAGTACAAGTACAGCTCTGTAATATATCGTGCCCTTAGGGAATTTACTGCAAGTTGTACGATTTTATTCTTAATAAAGAGTTTGTTTTTAAAGACTTACATGCTATATGTGTAATTTTGGATTTGGATTTAGATTTTTAAGCCGTCTGTTGTTAGTTTTGGTTGTAGGAGGTATAAGGCATTCTGATGAAACCTTTTCATTGTCTAAAACCATTCTCTGCCAAACAAATTCCAAACTACAGAACTTGGGCTCAGTGGGGATTTTTCTTTGTTGTCTAATAAACTGCAAATAGGCCTTGCTGCAGTGGTTTTCTGTCTAGGCCAGGCAGCACTTGGTTCCTTTGCAGCCAGCCGTCACACCTCCCGGCACGGCAGCTGGTGAGCTCTTTCGCTGATTCAGGTAACGCGGGAACGTGGAATACCTTTTTCAAGACTGGTGTGATGCTGCTTGTCTCTGCAGAACCTGAAGCGATCTCAGAAGCGTGAACTGTGCCCTTCATCTGAGGCAGCGTTCMCTTACATTGCTGCTCCAAAATAGTCACGCTTCGTTCTTCCAAATACATGTGAAAGAGAGCGATTCTTTAATTAGAATTCATTGAAATTGTAGCCCTGTGGATTCCAGACATACAAAGCTCAGCTGGCTGCCTGGTGCTTGCAGACGTCTGTCGACACAGAGGGGATAAAAAGCCCTCTGGYGAGGTGTGGTTTCCTCCGTACCTCTCCACCTAGCACCTGGGAAGTGACCTGGAGCAGGGGTGGATGGTGCGGGGTACCCGCAGGTACAGATTACTCTGAAGGGGTTTCTGCAGTCGGTCCGTGTTGTGCCGGAGCACCTGTGTGAACAAGAGGAGGGAAGCACTCCAGTTGACAATACCTGTGTGCGTATGAATGGTTTGGGGGTTTTTTTGGCCAAAACTCCCTTACCTCTCTTACAGCACGGCCACAAAAGCAGGGGTGCTGGCCCGGGGTGGCAGCAGGCAGATATTGCCTCTCGCACACGCTTTGTGCTGCCGGGGCTCAGCAGCACAGGGAGGTGTCTGTGGGCACAGCTCGGTATGAGACCTCTTACGTTACCAAGCCTGGCGATATTCACCTCCCCACCTCCCCACTGAGCCAACTGGTAAGCTTCTTCAGAACCAGTAACTAGTTGTGCTTACAGGGGTATGGGAGATGTTGGTGTTTGAGTGAAGTTTAAAGCAAGTCCAACATTATTTGTATTTCTAATGAAGTTCTTAAAAACTAGGTAAGGGTGAAGCACTGTTTCTTTAATCGAAACTGCTAAAAGCCAAATGCCACATGAAGCTTAGATATCCAGGTAAGAATTACAGAGCTATCTTTGATATCCTCAAGTGTATCAGTATTCATCTCCAAACTTAAATCTGGGATTAATTTGKAGTATCTTCTTCTGTGTCGTCTGATGCAGTAAACTCCACAATCCTTTCTGCTGGTGTAGACTTTTCTGGAGATTGAAGAATGGTCACTCTGTGCCACCATTACTGAAAATGCGATTATTTTTCTTCTCCAGGAGCAACCTGTYAGGGAATCGGGAGGGACGGACATTAAAAGATGTGCTGTAGTGTTAGCAGCCTTCCCTTTCCACATCTGTATTTACTGCGTCCAGACAAAACCTGCTCTCCTTGGCTTGCCCCTCAAATGTCGTCTTATCCCAGTTGCGTTACTAACTCAAAACTGGAAGCAGATATCCAGTGATTTTTTAAAAAGAACTATACTCACTAATTTCAGTATCGAGCCTAGAGATAGATCTTGCATATGAACTAATATCTGTTTAAGCTGTCTAATTTCCTCTCTAGCTGTTACTGGCCTTCAAAAGAAGTCACCATCCAAACAGGAGGGATGGGTGCGAGGTGAGCGCGGACCAGAGCTTAAGGGAGGGCCCTACAGCAATAGTCTGTCCAGCCGTCCAGCACCGCCTCAGTCTTCACATGTGCAGAAACAGAACTGGAGATCCTGGGAAAAATTCAGATCAACTCTGGTGAGCCGGCCTGCCTTTGGAGAGCAGCTTCGCTGGCGTTTCCGTGACTGAGTCCTGCTATTTCAGTTAAGGTTTTGTTCTGGTCAGGTCTTCATGTGCAGTGGGGCCCTTTGCTGCAGTCTGCTTTCAACTACATAATTACCATTAGCTTTTCCCTGCTGCTACTGTGGTAAGTTTTAGGAGGTGGAATAGGATACCAGGGATTATCAGGTATGTGTACAATATTGTACGATACTAGCTAAAAATGGTTTTACTGGGGGTACTTTGATGTTAAGTCCTAGCTGAAGAAATTCCCTTTTAAGAGTAAAGTTGATGTTTCTTGGGTCTATTTACAAAAATTATTCTAACTTGTAACTATTATTTACTATTACTGGAAAAAGACCAAAAAATGTTACCTTAACATTAATGCCACCCTGGCTGTGATGTGAGGTCTCACTGGTTCTGGTACTATTGCAGYGATGAATTCTGTACCTCTCTAAGAYGGCTCTGCTTCTTGGGTACAGCTCAACACCAGAGCCCTGTTCATTAACAAAAAGATTAAATCTTATTTCATGTTGCTTGTAAGAATTGTTAAAAAAATTAATGGGCACTTAAGAGTACAGCCATAATAACGTATGAACCTGTGTAGGTCACACGCCTGCGTCAGGGGTTGCTGCTGGGACGGAGCTTGCACGGATACCCAGCCCTGAGGGCTGCTCAGGTCGCAGGTTGTGGAGGGGGACGGTGCCGTGGATTATTCAGCATCTACAAATTACAGCTTAGTTGGTTTTATCCATGTGCTAGTGTGTTACATACTCAGGAGTGTCAAGCCTGAAAATACTGCTTAACAATATTCAGTCTGTTTTTTACTATCTAATCCATCAGGGCAAGTTAAGTGGGAAAGCAATAGTCCTTGCCTGCGCTTCCTGAGCCAGAAATGAGCAGCACAGTCTAAACAAGGATTGCCATGCTAATGAGGAGCTTAAACAGCCCAGGTACAGAAAACGGAAAATTAACCTGAAATGGCATGTACGTTGTCACAGTAAAAACTGAGTTTGCGATGAGTTCACTGTGTCAGTAAATTGATCTGCACTTTGTTTCAAAAAGCCAGCTTGTCAGAGCGCTCCCATCTCTTGTACAACAAATTTAATTAATTATCTGAAATTCAAGAAGAACAAACTACCTGAGCTGCAGTAACCTCCCTGTCCGTGACGGTCAGAGAAGCCGCAGTGAGCGCAGACGCCGGTTCCTGCGCACCTTCSTACACGACTTGCTGCAGTCACCGGGCTGGATTCAGCAGCCACGACACCGGGGGCCGGGCGCTGCTGTACCGACCTGAGGTGCATTGGGTTTGTACCCTGGGCTTTTGACACCACAGAGCTCTCACAAGGGGGTTTGCAAACAATCAGGGTTTCTTCTGGTTTTCCAGTTCCAAGTGAAAAAGGAGTAATATTGACAGTAGTGTCAAAACCATAATATGAAGGGTAACACTTGTCAGTTGGTTACTGGAATTTTTATCTTGCTTTTTTTAAAACTTCTCGCATAAGTACTAACAATGCTACCAACAAGTTACAAAGTTGCCATTAAGCGCACTTTTAATCTTAATTTCTGGATGTTGTGGTTGCCTGCCTGATTGCATGCGCCGTGCTGCATTACACGAAACATGAAGCCCCTCATGCAAACTGCTCGGTTTCAAAAGCCTGGTGAGCAGAAGACAAACCACAGAGGCATAGATCGTGTATCTCTGCACCAGAGAGATGAGAAACACAGCACATGCGCTTTTGTCTTTGAGGTGACATTTAGAGCCAGTCACAGAGGAAGGCTGAGAGTCTGCCTGTTGTTGCTCTGCTGGAGTAAATATGCAGAAGATTCGTCTCCTCTACACGGCGGTACTCGGGCAGCACGTCACATAACCTACTCCAGGGTAAGAACTGAAAAACGTCTCTAGTTGTAGGGAGATTTCCACCAATGGAGAGAAATTCAACAGAACTACGCTATGGTCTTTACTTGGAGGAAGTTTCAAGGAGAACTGAGTGGTCCGTTGTGTCATCAGCACTAATGGTATCCCACTGACCTCAAGACCACCATCTCCAAGGAGGATGAGTCCTTCTCTTGAAAGGAAATCTTTGCTCTTAAGCAGTTTCTTTATAGGAAGATTCTTTCTATGGTGTTAGTTAGAAACATTTGTGCTTGATCTATGTGTTAAAAGTGTGCCCAATCTGAATTTGTTCCTAAGAAAACTGACCAAATTAGCATTGTGATTACCTAATTGATCTCTTTTCCTGCCTCCAAATCAAAAACGGGGTGAGGAATGCCAGCCGAAGGAAAGCCAATGCCACAGATACAACTTTATTGAGGTGGGTGGCTTAGCATGCAAGCTAGTGATGCCCTACCTGTCTCTGAAAAAGAGATGCAATAAGAGTTTAAAAACAGCAAAAAAAAAAGGTGAAGAGATGAACGCTTCTAATCAGAAGCTCACAACGGAGCTTTGACRGGAGAAAGACCTGAAAATGGCTGCCTAAAAGCACTTTCTCAGTTCAAACGTCGCCTGTTGAGAGCGTGCGGCCTTGCTGCRCGCAGCAGAAGGGCACGCTTTGCTGGCACACAGGAGCGCTGAGATTCGCCGATGTCTTCTATCGCCTTGTTCCACATCTCCCCCGTTGCCTGCTCCCGAGCCTCCTGGTGCTTTTCTCCTTAYGCTGCCAGGAGCTCTGAAACCTTTTTCATATTTCCTTGTTCTCAGCAGTAACAGAAAGCTGCGTTAAGGCATCCTTAAAATAAGCAGCCACTGAATAAAAAACCCCTCACCGGTAGCTTTGCACGGGGCACTGTTTTTCCAAAGCCGGACCCATGCAGGCTGGGTCTAGAAGGATGAGGAAGCCATTTGCGGCCTGGGGTTCCACGTTAAGCGAGAGCCGCTGCCCTCGTGGTGGTGAAGCCCGTGCGTTTTCAGTGTGCCTGTGTCTGGGCAGGAGAGGGGGGTGCAAGAAATAGCTTCAGTTTAGCTGTGCTACCGCTGGGCGCTTTGCTTTAGCGGTTAGCCCCAGCCTCCCTGTGGCAGAGGGCCAGCGTTAGCAGGACGTATTTCAGTGGCCGTCCTGCCCTGGAGGTGATGTGCGTTCAAACAGCACACCCGAACCGACGGGCAGCTGAAGGAGCGCTCCTGCGGTATTTTCAGGATACTGTAAAAATATCGATGAGGTAGAAGATGAACTTGGAACCCAAYGCTGTGTCTCGCAAGACGTGAGACCATTTGAGAGCGCAGGCATCAACCTGAACAAGGAAACGTGCGCAAGTAAGTGCAGGCTTTTAGCTGAACGGTGCTTGCAGGCTTTAAATCTGCAAGGTGTGAGTTACTGAGGCGTGGCTGGAAAGTTTGCTGGTGCTAATTTCTTATTAAACCTGTCACCTTATGGGAGTGCTAAATACAGTGCTGATGTTGAGGTTCTCATTAAAAAATCCCAACAAATCACMCCTTTCAAGAGCCGTCAGGGAAGAGGACCTGCCTGCTTTAGARGTGCTATTACTGCTTAACTTCATGCTGCTTTAAAATATGTGTGTTTTATATATACATATGTTTTACGAAGCTGATTCCTTCACTGAATTCCTGCTAYACTGTATTCCAGTTGCACAGTATTTTTTCCCCAGGTAGTAGCTAACAAATTTTACTCTGCTGTTTATTTTCACACGGAAAGTTTTTAATCCCGTTAAAAGCTCTGGTAAACACACTTTTCCCTACCATTTGCTAAGAACCGTTAACCAGGACTGCTTTTGAACTACAGTTCATAAAGACAGAGGGAAATTATGAGAGAATGCAATACTAAAGTCCAATCATAATGGTTTTAGTTAACAGGGATAAGTTTACAGCCCTGTATTCTCCTGGGAAAATGACTGTGTGGTCTCCACTGTACCAACTTTCTAAAGCCACGTTCAAATTATCATGTTGCTGAAATGGCGTGTCCACAGAAAAGTCATTCACCCACGCAGGAAAGAGTGAGCACCGCTTCCTACATTTGAACAAACTAAAAAAAAAAAAAAAAAAAAGGCAAAAGTAAAGTTTCAAATTTAAGAGCAATTTTAAAATCTTCTGCCCTGCTCTGCTTCCTGCAGTCAGTTCCTTTTGCAAAGAGCTTTTTAGATACCAGGACTGTATTTTGGAATTCCAAGTTTTCCTCCCACGCTGCTGTCTGCAAAGAGACATTCAGAAAGACTATACTGGAAAATACGTGAAGAATTGCCTTTTCCTCCTAGCTACTGGTTTCGTGCACATCTAAGCTCCTGACCTATAGTCAGCGTTTGGTGTGTAATTCCCCGCTGCTCCTCTTACCTTCTACTAAGGAATTGCTCAATGTAGCCAACTCTTTTCTGGGGGGGAAGGGGAGTAAGACTTGTCTCAAGTGCATCAGCGCTCTCTCCAAGGAAAGAAAGTGCAAGAAAAAGAAAATTCTCAACTGTGGTGAGCAGAAAGAATAACAACATGGTTGGTGATGTAGCTCTGTGCCAACCGTCACTGTTACTGTAATGATGGCCCAAAATTCACACCTACGGATGGAGAAGAAAAAGTTGAAGGTCCAGTCCTGAAAAGATACGCAGTAGGTGGTACCTAGGAGTTTAGGAGGGCTCCCAAGGAAGAAGAAAAGATACTTCAAGTGTTGAGTTTTTTTGGATGATGTTACTTATTGCAAAGCATCTTAAAAGATAATTCTTCTTTCAACYGATTGCCCATTTTCATGCTGCTCTATGGGTAATTCCAGCGCAATAACCACTTCAGTTCGTTATTCCTTTTGTGCTCAGCTGCTCAGACCACCTACTTGCCACATCCAAACCCTCAAAATAAACTTTAGCTTCGTGAAATGTCAAGGCTCTGGGCTTTGGCTCATGTTTGAAAACAAGTGCTGAAGTCTGAACACAGCTYTTCCAGCGTAGCCGCCTTTATAACGTTTGTTTGACAAACTAATACAGCCAGGGCCAAAACTGCTTTGATGGAGTTTAAGTATCACATAACCTAGATCACCACTTTATGGCGGATTTATTGTAGCTTTAATTCTATGCTTTCTTACGTAGGAACTCTGCTTCACTCCATGCACTGATAAGTGACATTCCTGAAGGTGTTTTCCATGTCTGTTTTCTAYTTGCCCTCCACTTTTCACCCCTTCGCTCTGCAGCCCTGATCAATTCTGGGGTTTGGTGGCAAGAAAGATTTTGAGGATTTAGGATGTTCCAAACTCTGCACGGTGGGAACTGTATAAGCATGGCTTGCCAGATGCTCTCAGAGCAGAAAACTTCTGTGAGAAACTCCCAGTGATGTCATATTTTCCAAGGCACCATTCTAAACTTTAATTTTTTTAAAGTCTTCAAGTGACTTAGAAATCTGGCACTATCCGAAGTACGAGCTTTGCTGGTATGATATGAGCATCTGCAGGGGGAGGAAGGGTAGACTTTGACATTAGGAGTTCTCCTAATGCAACTGAAGATGAATTTAAGGAACCAAGGTGGAAGAAAGAATCCATAAATACCAGGTGCTGATCAGAGCTCAAAAGTCTCAGGACAACCAAAGACCATGGATGTAAAAGTTAGGATTAAGGCACAGGACGTTATCTAATACAAGGATACATTACGGTRAAAAGCAAAAAAATCTTTATTATAACAGATAACAAATAGAACATTTTGCCCAATATACTTCTGCCCCACTACCACTCTTAAAATGTAAAATATTTCTGGTCGTGAGTACTTCTGGTACATAATCATTCAAGTGATAATTAAGGAATTTATATGTTCATTTAAATGAGAAAAGAGATTTTTCTCCCTGACACTGCCAGATTTCCCATGTAATTCCAGACAGAAGATTTAATCCAGTTCCAATTTAATTGTACGTTCTTTATATTCCGTGTGCAATGTGCAAGGCATCTGCATGTTAGCCCATGGATATGCAGGCGATGAAAGCTGCAATTTCAAAGTACTGACTTATTTTCTTTTTTTATTTTTTCCCCTAAATTTTCAAGCAGCTAATGACCCAGAGGGGTTACTGGAGCCGTAGGTGTCCCATTTCTTCAGCAGTTCACATAGCACAGTACATTTTCCAGTATTCATCAGCTTCTCCAGCTGTCAGTTCTTCTTTAATGCTACTTTGATAATGAATCAATTCCCAACGCAAGATTTTATACTCCTCCAAATGTTTTTAAAATGGTGACCCACGGCAGCATGAATAGTTCCTCAGCCAGAGCTGCCTATTTCTCACAACTTTCATCATCATCCCAGTCCCTCCAGATGACGTCACTGAAGAATGTAAAGGATATCTTCATGTTACAGTGTGCAAGTGGATAGAGAGCAGGGAAAAGTTGTCTTTTTTTCTTTTTTTAAACTCACGGAAGTTTGCCAATAATTTTCCTAATATGGAAAGACTGCAAATAATATAATTAGATGACAAAAAATTCTGGTATAACTATCATTTATGGGGGGGAAGCAGAAGAGTAGGAAGCATTCCAGGACAATAAAACTTACCTGTTCTTCTGCAGAATATAAGTGGTAGCATACAAAATAAGCAAAACTTTCTTAAAGACAAGAATTAGAAATTAGTAGCATTATTGGATGTTTCAAGCAATCTCCTGAATACATCCCTGCAGAGAGAGAAGGATGAAGGAAAGGAGAACATGTAAACACATTGCAAAAACAAGTGTGGAAGCAGAACGAAAGGGCTACTAAACTCATAATACGAAAACTAATCCCAATAATGGCAACAGCTTGGTTCTGTTCTTAGGAGTAGCCAAATTAGAAGATTTCTAGTGCATCCCTGACTGTGAAACAACGTTAGACTTTTAGATATTTATAATATCTTGGAATGCCCCCATGCGTATAAACAACCGAACACAGCCAAAAAGCCCCGGACCTTGCACAGATTTATGCAGGAACGGCAGGATGTGTATTTTAAGACAAAAGTTTTCAAGTGTTATAGGTCTTGAGACCCCTCTCATTCGAACGACCAGTCTCAAACTAGATAGAAAAMCCCCAAATTAATCAACTAAGTTTTGCTAATTCTCTAGTTTGTAACCTGAATCTCGAAGAGCCAGGAGAGAGCTTTGAACCGCTTGCTCACATGTTTACCACACACATCCAAACTATTTGGATCAGTTGGGACAACAGATGAGCGGTAGCACTGGTGTTGACTGTCTGACCTTTTACAGCTGCCATAAAACGGTTCACCCTCCTCCCTTAGGACTAACGCAGACATTGGGTTTGGCCAGTGGGGCTGGCAGGCGGCTCGCAGGACTAGCCAGAGACTCAGCAACGCTCCTGGAAGGGAGTTTGGCTTTGCTCATCGTTTGGGCAAGGCAGCAGTCTGCCACAAAAGAAGAGAAGAGGGGTTAAAAAAAMCCCACCACACCTTTGTCTGTAGAGGCCAGTTCTGGTGCACTGGGGTGGGAGAGGTGCACTTGTATGAGCCCAGCAGAAGCCAGGTGGCTCTGCTACGCTGGTAAAAAAGAAAATGAGCAAGGGCGATGAAATAACAGATGGGTTAAGCCATGCTGACCAAAAAGAACAGACCGAAAATAGACACCAGTGGGTCAGCATCTTCATCCTGCACCAATCCTTCCCACAGAGGAGAGAAAAAGTACCTGTCAAAGAGCTCGCTGAGGAATTTCCAACTTTTTCAGGCCAGGAGAGGCACTGGAGAGGCCCTCAGCCTTGGGAGCATCTCCGATGCAGCAGTTGTCAYGGAAGTTTCCTTCCAAAAGGCTTCTCTTGTTTTTCGTAGGAGCGCCTGTGTTCCCCTGGTTACAGTGGTAATGGCTGGTGAAGCATCTGGTMCCTCTAGGAGGATGTGGATATTAGGTAGAAGTTGAAGGAGCAACACACATTGATCTTGGTTTTTATGTAAATTAGGACAAATCACGCAGAAAGGTGTTCCTCTGCATATGCTAATGACTGCCAAAAAAAGGACCACCATCATCATCAGACAGTGGGAGAATCAGCGCTAAACTCTAGCTTTAATATCAGGTTGCTCCCAAAACTCAGAGTAAACAGCTCCCAAAACAGCAACAACCGTCTCACTAACATTAAACATTAATAAAAACAAAATAATGAAAGAGACAAGCTTGTGTTGGATTAAAAGCGAGCAGTTATTGCGCTTGTTTGGAAGCAGATCCTGCCTGCTCACTCTTGGCAATAACACGATAATCTTTTAACATCCTGAAGACGATTTACACATATGATACTTTCAATACTATTAACAAGAAATACTTGAACAGATATGAAACGCACTGTGCAAATGAATGTTGTGGTTCTCTGCTGGGAACCACACGTCCACTGGGTTCCTCTAACTGCACGCTCACGTGGCCCTCACCTACTCTGCTGTCAGGAGTCTTTGCAATTTTTGAAGTAGGCTGTAATATATAAAGTGAGAAAAACAAAGTCAAGTCATTAGGAGAAAAGCCTTCTTACGAATTAAAGTCTGCAATTTGATCATCTTTATTCTAAGGGTGAGGCACCAAAAATGAAGCAAAACAAATCAGTGGCTAAATGTGAAAGCATTTTCATGTTTGCAGACTCCAAGAGTTTGAGATTAAGATTTCTTTTTCTTCCCTAACTTAAGACAAAGTCCAAGACTAAATTTTTCAAAACTCACAGTTTTGTCTTTTAGTCTTCCAGATGGCATTTACTTGACAAAGTTTTTAAACAAATTAGTCTTAATTTCTTTCCAAAGAAAAATCTCTGGGATTCAAACTGATTGCTTTATAAGTGTCACTTCAAATTTATCACTGGGAGCAAAGACAATTTTGCAACAACCTTATCTCCCCGAGTGGTTCTCAATCACAAGAGTCATCAGGATCCATACCAATGTTCCCTGTCTGACATTTTTGACCAAAAAAAATGTTTCAAAATGTCCAAGATAAATTGCTATAGCCTTAAAAATGCCGAGCAGCGAGAACAGTAAAGTGAGAAGGAACAATGCCTTGGAAGGAGCCAGAATAAGGCGGGGGGAGGACACCCCGCTTGAGCGAGGAGACCGAGCACCAGAGATCTCTGTAGAGCCAAGGATGGGGCAACTAGAAGCTGAGAAACATTTCTACGCGAGGTCAGCTCAGCCAGACAAGCTTCCTAGCAATGTGACATGGATTTACTCAACATACATTTTCAGTCTCACTGCATTTTAGATTCAAGATTTAAAATATTTCTACTATGGATACAGCTCCTCAGTTAATGTTGTATCATCTGTGAATGGCAAAATAGTGCAAAAAGCTAAATGCCTCACAATTTCCAAGGCCTGGGCAATTCAAATCCAGCACCACCCTGTCCCTTTCCAGGCCAGGCTTCCGGCAGCATTGCACAAAGCTCCAGAACATTATCAGTTCTCTTGGTATATTTTCAAATGGAGAGGAAAATCCTTCAGCAAACAACACAGAGGCTTTGAGCTGATAACTCAGAGGTGGTTTGCAAGTAACCTCATTTAGACAAAAGGCTAGATATGTCAGTACCTCCTTACATTTGCATCGTCATACACACAAAGAACTAGAGAGGCAGATGCAGCTGTATGATCTTGTGATTCAACTCACAAAGCTACTTAAATCAGTGGTCTATAATATTAAACTAAAAATCGGTATTTGTGAGAACAGCATCTTATCTTCCTGTAATTCTTTCCAGGCAGAATAATTCTGAGTCTATGTGCAATATACCTTAAAATAATGGCTACATCAGGTAGCTATAGTAACCGGCACCTACAAGCGAGCAACAGAAGTGTATTTAAGCTGTCCCAAATGCTGGTTTCTGAATTTACATTTTCAAGTATGGTTCCTTTACTCATTGCCCGTCACTCATATATTCAAAGTTGGCTAAAGAATGCAAGTAGCTTACTTAGCTTTCCCACACTATATAACTTATTTTGAGTTGCTTCCAGCTTCGATGGAGCCTTCATTTTCAGACTGAAACTTTCCAGGTTCAGCTTCTGTGAAGGTGACCTTCAAACTCAGAGTGGAGACTCTCCAAAAGACACCAGTGGCGGAGGAGTTACTGTAAACTTCAATATGGACTCAGGTCTGGTTTGTTTTGATCCAAATAAATGACCTTTGTCAGAAAAACAAGTTTAGTAAAACCAGATCTGCACAGCTGACGATGTAGAAAGCTCTCTCTGAGGAAGACTTAAAAATCACTGTAAATAAATACGTAAACAAAAAATGTGAACACATGGTGGCTGCGAAGACGTGTGTGTATAAAAAGATTTCTGTTATTTCTGCATATGCTAATGGAAAGATTATTTCCAAAATGCACCCAATTCTCACATCCAGCATTTTTACAGTGTTAAAAATTTGGAGAGAGTTCAAAGTGATCACAAAGTATCCAAGGCCAAAAATAGGTCTAACGAAAAGCCTTCAGCCCCGTTAGCTTATCCAAGAGAAGGCTGGGAACTTAATCTTGAGCTGAAAGTGTTTACRTAACAGAAGTCTTAAAAGAGAACATTAGCTGTCTTTCTAAGAAAAAAAAAAATCTCTAACCACAACAGAGTGTGCTTAGTAATGCTCACTTTATCCCACGGAAAGATACCTTCCTTCGCTGGGAGAGACCCTCGGTGAAGTTCTGTTATATTAAATACACTATATAAAGTCATTAGCCTACTGACTTTAACATGAGTTTTCATGGATCGTCAGGATACRTAGCATCACGGATAGCATCATTGATACACGAGAGAGAGAGAGCCAGGCAGCTATCTCAACAAGTATTCCGACAGAAGGTGTAATTAAATCTTCGGAATTGGTGATGAWATGCTCTGGTTTAGTCTCGCAGATCCCAAGCCAGTTGTTTTCTTTCATCTTCAGTTTTTCCAGAAGGTCTTTATCCATTGCATCACTGGCACCCTCTGCCTATAGACTATCTGTCTTCTGCTGCTCTGCTGTTGCATTAAGCACATGGTATCTCACTATTTCAGGACTGGTACAAAGGCGGGTTCTGCCTTTTGATGGCTCCAGGACTGCAGATACCTAACAAGCATGCTTGTTGCATGCCATGCCCGGTAGTCTTTCTTCAAACCAGCCATTTACTGGAGATTTCCAACTCCACGAGCTCCAGGAAATGTGAAAAATGCAGGAAGTTATGGTGTACAGCTACAGAAACCATAACATGCTTGGAAGAGTCTCGATGGCACTATGCAGTGCCATGGTTTGAAAGAGCATTATGGTTCTGGCTATCTGTCCTTGTGGTGAAGACTGGAAATCTTTCTGTCCTGTTCCAGACAGCACAAGGGTGGTAAGCACCGCACTGTCTTTGACACAGCCTATCTATCAGCTCATCTTTTTTTCCTTTTCTAAACTGCTCTATTCTACAACACATACTGAGTTTTCATTACTCAAGATATTCAGCTGAACAATATCAGCTGTTACCAGTACATTTCATCAAGTTTTTTCTTTCTATTACAACACTATTAAAATTGTTTTGTAGGATAAACCTGCACATGTCTTATCTACCAAAGAACGTTGAATTTGTCTGTTGTTGTTGATCACACAAATCAGTTTATAGAGAACTAGCATTGACGAGTCCCTAAATACCCCGAATATCTAGCAAAAAAAATTAATGGCATGTTAATGACCTAACAATGAGTATGAAATGTTTTTTCCAGTGCCCTTCCAGCCATGCAGGACAGCAGGAGGCATCCTTACTGAGAGCAACTGCAAGCTACCTCTCGCTTTGTGCCACCAGGTCCGCTCCTCACCCCTTCACATTTTAGCCCCACATTCTAGCAGGGATCCAAGAGAAGCCTGAAAAATCCTCTCACGTATTTCGTAGCGGGATGAACAATTGCTTCATTGAGCTAACTCCTGTTTATACTCTGGAACCTGAATAAATTGGCAATCCCGACCGCAGGATGCGAGGAGAATAACACACTGGGAGAACATCTGCTGTCCCAACTGCGACCTGGAAGGAAACTTGACCGTGAGTACTTGGGTTCAGTATGAGAAAAATGCTAACTGTCTGTTGTACACTTCAGGGGACTAATGAAGTTGTGTGTCATCTGTTTGTGCAGCATTGTTCATTATTTTTTCTCTGTTTGGAAAGCCAGATGTTGCTAAACTGAGACCTGGCCATGTGGCTTCCAGTGAGGGAACAGTTGTTATTGCCTCTTGTCCTGAGAGATGGAATTTGTTAAACCTGCGAGCACCTGTACTTGCCCACAGTTGAGCTGGAGATGAGGTGAATACGAGTGAAAGCTTTCAAACTTGATTTCTTCTACAGGTTACCAAACCGGGAAAGTGTCCTGCAGCTTGGCTCCTTTGGGACTTACAGCCTCAGATCCAGGCAGGGCAAGGAACGTCCGGAAGACATAAGGTGGGGTGAAAAAAAAAACAAACAACTTTAAATATTGTCCCAAATTAGGGCAAGCTGAAAAGAACTCCTAGTGATTATCTGGAAGCTTACCACGCTTTTGGGTACTGTGTGGGGAATTACATGTATATTTGCGCGAATGAATTGGAAGGGAGTACCCCGGAGCGATACCCATCCGGCAAAACTCATTAAATCCAATTCACCCATATGCAACCAACTTAATTGTAAGAAGAAACACAGGTGGTTCGGCAAAATGAAAAAGCAGCTGAATATGTCTGTGGGTTTGTAGAGCCCTCAAACAAGGGTATAGAATTCATAAAAATGGTATCCGGTGGTGTCTGATAAAACAGTGGCATTCAATAAGGCAGCCTTCCCTACTAATGTACATATCCAGGGACACTTCTGAGTTTTAAATACAGGAAAATGCGGGAGTGAACAAACCTGTATCAAATTTCAGATACTATTTTAGAGCTTTGGGAAGCTGCACTGAAGCGTTGATGAAAATGGTATGCTAGGTATGTATTACTATATAAAGATATTTATGTTCTGGAGCCTTTTTGTTTTCTTAACCTTTGAAGTTAAGCAGTTCGGGTGGAAAAAACTCGGTTGCCACAAGCCAGTGGCAGATGGGGAGGTGTGAAACGTGTTTTGAGAATGACTCAAGCCAAAAAGTGCACCAACAAAAACTACATTCTAGGTTAAAAAAACACTGGGCAGTCACAATGAGGTGCTATTCTAAAGAGCATTCTGTGATTTAAAATGATGTAACAAACAACTTTTGAGAAACATGTTCTGGTATCTAAATCTCTAATGTCAATTCAATGCTAATAAAATACAACAGTCTTTCACTGACAGGCATCTGAATCTTTGCGAGAAAACGGGAGGTGGAGGGATTGACATTACCATCCTATGAAGATGTAGCCTAGCCTCTGTTCCCTCTCCTGGTGCTTATTGTAAGTTAATCCCATGGCAAACAATTACAGTTCATTGTTTAATAAATCGACACGCTAAATCTTGATTTTAACGTCTTCATATGATTTTAAAATAACATGCTTATAGCTGGAGGTAAATTAATGTATCAAAAATGAATTGTCAGATAAATGTTGCAGTTGATCTACTCCAATAAATGCTTKTAATATAATTAAATTCTCTGATGTAATACTTTTCCTGAGCTCCAAAATGGAAGAAATTAATAACAGTTGAAGAGACTACAGATTTCCTATTCTTTAAAGATATGACAAATAAAAGAACAGGATACGGGTCTTAGAATCTCCCATCCCTTCGCAATCACTGCATTCATCTGAACACTTGACTTTGTCTTTCTGACATTTTCATGAACCAAATGTCAGGGATGAAGATGTGGGTAGTATGTTGAGGTTCCCAGCAAGCAAAATGCAGCTTACAGCTATGAAAACCATGGYTCTTCTTGCTTGCTGAGTTCTTATTTTAATACATTTTCAAATCTCCTCCTTAGGTAGCTTGCTACTGGTACTTCAAAAAGCAAAAAAATGAGACATTTAGCAGGAAACAGTCTATTTATAAGGCATTTTAGACATTTTTCCATTGTTTATGGTATCCACTGATGAGTTTAAAAATGTCATTTCCTTCCCTAACAATTTTTCTCTTCGCTTTGATAATCCATAAGTAGCAGTGTGAGTGTTTACATAGCATATTGCATGCTTCAAACTAGGAGGATAAATTATCTTATTATTCAAAAAATTRTGGACACAGAAGGAACCGGGAATTCGGTTTCAACTAGTGAATGAGGTTCCAACACTCTGCCTTAGGGATCAGGATTAATTCCTAGTCCCTGCAAAATTGGGGTATCGTCCAGTCCTGTGATTCCTGTGGACGACGGAACAAACAGGGAATGGTCTTGCACATTTATATTCTTCCCAGTTCCTCTTATGATTGCAAGATCGTAAGACTTAACACTCCCAAGAAACTGTGACTTGCCCTCTGCTCTAGCTGAGGACTTGGTAGGGTAGACACAGCCCTGGCCACAACCGCTAGCCTCTGCAGACTGTATCCTCTTTCCCACAGGATCCAGCCTTCTGGGTCTTTGGAGCATCTTTTGTTGACTCAAAGAAAAGGGAAGGAAGGGTAGGATCTCAGAGCGCTGGCATTTCTCCCAGCTCTTTGCAGCAGGAGTTGTGGGTGCTCTTCAGAAGCTGACTAGRCCCATAGCTACCTGCTATGTATTTATTTAGTACCAACAGAAGGATTAGCAATTGTACAAGAGAGAGGAGTCATAAATCCTGACAGCCTGGAGTCAGAGAAGGAAAAAGAAGAAACATAAAGGATCATGAAGTCAGTAAAGGTACCGTGTTATCCCACTGAGATGGACCATCTTCTGGCTACCTACTACTCGAACAAAAGTAAAGACGTCCTGGAAAAGTTCAGTCTCACAGATGTGACAGACCATGGAGGACGACAAGTTTGATTTGATTTGCCCAAGAGCACTTAGCAAGCATAGCGATGTGTTAATGGTTAGGTATTAGATATTTTTATAGTCAGGAAGGAATGAGGAATGTTTAAGTGCTCTGCCAAGGAACAGGAAAAAAGTCAGCATTACAGTCGTGATGCTAGTAGGAAGACCAAACCGTTAGACCATGCCCTCTTTTCTGCTAAAACAAAATCAGCGTTCCTTATTTTCCTGTAAACAAAGCTGGTAGCATTGTCAAACCTGTCGCGTTTTCAACCTTGACTCTTCCGCTGTTTGTAATTTTGCAAAACTGACTTTTTTTTCCCCACTGAAACTGCATGTGGTATGTGTCTCATTATCATTATGTTTGTTGAGTTTTTATGTTCATTTTCAGCTGAGAGTGATTTGGATCAAACAAAAACGTTAGGGAATACCACAGAGTGCAACTTATATCAAAGCCACTGTATGTATTTCACTGTGACACTCTGTTCTTTCTGAACAGTAGATCAAGGGATTGGTGTTTGATAGGGGAATGGTCTTGATGTCAAAGACAAGCTTTTAGTGTTCTTGCAAACTTCTACCTAAAGATGGCTGAGTTACAAACCTCTAAGAATTGTAGTTCATGTGTGCTTTGTAGCTTTGCAGAGACTTTGTAGAGCTTAATAGTTACATTTTCAGAAGATTCTGTTCGTTCCAAGTATTTTTTTTGCTTCAGGGACTGAACAGATTTTCCCTGAATTGCTTCTTTTGTCTATTTAGTCATTGGTGGCAGGGGGGCTTTGAGTACAGAGAATGTCTCCTCTGTCCTCTCAACTGGTCATCGTCTGACCATCAACAGACACGCAGGCAATGCAGGGGAGAACACAGTGAGCTGGGGGGTACCAAGAGTAGAGATGGGGCACGCTGACAGACGGCCAAGAACAGGCGTGGGTATGTATCCCAAAGGCAGCTCCGTATGTCAGACTCCCTGTAGCTCCTCACCTTTCACTGTATGCTCCAAGTCATGCGATGGGGAAGCAGCTCTGCCCCARCTCAGTTCCATGTGGGAGCAAAGACAAGCTGCTGAGGAGCTTTAGGGGGAGGAACAAGCAATTGGGGGAGATCAGTGAATCTCCAGATCCCAAAATTACGTGTTGCCATCTTCCAGCTGGGCATCCCGGTGTGACTCTTCTGGCATAACAACAAATCAAACTGCAGCTTGCTAGTCAAGRCAAACTATTTATGGCTCTCAATGGCCGTCTTGTACGAGGAAAAGAAGGGTTTTACAAATGATAAACCAGCAACATGATTTACTATTAATAAAATAGTAATCATGGCAAGACTGACTGGCAGACTGTGCTATAAAAAAACAGGTTGTGACCATAAACCATAGTTAAGAATTAACTGGGGAGAAAATTTCAGCCCTGTTGGCACTGGGCAAAAGAAATTATCTAACTTTCTGTTGAAAACAATCTTGGGAATTCTGCTGGAAGTTCAGGAAGGATTTTGTTAAACAACAACATTGTGGTCACACAGGTCAACATACCCATGACCACCCCCAACACACRCACTACTTTCTGCGATAGCATTTTGTCAGGCTTGGAAGATAGTTCTACTGGGAATGTTTTACAGTTAGTGTAAACAGCCCCAGCTCACGCATGTGAAGGCTTTGCATAGCTATGCAAGTCGGTGAAGAACAGGACATTACCCAAATGGATCTGGGTAAACAAGTCCTGCTCTTTACAGAGAGAACTTCATCAGTGTGTTGGAAACCTAAATATTGCTGGAATTTTTTGGTGGCAGAGCATCCATCAGTGGGCCCTGTAGTGCAAGGATGAAGGTGGCACTGAGCCTGAGACTATTCTTGGTGAATTTAGTGTCTCTATACTATAGATGTAATACCATACAGAAATAAATTTCGTCAGTTCCTCTGGCACACTTTCATCCGTGCAGTGCCCTGCTGGTGCACTGATTGAGAATGGGAGTGCTAGAAGGGAAGGAGTGCTGAGGAACATCTCATCTCCAAGAAGCTCGCTGAATGTTTCAAGGCTGAAYGCAGCCATCCATGCATGTCCCCTTCCCAGTGCCCTCATCGGTGGGCTTTACAGAGGCAGCGGTTCATGGTGGTATTGGACAGGCGAGTGAAGGTCTTGGAGAGGGGAAGGAAGGATAGTCAGGGCTGGCTCGGGTCCTTCTGATGCTACTGCCACGGTCTAACAGAGGCTGCAAGATGTGGTTGCTTAAATTCAGCGCAGGACTACACCGCAGAATATAAAGAGGGAGTAACGATAAAAGATAAAAATCCTACCTGCTAGGAATCAAAGATTACTAATTCATTTCATATACACCACCAAACATCCAGTAACCAAAATGGGCCTTGGTTAAAAGGATGGGCTGTGTTTGAATCCACAATAGGAAGATTAAAAGCTGCACAGTCCTTTCATGTTTTATTTTTGGTTTAGCATTTTTCTTCCCAACATTACAGTCTTAAGGAGAGAAAATGAGGATACATCCCAGACCCACTTCAGAAAAGAGGTAAAATAATCAGCTTAGGTCTTTCATTTCTCCTGGGTTTGCAGAAACTTGTAAGAAGCAGATTACCTCTCATGAACAGGTTTAGAGATACTTTTTTATTCACCTACCCGTAGTTCCTGTACAGGATTATTTAGGATAATCTGCAACAGAGCGACTAAGAAAGTCAAACTTAAATAAACCATTTTATGAAACATCTTCTGCTTCCATGGCTAGTAGCTCTCTTTTTCAGTTCTATTTATAAGACTACAGTAACTTTGTGCTTCCATAAAGTCATGATAGGTATGAATATTTAGTAACTAGTACGGTTCTCTGATTTATTCTGTATTTTTACTGATAGTGGATACCCCAGACATTTACCAAACTAATTCACATTCTCTGCACATGTATCCTTGATTGTGGAAGAACTTCTCTAAACAGGATGGCTTTAAAGCATATTTTAATACAGAAGCATATTTCTCATGCATTTGTAACATTAGTCCTAAGCTGCATTTGTTGCACTGCATGCGGAAAGAGAGCGTTCGATCCCTAACCTCGTTCCCCCATCTGCAGTTTCTGCCATCCCCGCTGAAATAAAATGTGAGACGCTTTAACTCTGTACAGCTTTTCTCTCCAGTTTTAGACATGCCTGTAGGCCGTTGCCTGGAGAAAGCCAAGCTTTGTCATCATCATTGTTGACGCCGAGACTGAAGCAGTGCCCAGCTGGGAAGAGCGGAATTGAAATCCCACCTTGCATAGCACACGGGCACTTCGGTCATTTCACTTTGGGCACTAGAAGGATGTGACAGATCAGTCGATTAAAATTTACAGTCGTTTATATGCTTCAGCGGAATCACAGAGATTATTCCATCTGGGACTCTGAGTCAAAATATTTAATCCAACTTGGTAAAATAAAGTTTTCAACCAAGATAGAAAAACAAGTAAGCCTAAAGCTTGGCTTTTATCTTCATAAAAAGAAACGGTTTAGAGCAGGTTTATTTCTGTGTTCCCCAATGCAGTACTGGAGACTGCAGTGTGGTTTCTTTTTGCATCCACCTGTAAAAGCCTCTGAATTTTGTCACCCAGCCTTTCTGAATTTTGACTCTTTTGCACCGACTCTTCRGTGAATCTGCTGACTCGCTTGCTTTCTTAGAAATGTTTTTGGTTATTTGGTGGCCGGGGAGTGGATGTCCGCTGCAATTACTGTTGTTTTGATTGCATCCACTGAGAAAAGCGGTGGGGCCCRTGGGAAGCCCCTGCGTGATGGAGGGCAGGGCAGGAAACTGCTGGAAACTTCTTCTTACGTTGCCCAAACCAGCCAGATTGTGACAAGTGACATTTCATAAGGTTGCTTGAGTGCCTCCTCCGGTGGCTGGTAACTCTGTAAGGCTGACAGCGAGCACGGGGCTTTTCTGTCCCTCATTTTTCAGTGTAAACTGACACATATGTACCGGTAGTGAAATGTTTGGGTGTACAGCAGTTTTCATTTGGGGATCCTCAAGGTATCTATTTACATTTATTAGCAAATGCGGGTTGTTTTTCTCTGGGGGGGTTACTTTTATCAACCTGTTTTAATAATTGAGACCCACGGAAAAACCAAGCTCCGCTATCACAGTCTGAAACTTCTCAGCAGTCTTCTTTAGCGTATGCACTCAAATTTTGCCCATGAACAAATGTTCATGCTAAATCAGTATGGGARGACTGAAAATTAAAGCGCTTGCTGCCCCGTGACGCTTACTAAAAACATTCTGGACCTCATAAGCCCCAGATGGGTCAAATATCTTAGTGTATAGGTCTGTTAGCGCTTGGTTTGAGCTGCTGCAGGACAGAGACTAACTGTGCTCTTGATTTGTTTTTTCAAATTGCTTGTGGGTGCACACCACATTGTTGCATTTTTATTTTTTTTTTTATCAAAAGGAAAGAAAATACTGTATTCTTTTTTTTTTTCTAAAAGAGGTCTATTCAAAGAGCGAGACTGCCAACCTCAGGAGTTCTGGCCTTCCGAAAGCTGACAGAATTTCCTGTAAGAGTTGCTTTTATAAAGGCTGTTTCCTCTCAGGTTTTTATGTTGTTTTTCCTTTTTTACATTTCTTCTCTTTGTTCTTACTCTCTCCCCACTTGTTCTCATTCATTTAACCTGATCTGTGTACTTCAAAAAAGAATTGAAGTAATAACGTGCCAATTTCTACAGTAAACTTTATATATTTAAGGTCTTCCTTGACCACCTCTTTATTAAATAGAAAGCAAATTTTCTTGAGACTTGATATCATTGTGATTAGGGCAATTTGGGACAGTAAGTGCTTGAAGACTTGCACCTGCTTTTGAAGCAGCAGCCGTGTCATTTTTTCACTGTTGTTTCATTATGCCCGTGCTGTCTAAGCCCAGCACAGTCACAAACCTTATCCACAAATATTATTTTATTTTACAGATGTTTAACTGACAGTTTCGTTGTTGTGCCCATCCTGTCTATCAAACAGTCCTTCCTTCCTTTCAGGCCACTCCTGCCATGCAGGATGACTCACTCCGCTTCGCRGGAGTTTCCAGTCGTAAGAATTTATTGACTAAGGTATTTTTACTATTTTTCACCCCTGTAAGCATTGCAAAGTCAGAGAAKTTATCCGGGTTCTGTGCTTTTAGGACACTGTTATTTTACATGAGGATGCTTTTTGCTGTGTTGGAAAGGAAATGGGTTTATGGGGAATATGCTGTAATGCTTTGATAGAGTATTTCAGCAGGTAAGACATTAAAAGGAAAGCACAGGTCACGYATTTATAGGGATATGAGATTTAATTCTGGTTTTAGTCAGATGAGTGCAGGTTTACAGAATGAAATATGACTGCATCACTCGATCTGTCCTAGTACTTTAAATATGTATGTCAAAGRTGAAATTGCAGTTACGAGTATGAAGTGGATTTTGATGGCAAATATCAGCATGTATCTCTTTCTCAGGATTTCTTTATTAGAATCAGTAACCTGGAAATGACAGAAGGGCTTCACATAAACTGTTGAGGATGGTTCTACATACATACATTAAACTGTTGGAAAATGATTAGTTAAAAAACTCAAGCAAATTATTGTTTTTAGGTACTGAAACAGAGCATCTGAAKAATTTTGCATTAAGCTGAATTTTTTCCATTATACATGGGAACCTCCCACACGTGGACAGACGATCCTGCTGCCCCACTGAGTGGGATTTGTGGCAATACCCTCTGATCCCGCTCAGAGTCCTCGCGCCCTTCTCACCTCTATCCTAATCCTTCCCTCCCTTACATCGATCTGCTCCATGTGCCCTCCTGCTCTCTTGTTCCTTGTTGCCTGCCCTGCTGTGTCCACTCTCAACTGGAGGCATCAGCCAGGCTGTTACTGAACCTGAGAAGCTCCATCAGCACGCTGTTTCCAGAGCTTCTGCCTTGATGGCATCAGCTCAGCATCACTTTCACAGCAGCTGGCTTGTTTTCAGAAACTGAGGAAAAGGTGGGGAAGCTGCGGAAATCAAACTTTCCACTGGAGATGTGTCATTCCAGCCTGAACAAGAGCGATGCAGCGATGCCGCGTTCCTTCTGCTGGTGCTGGGGGTGTCGGTGGGACTCTTGGCACAGAGGCTGTCTCACCATGGCGAGGTTAATACTCTGTTGGGGAGGCAGAAAGAGGAATCACTGCACCAATGTGTAGCACCAAATGTAATAACTACCAGCAGCAGGATAATTTCCAGGCTCGCTTACGAGCACTTGCTCTGTGGACCTTGTGAGTAGTCTCACACACACTATTAGTGTACGAAGCAAGGGATTGACTTTATATAATACGTGTGTTTACTTCAGAAGAAGAAAGTGCATCTTTTTCACAGAATAGACTGTATTTTTTCTGCTCTTTCGGCCACAGGCTGCATGCAGGCTTTCTCAGAATATAACCAACACGTCTGCAAAGCCTTTCCTTGACTCTCGCATCAGTTTCTATCTCACCGAGTAGTTTCCTGTTTCCTGAGCAGGCTTCTGGAGGCACTTTCTTCTATAAAAGCAGTTTTGGCTTTACATGATTCCTGGATTTTACACAAACCTTTACACAGTCCCTGAACCTGAAAAGTCACAGGGTGATCTTAYGGTGATAGCTAAAAATCATAACTCAGTCTTTGGCCATCTCTGACAGAGCCGATGCCCCTAAGCAGCGCAGAGATCTGGATTTAGATATGAAAAGAGCTCATTAAAATTTAAAGAAGCTGAGGTGGCAACCCGGGTCCCCTCAGACCCACGTTCTCGCTCAGGCCCGTGCCCTTGGACAGCGTGAGACCGACCAGGTTCAGGACAGTCCAGCCGGTAAAGCGCAATCAATTTTCTGACATTTCTTGAGAAACTTTGTTTGTTTTTTTTTTTCCTATGAAAAGCCTTTAAAGTAAAGAGACAGGTGGGTTCTCGGGGGTTCTGACAGGGCAGAGGCGGTGACTGGGCCCGGGGACGTGTGTGTGTGTGGGGGGGATTCCCGCCCGCGGCAGGCAGCGCCAACGGTGCTGTGAGGGAGTGAGGGAAATCCCCCCTCCCCGCCCCGGCAGCCCTGTCGCAGGGGCCCGCCCSTCCCCTGGGACCACCGGGGTGCGAGGGGCGGCAGCGCAGACAGGCACAGGGCGGGAAACGGGCATTTCTCCTCTGGGCGGGCCCCATCCCCGCCATCGCCCCTTTAAGCTCGCGCATTCCGGGAGGAGGGGGCGGCTCCCGGGCCCCGCTCTGGCCGGCGGGACTCCGCTCCCGGCCTGCCCCGCGCCGGCCGCCCCGCCCCGCCCCGCCTCGCCTCGCCCGCGCCGGGCCCATCCCAGCCCAGCCCGCGGCCAGGCGCGGAGCGGCGGCAGSCAGCGAGCGAGCCCCTCCGCCGGCTCCGCGCCGCTCGGCCAGCCCCTCTGCCGCCGGGCCGAGCGCCATGGGGGGCGGCGGCGAGCGCCGGGCGCGGGCGCTGTGGTTGGCGGTGCTGTGGTTGTGGTTACCCGGGCGGTGCGGCGGCGCCATGGACGAGTGCACGGAGGAACGGAGCGGCCGCCCGCAGCGCTGCATGCCCGAGTTCGTTAACGCCGCTTTCAACGCCACGGTGCTGGCTACCCACACGTGCGGGACGCCGGCCGAGGAGTACTGCGTGCAGACCGGCGTCACCGGCGTCACCCAGTCCTGCCACCTCTGCGACGCCGCCCAGCCCCACCTGCGCCACGGCGCCGCCTTCCTCACCGACTACAACAGCCCGGCCGACGCCACCTGGTGGCAGAGCCGCACCATGCTGGCCGGCGTGCAGCACCCCGCCGCCGTCAACCTCACCCTCCACCTGGGTAAGGGCCTGAGGGGAAACGGCACCAAAGGCGGCGGCGGCGGCGGGAAGCCCGCGGGGAGGGGCGGGGGGGGCAGGCTGAGGAGCCGCCCCGCCGAGGGGTCGTTGAGTTGGGGCGGCTGTATCTCGGCCCCGGCGGGGTGGGTTGGGGGGTGGTGGCCGAAGCGGGTTCTGGTGGGTGTGAGGCCGGCTGCGCTGGATTCGCTTTGTCCCAAGCAGACGCTTGCTGCGAAGTCGCGGTGGTGACTGGGGCCTTCTTGGCCAAGGGTTCGGTCCCGCAGGCTTTTCCCCCCCTGGGCCGCTGGTGTTTTCTGTAAGGATAATCGTAGCCGCAAAGCAGCGCTCGATGAACTTGAATTTCGGCCTTCTCTGCAGAGGCAAAGTGAAAATGCGCGTTGCGTGGGGCGGCTTTGTTGCAGTCCGTGTGGGTTTGCGAGCCCCACGCCGTGAGAGGCAGTTTGCCGTGGCGTGGGGCACGGTGAGCGTGGCTCTCCCCGGGCGCTGGGAAGCTGGGATCCTGGAGGCTTCCAGGCAACGGGCCTGGAATCCAGGTGGGAGAGATTGGTTTGAAAAGCGGCAAGCACTGCAGGAAGGCGTGTGCAAGGGCACGTCTGCTCAGTGCCCTCTTAGGCCGGGGCAGCGTTGTCCTTTAAATGCTGGGTGGGTTAGGTTTGTCAGGGAGCAGTCAACATTACTGCAGAACCAGTCAAACATCCAGTAACATCCAGTCAAAAAAGAGGAGAAGGTGAATTTTCTGATTAATTGGCATTCCCAGAGGTTCCTTTGGGGTAAAGTATTTTAGCCCTCGCTTTGGTTTGTGGACAAGCTTTTCTTTTCCTCTGTTCATTCAGTTGTTTAAGCTGTCTTGATATGGAGGAGGGGTAATTGGCTTGGAAGACAAGCCAGCCAACGGAAAGTTAAAACCACAGTTTAGATCCTCACGTCATTAAATAAAGTAAAAACTAAAAAAAAACTCTCAGTGTAATTGTTCATGGTTTCTATTCAAGAGCCGCTGTTGAACCTTAAGTTTCAGCATCAATAATGCATCTCACTTTCAGTGTAATTTGGAGGGAAAAAAGTTGCGTTAGGGGAGCTGGACGTTGGGTTCGTGAGATGGAGATGATGGCGCTGAGTCCTGTACCAGGGGTCACCTGCTGACCACATCAGCCGGGAGTGTCTCACCGCCCTAAAGTGTTTCTTTGTGTGGGGAGCTTCAAAAGAAATGTACCGTGTGAGCATATGTAATTGTTCGGATAAGGGGAGGTAGTTACTAGGGCCTCTTTATCTTCCTTTTTTTTTTTTTTTTTTTTTTGTACATTGGGAATTTTTTATTCAGGACACCTGGAAAAAACAGTAAGCTAAGATTTGATCTCAACTTCTTTTTCAATAGAAATCATCATAATTCATCATTATCAAGGTAAAACTTAGTTTATAGGCACGTCTGTATTACTGCTGTGCTTGAGTCTGTATACCTGTATGTACATGGGTKTTCTTTGAAAAATAGTGTGTTTTTCCGACATACTGGAGCAAACGGTGTGCTGTGTCCTGGGCTTTAAAGAAATGTCCACATTTCTTTGATGAAAATAACTGCATCTTTAAAATACTGTAGCATTGCAACATGATCGTTGTCCATCACTTGGGTTTCAGGTTTGTTCACAGGCTCTTGTAGCTTTGTGAACTTGCTCTGGCATATTCTTAGACTAGAGTACAACTTTTTAAGAAGAAGCTGCCTGGCTGACTTTCAGATATTTGAATGTGTTTTTTGTTTCTTTTTTTCCAGTTAAGTTTTTGGGTGGGGTATTTGTAGTGTAAAGCCTTTTAAGAATCGGAAACTTGTTAGGGGCATGGTGCTGGTGGGAGTTAGTTTTAAGACGACTAACAGGAAGGCATTAAGCTATCTAYGCACGTGCTGTCCAAGCAGTAAAATATTCATGTACGACTTTGTATGCGTCACTGAGTTCATTGCAGGCTGAAGAACTATTGAGTACCAAAAAGTGCCATTTTAGTCTCAAATGCCCCAAACTCCTCTGCAGTGTTGCTCTGCTTTACTCTTGTGAAGTCTTCAAACCATCTTTGTTTGTGTGAACTGTTGGGTGCCGCGTTTGGATTCTGTGTGCCCGCGGGCTGTTCCCCAGGGCACAGCATGGTCTTCAGGACACTGAATTATTGACATCAGTAAGAGAGAAGAGGCAARGGGCTTGACAAGTATTTGCGTACTCGGTAGGATGTAAAGGCATTCTGGGACACAAAGCCCTTTTATGCAGTTAGTTCTGCATGATCTTTGAGGATTAGGCTGTGTGCTCAAACCCGTATCCTTGTTTGATGCTGCAGTCGCCTTTATTTCTAAAAGCACTGGTATCCTGAATGGTTAGTGCTGCTTTGCACCCGTTCAGGACCGGCAGTGTCGGCTCCGGGCTTGCACCGTGCAAATGCCGCCCTGWCCTGAGTTTTTGGCAGTTTGGGATGTCTTGATTAACGTCCAGTGATGTTCGGTCCGTGTAGATCAGYGTAACATTTTGGAGGAGCCTTCAAAAGGTCAATAAGAACTGTGGGTCCGTTACCACCATGTGAATGTGGGTTTCTTTGAGTTTTCTTACAATTTACGGTTCAAAACAAGTTTAAAAACATTTAGTTTTGAGAGTAGATGCKAGCAAAGAGCCTGATATAGAAAAATACAGTGCAGATCACTATTACTGAGTTAAAGGCTCAGATTCCAGGAGTGTTTGCAAAGGAGATCTGTGCCCAGAAGTTAGGGTGCTCCSTGGGGAGAGGGGAATTGGGGTAATTACCAGTCCCTGCACAAGGAGCATCTGGAGTTATAAAAGCTGTTTCTCTTCGTATGAGAGGGTATTAAGACCCTCTAAGTAAGAGTCCTCCCCCAAGAGGCTTGGAGACATGAGTTTGCAGCTGTAAATCAGGAGAAGGGGGGAGTTGAACCCGTTCGCAGGGTGGTGTCTGGGTAATTAGGTTAGTGGGGGAGAGGAGGAGGGAGCACTGCTGTGTCCTTTCTTCCACTTTTCTTAAAAGTATCCCTTCRCTTCCCCCATTTTCCTGTTCCTCAGGTTGAATTATTTCCCATTTAGACTTTACCCACCCAGTCATTTTTTCCCAACACTGCCCTCCCTCCATGTTCCTGTGTATTTCAGGAATAAGGGACTTTGGGGCAGCAGTGCCAGCTTTTAAATAGAAGATGGAAGCTGAGGCATTACGGTATGTAGTTAGTTGTTTGCTTTTTTTGAAGACAAAGCGTCACGTTATTTTTACAGTCTGTGCTGTTTGCTTCTGCTGGGAGCATTGGGGTAGTTCTGGCATCTCCCCAGCGCTTTGTGTGCATACGTTTTAGCACAGCTTTGCTGTTTAGACCCCTAACGCACCAAAGCAAAGCCCTGTGTTAAAGATGCTCCTTTGAACACTGGAAGAAGGGGAAAAGAAATAGCATGGAGGTGTATGGAGTATTTTTGGTGCTGGGTGGTGTTGCTGGGCAAAGGCTTGTATTGTTTTAGRTGTTATATCTTTTTTCGGAGCAGATTCTAATTTCTTCTGTCTGCAGCTCTAATCCCTGTGTGCTTTCTGTTGTTTCTACTGTTTCTATGCCTTTTTTTATCCACTTTTACATGTGCCTCCCYGTTCCCTTCCCAATCAGCCCTGCTAGAGCCACCTCTCATTTTTCCCCACCACTTYTACTCTCTGCCCAGATCTGCTTGATTTCAGCTATCGTGATCCTGGTGTTTTGTTCCTTGGACAAAGAGGCAGTGTCCTCAGCATGCTGGTGGTTGTTTCRTGATGGTGGGGTGGCCCCATCTCTGCTGAGAGCAGCCGTGCTTTTATCAACAAGCCTGTGAGCTAGGAGCGGTCTGGTCCAGCTTTCCCAGGGCGGGTGACTGCCYGCTGCATCTCAGCAGGGACAGTGCCCAGGGGATGTGCTTGAGCGATGATGCTGGTGGCCTCCACTGTGCACTCAGGACAACCCGGTGGGCAGGAAAGACCAATYCCCAGCTCTTCTCTCATTGCCTGGGAAGAGAAACCGGCATTCGATGCTGGAAGGCAGCCCTCTGCTAGCTTGCCTTCCAAGAAGAAAAATGAAATTGCTGGTTGCCTTCATTAAAAACATGTCGGCTGTGTTTGTGGGCGTGGAGCGTGATTAGAGCTGAGTGTTCCTGTTCTTGAATTCTTTTGAAATCCCTACTGTAGACCAGCCTAGAAACCCGTGTCACCAAGCCGGACGGTATCTTGTATGTATAAAATAAAGAAAAACTTGTAAAAGCTGCTGGCTATTAGGAGAAATGGCTTGCCTGTCTCCTTCACCTCCCCCTTTTCTAACCGCTCAGTCCTTTATTTGGCTTTGAGGAGAGCGATGATGCTCGGTTTTATATACTTTGTGCACAAAGTGTAGTTTGGGGTATGACTGCCATTTGAAGGCATTTATAAGGAAACCCAGGCAAGACGCCAGTTCTTGTGTTCAGCCTTGGCTTGATTTGCCAGTTGTTTGTAGCAGGCAAGATTTTTTTTTTTTTTTAGTACAGAAAAGCAGCTGCTTTTTTTTTTTTTTGAAGGGAGGGCTATAAAATGTGTGTTAAATTAAGTACATAGCTTATGCAACTGGGATGCAATCAGTTGCTTTGTTTTATTTAGTGCAGCAGAGTGATGCCCTTAGTTTGCTGGTTATCCTATTAAAACTTTACGAGGCTGCGGTTCGTTGCCTTGCTAGGGAGCCACCGCGAAACCAACTGCGAACAAGCAGGATGTACGCACGTGAAGCTTTGCATAGCGTAGCTGCAATTTAAAAACTCTGAGAAATGGTAATTAACGTGTTGGGAGAGTGTTTCCAGCACTTAGGCTGGTGTTACGGGGTGTGTTGGGAAGCCCTCGCAGAYGTGTTCAACCCAGGCCGGGAAGAGCCGGCCCCATTCCGCAGTGGCTTCACCGTGGTATTTGCGGAGCCCTGGGGGGGGACTCTATTTTAGTTGGTCTCGCAAAGGCTTGATTTACATTTTGCAGGTTTCAACATGAGTAGTTAAGAGATCAGGGCTTTTAATGGCCAGCAGTTGTTCAGTGCAGTTATATAAAGTTGCTTTAAAGCTCTTTATCGCTTCCTGCTTAGCCTTTAAATTCCCTGATTTTCTCCAGCTCTTCTGTCCTGTGTCTTTCTTGGGATGCTGATGCCACTGCGTGACGCCTTTGGGAATACTATACACGGCAGAGCACTTATTTTGGGGGATGGAAAGAGCTGGGATTGTGTGGTATTTTGCTGCAAAAACAGCTGCTATTTGTGGTGCTTGCCCTGAGTTGTTAGAAGGATTAATCGCTGGTTTTGACACAGTCAAATAGTTGCTTTTGTAGGTTTAAACCTTGGAAACTGTCGTTTGCTGCTCAGAATTGTTCACTTGCTGAAAAATTTCTGACTATTCAGTAGCATTAAGTAGCATTTCTCATAGCCCGAGGCTTCAGGAGGCTCTCCCGGCCTCTCTGAGTCTCCAAGTGAAAATCCCAGGCCGCTGCTTCCCACGGAAATGAAAAACGGGATTGCTCTGCAAACAACAWGTACAGAAAATTATTTCCAGTGCAGATGGATGGGAAACTTGGATCTCCAGTTCACCATCATTCTTAAAAACGGGACTGTGAGCATTGTCCTTAATCATACAACCTTTGTCAGACTGAGGCCTCCCGCTTGTGTCCTCGGGGCCCTAATTCATCACTTACCACCACCGGTGAYGCTGTGCTGGGCGATTTCGTGCAGGCTCACTGTCTGGCTCTGTTTTCTGCCTGTGGGTTAGCTGGGATACGAGGTCTGGTGTGTTAAACTGAACKGGTCGCATCTAACGTCACCGTCTCTGGTTCGTAATAACCTTTGGAAGCTCAGCCTGGGGCTGCAGTCCCTCTTGTAAGCTCCTGCCTGAGAAGAACCGTTTCAGCCTGCTTTTACACATCTCTTAACCATGAAATCTGGCTTATTGGTGGCTACCACGTGTGTTTTGATCAGAAAATAAAACAAGTTTCATAGTTTCCCGATAAATTGCAGAAATCTTGCTGGGTCTGTTGTCCCACCGCACAAACAGGAATATATTGGATCTTTTCCCCCCAGGTACAGAGTAGCCCTGTGTGTCTCAAATTGAGCTTTACAGGCTTTAAGGGAGGGATGAATGTGGATGCTTGTGTTGAGGACCTGTGGCATCAGTAGCTGTGTTTAAAACTCTTTGTAATATTAGGACAATCTCTTAACGCTAAGCCATCTGCGAAGGATGTACYTGGGATTGCTCTCGTGGTCTGTAGCATTGAGTAACGTTGGGTTTGTAGCAGGGTGCTGGTATGATGGTGATGTTGGCTGTCACATCAGCATTGAYGAGAGGTTCAGGACAGCTGCTAACGAAGCAGCTGTGCCCTGAGATTAGAGAGCTGCTACTAGTAGACATGTACAGTTGTCAAACGGGACCAGGAATGTTGAGAGGCTGCCTTTTGTAGCCTGCCAGACTGCAGGTGCAAGCTACTGTTAGCCTTTGTGAGGTGTGTTAGGTACTTCTGAGGTAAAACATAATGATTTCTCAGAATTTTTCTGATGTAGAAGCTTGGAAAATGGTGAAAACTCATCAACTGTAGAAAGGATCTGAAATGGCAAAGTAATCTTATTTAAATTAAAAAAAAAGTCTCAGTCTTTAATCTTTTTTTCTACCAGTCCAGCCCTATTTGAGAGAGATTTTACCAAAAAAAACCCCAAACCCCAACCAACCCCCTTATATATTATTCAGCGATCTTCAGCATTTTGTTTTGAAACTGGGTGGCAAAGCACTTATTGTTTCCATGCTTCTACTTGTTTTAGATATTCCAGCGTGATAGTCATCAAAGAGCTGTTTCCAGTGGTAATCATGCCTGCAGTTCTGACACAACACAGCTGTGTTCGGTAATGGAGAATTTCAAAATTTCCTCTTTTAGAAATAGTATCCAAAAACTATTATTGGATTTTTTTCCTCTGGTAGGTAAGCTAGTACCATCTTGTACAYGGGAGGTAGACTTCCAGATAGCTTGAGGGATTATTTGCACAGTTGGTTTGGGGATTCGTTGTTTTTGTGGGGGAAGGAGAAGATTTTTATTTTTTTTAAGGCATTTGTAGAGATGGTATATTGAGGTCTTGCAAAAACCCAGGATTTGTGGGTTCTTGGGTCAGCTTTCTGTAATGTTCTCGTCTCTGTTGCAGACTTTGGTGAGAGGGAGAGAGAGTTGCTTTTCTGACATGGCTTTGTAGTGGGTCCCACGTTTTACAGGAGGTCACTATTCCCATGGCAGTGGGGTAATCCTCCCTCTAATTCATCCCTGGGGGCTTGAGATGCTGATCTGGGAAGGTCAGGGTGCAGAATTGTTAAATGGCTCAGGTGTGGCAGCTGGCCCCTACCAACGGCTGAAGTGGAAAGAAGGAAGACTTGACCTCTTAACCCTTTGTAATGGAAAGATCAGCTATGTCTGAGGAGTCTCTTAAAAAAAAACCCCAACCCCCACTAAAACCTACCAAACATCAAAACCTGCTTGATAACAGGTTGTTCTTCCCAGCACTGTGTTCAAGCAGGCAGTGGCTGACTGCACGTGGCAGTGCTTGGCTTGCTGGTGGGTTGCCCAAAACACTTGTTCCCTCGGGTGCTCTAGGGCTGAGGGAGCACTGCGGAGTTTGGGATTGTCACCAGCCCAGTTCTAAGCATGCTGCTTTCATCTAGCAAGTTATTTTTTCAAGGTCTGCTTTATAGCTCAACCTACTCCGCATCAGAAAAGACCTCATTCCCACCGTGGTGAGCTGGTGGTCGTACGGCGTGTTGTGCTTGGGCTGGTTTGGTTTTTTTGTGGGGGGGAGAATATCACAGATCCTGAACAGATTTTAAAAAAAAAAAAAAAAGGAAAATTCTTTCCCTTCCCTGTATAATTTGTTTCAGGAGAATGAATCTTTCTAACCTTCTTTTAATTCAAAGATAATGTGTCTCACGGAGCCTTTAAGCAAATGGTTGCCTCTCTCCAAGAGGCATAAACCAGCAGTTTTCGTGGTACTTTCTTATGCTGTACTTACAAGGCTGTGGAGTATAAGCTACGTGCTCTGAAAGTGCAGTTTGCGTTGGGAGTATCTCTTACTGAGATCAGTGGAATGAAAAATCAGTCCCTTCAAGAAAAACTACCATCAAATGCTTCTTGGTATCACAGTGCTAAGTGGGACTGCTTGACTGAGTAAAAAGAAAACATTCTCGTCCCAGGACTTCTGTGGTCCGCTTCTGATTCTGATGATTATTTATAGTCCTTTCATCTGCAGTTCTTTACGTGCTCCCATCCGGTGGGATTTTGCAGTGGGATTTTCTTCCCGGCAGCTTGCGGGGCTGGTCCCTGGGGAGCAGCCGTGGACAGGCTGTCCTGCCTGCCGCCCTTGCTGCCCAGATTCTGAAAAAACGTGGTTTATCTGTGGGGATCTGGCACGTCTCCCTCTGCCCTGTCTCCCGGCTGCAGTGGTCAGGGTGCAGGGGTTGACCCAGCAACCTACTTCTATTTTGTTACAGCAGCTGGTGCCTTCCTTCCAGCCACTACTTTCTCTGCTTTCCCTAGCTGCCTCCGTGGGTCTCGTGGGTCCGGCTATCGTGGCCAGATTAACGTAGGACAAGCAGTTTCTCAACACTGAATCAGCTGCTTGGTGAACTCGTTAAGAAGCTGATGCTGAAGGCTGTGGTTGCTCTAAGCTTGCAGACCTCCTGTTTGCTTTACTTCTGTTTTCTGTCCCCTCTCCCTTCTCCTTTCTGAAGCTCCTTGCAACCTGCCTGGATTTCATCTCCCTCCTGCTCCCGTTTCCCTGCTACTGRGATGTTCCTGGGGTGTGCAGTTTGAGGGGGTTCCCCCATCCCCAGGATGGGGTGGTTCTGCTGAGATCTCCTGGCACTTCTGGTCCCAGCAGTAGCCTCTTGGCCCGTGTGAGTAGCATTGCTGCTGCCTTCCYGTGCTGGGTGCTTTATACATGTCTTCAGGGAAGAGGCTGGCAGTTTTCATTTTCACCAGACTCAGGTGAGAGAGAGGTACAACGCAAATTCAAAATTGTTAAATGYTTACTATTATTCTTTAGTTTCCCCTCTTGCACACGTTAGGGTTTGGGGAGGCAGGAAGCCCCACATCGAAGGACAGTTATAAGTTTTCCTGAGTTGAAGCCATTATTTTGTCATTAAAAACTCATGTTTTATGCTGCTGATTCCCAGCAGGGTTACGAAGAAAATGTACAAAGCACAGAGTAAAGAGATTTGGGGCTGTGGGGATGGGCAGCTGCTGCAGGGGCCAGTGCCCCTGCCAGGGTGAAACGTGAACTCTAAATAAAGCGATATCCCGCCATCATCGTGCAGTGTCTATTTAATGAAATCTAGTTTTCTCCCTATTTCGCCTCCCAGCCTGCTCCCGCCCTGTCCCCCACCCCGCTGGGATTGCCGGCAGAGCTGGGAGGGGTGCTTGGGACTGGGATGGCTTGGAAGATGCTGAAAAGGCTGTAAATCCTGAACTTGGGGCATCCCTCGCACCCCAGGCTGGTTCTCTCTGTTCCCTGGCAGACTGCTGCCAGTCTTTATTTGAGCACGGAGCGCACAATTTCATGAAAAATTATCTGAGAGGCACTCTTTAAAGACCTTTGATTTGGTGTGCAATGATATGTTTAGAAGTCTCTAGGAAAACGTGTTTGTCTGTGACTCTGAAAGTACATGGGTAGCACTGGGGAAGGACATCAGAAGATTCCCAAAGTTGTTTGTTGCCCTTCTGTGCTTTGATTGTCTGTGAATTAAAGCAAAAACATGGCAGTAACAATCCTGGGGTTTTTTTGATGACAAGTCATGTTTTACTCCTAATTCATAGCACCTATCCGTGGTGTCCGAAAATTGCTTGGAGCAGCTGTGATGCAGCTGCGGCACTGGCCGCTCATGAGTACTGCGGTCATCAGCAGAAGTTGAGAGCTTTGGTTACAGCCCTTGTAAAGCTCTTATTTGTGTCAGGGAATGAACTGGACTGGTTTTCTGGTGCGCTTGAAGTAGTTGGCTTTGGTCTCTTTGTACTTTCTTATTCACCAAATTAATGGTTAATTAACCAAGGATTTGGATGCRCAGTTACCACAGTGCTATCATTTGGGCTGCTGACACTGATCTTTGCCTGGACGGTGTCACTAGCTATTACATGGAAGAGGCTACAAATGTTTATAGGTATCTCAATTCTTCCTGTTGCAAAACCCCATACCAAATATGTCTTCTCTTTAATTTGTCTGTGAATTAATCGGCTTTTTCATGTCATCCATACAGTCTGTTTTGCAACTCCAGGGCTGTGGCACGTTCTTTTGTGAAATGTGTGGTAGAAAATTAACATGCTGCTCTGGTGGATGGGAGGGACCCTGTCTCCCGGCCTTTCTGTCCCCCAAATCCTGCTTTTTTTTCATTGCTCCCACCCCTAAAAAGTCGACATTAACTTGAAAACAGTGGGAGGAAATGAAATGGGCTTTRAAAGGGTGATCCCATCGGTGGGAGTGGTATCGAATGGTTATACAGGCTATAGAGGGGGGTTGTGGGAAGAGAGGTGGTTCAGCAAAAGGAATAGAGTTTGGAGTCGTTAATCTGCGTCATTAGCGCTGTGTACCAGAAAGTTTAAACTGTGCCTGGCTAAATCGCATGAGTCTTTGAAATTCACAGCAGTGCTGGCAGCCCTGCTGGCTTTTGTCCGTCCTGCAAACACACAGCTGCTTGGTCCGGGCATCCCTGTGTGCTCGGCATCCCCGCTGCTTCCTCCGGTCCTGCCGCAGAAAGCCGCTCACGGCTTTGGGGAAACCACAAGAGACTGGTGGGAAGAAACCTCAAGAAAATGAGTTGGTGGTGCCATTAGACCCRTGGAGGATGTGAAAGTGTGGAGTGTTTGGTTCGTGTCTCTGCTCTCTGTGTGTAATTAGTGCAGTATGGGAAAACTTTCTTTATCACCCCCCTCTGAGGAGTGAAGCGTGTCCAGACTTGCTTAAGAAATTTTCTGGTAATAGTCCAAAAGGCAAATGGAGCGTGTGCTCCCGTAGCTGTGTATGGTCTGCGGAAATGGTTGCTTTGTTCAGGTAGCTGTGCTGGCCGCTGAAGGGAAGCTTATCTTAAAACATATGGTGGAAATCTATCAGCTTCTGCTTTTCTCCTGCTGATGTTTTAAAGTCAGCTTTCAGCATGGGTAACTCAGCAGAAAAGGTAATGGATTGCAAAAGGTTTTGGTTGCAAAGTAGGCATGGTGTTCACATACATGTGAAAGGTGTTTCCTATGTAGCAGTTACTCATCAAGTTACATGATGCTTGGTTACCCTTGGGAAAGAAATGGCAGCTGCTTCAGGTGGTAATACAAGGTGTCTTGCCAGGTCTAAAATAAGGACATTCTCACTGTGCGTTTAAAAGAAAAAATGAAAAAAAAAAAAAAAAACCTGTGGTGGTTTTCTGACTGTCCTGCTTCTTGAGGTAGGTGCTCAGACCACCTCTTCATTCTTGCATCTGCCTTCTGAGATGGGAGACGCGATGGGAAGTACAAGAGCCTCCGGGACAAGCCTCCGGGTTTTGCATATTGTGGAGTGGAACATCATACTCTTTCTATCATAGAGTTAACAACTAATTAATTAAGTTCTAGTAGCAGAGACTTGCTTTAAAGTGTAAACAAGCATTTGTAGTTAAAAGAGTGTGTAACTCCTAGCTGTGTGCTTTTTTTGCATCCTTGAGAAAGGCATGTTTAAGGATTTCGAAGGGGAGGATTCTTATCTTGTTGGAAAAGATTACTGGTCATTCTGAATCAGCAGTTAAAAGGAGATTAATAAATAATTGGTAAGGCATTCCTGGAGCAGCTTCCATCTACTGTGCCTAGAGGACACATGCCACTTTGTTTCTTTGAAGAATGGTACCAARGTAAAACAACCAAATCATCAAACTTCTTCCTTTCAGTACTTAAAGGGGGCTTATAAGAAAGATGGGGACAGACTTTTTGTCAGGGCCTGTTGCAACAGGACAAGGGGGAATGGTTTTAAACTAAAAGAGGGTAGATTCGGACTAGGTACAATGAAGAAATTTTTTTACACCGAGGGTGGTGAAACACTGGCACAGGTTGCCCAGAGAGGTGGTAGATGCCCCATCCCTGGGAACATTCAAGGCCAGGTTGGACGGGGCTGTGAGCAAYCTGATCTAGTTGAAGATGTCCCTGYCCAYGGCAGGGRGGTTGGACTGGATGATCTTTAAAGGTCCTTCCAACCCAAACTGTTCTGTGATTCTCCAAAATGAAGTATAAACTGTAAGGATGAGCTGTAGGAAGCTTGAGCTTTCTGTTCTGGGGTTGACTAACAAACAGTAGTCAGGAGGTGCTCAAATACTTGCCGAGTATCTCTGTACAATTTTTATCTTGCGCATCTGCTGCTTCCCCTCTTTCCTCTTCCACCAGCCCCAAGGCTTTCATGGTGACAGTCGTGTGTTTTGTGTTCAGTTGCTGTGACAACAGATTACAAGGCAGAAGCGTTTTGTGTGCGTRAATCGCACAGTGTCCTTGCAGAATAGCTGTCCTGCAGCTCAGTGGGGTGCTTAAAATTTGGGAGGCAWGGAATGAAGGTGTGGCTTCATGGTCTCTCAAGGTACCCTGGCTGCTCTCAGCCCTGCCCACTTCACTGCAGCTGGGGGCAAGGAATCGTGCAGCCCTCAGCTCCTTGTATCAGCTTGCTTCGTTAAGTCCCAGTGGCTAATGTGATGGAAAGATAACCTTTTGGTGGCCATGGTGATACTGGGATGTGCCTGGGGCCACCTAAGTGCTGGTCGGTGGGAAGGAGGCACTGGGGATGCACAGCCTGGGGGTGGGGAACAGACTTACACCAGTTGCAGCCAATTTTGACAACACCCTAAAACTTTTTTTAGAAGGGCCCTTGTGATAAGATGAACTCAAAGTGAGGACTTCGGATTATGGCAAACTACTGTGAGCTTTGAAAGCTCAGACTTTTGTGAAAGGAAGGAAATGAGCAATCTGAATTTTCCACTTTTGTGCCTTGCACATGGATGCAGCTCATTAGTTGAAGTAAGAAACCTGAGCAAAAGATTGAGAGAGAGATTAGAGAGTGTTTCTGGGGAAGGGTTTTCACAGAGCAGACATTCATGTATGTGTTTAAGTTAAAACACCGAATTCTTGTAGAGTTTTACTTTATGCAAAACATCTTTATTTGGAGATTCATCTGTCCTAGCTTGTTTTAGCTGACTTTGCATGAACAGTAATAATGATATTTGGTTTTTTACATTAATAACCCATTAAAATAAGCGGGCAAACCGATATTTATGCAGCTGCTTGACTATCCTGGAAGCAGATTCAAGTGCAACAGATTGATCTGTGGTGTAAAAATCACTTTATAAATAGTCCACTTGTTTGTCTTTTAAAGCTTTTAATCACAAAGAATTGTTAAAATTTCACTAAATTAGACTTAGGGTGAAACTAAGTCTAATTTTCATAACTGATGCTGAAGATTGAGATGGTGCATCCCAATGCAATTAAATTTATAGGCTTACTCATTTTAGAATTAATAACACCATAATGATTTGCTTTTCTCTTTGTGGGCTTGGAGTTCCCGTAGTGATGGATGAGAGCAAGCCCATAAAGAGCTCTTGTGCTGCTGATATTTGTTGCGTATCTAACATTTAAACATACGGCCGAAAGAGAGAAGGAGGCTGAAGGGATCTCCTTTGGGTTAATTACTAGAGCAGCTCATGCAGAATTGTTGTTCTTTACGTGTCAGGTTGGCCGGGCTGATGTTATGTCAGCATTTCTTTTGTTAAAAGGCTTTGCAAGAGATGAAAAGTTGTCTTACGCGTCTCCTAGGAGGAAGTTTTCCTGCAAGTCATCTGCCACCTGTACAGAGCTGTAGAGCTGCTCTTYCAGCAAACAGTCGACCAATGAATGGTGATAAATCTTCGTAGAATATACGTATAAAAATGGTTATGCCTTCTGTTTTTGGGGACAAAAAAAAGTGCTCTTTGGTCCTGCACATAAACTGTATTCCTAAGGGGAGGGKTTTTTTTAATGCAACTTTCACCTACTTGCTTAATCTGCGGGTGCCTGGAGAAATGGAAAACGAGTTTAGCATACCTGAGGGCTTTTCTTACAGAGGTCTCCCTTTAGTATGTGTCCTGCCCACACAGAGATAAAGGTGAGCAAGAAAACCCCTAGAGCGATGCATTTTTGCATGGGTATGCAGCAGTTCCTGCCCAGGCGACTCTTGCTGGAAGGATCCAGCCCATCTGCCGGCCTGGAGCTGGCTCTGATGTGCTGGGAAGAGGTACGGTGATCATCGTTGGGGTGCTTGGGCAGAGCATGCACCGAGGTCATTTCTATTTTATCCCTGTAAGGGATGTGTAGGTAGTGATGCCTGAAAGCAGAGCTCGGGGACAGACGCTCTTCCATCAGATCACTGAAAGCTCCTTTGCAAGTGCGGGCACAGTTTTTTAGTGCAACTTCATCCTTTCCCCTCCCCTTCCATTTGGGGGAAAAGTGGTAAATAGTCAGCTCCCTCCAGCCCAGATAATGCTTGAAAGCTGTCCAAAATAGGCTTGGTTTCAAAAGTAGCGTGAAGTCACTAGGGTACGTAAGCCACAGAGTCCTGCTGGGGGTTTTGGAGTGCTCAGCCCCTTCCTTCCTGCTGGGGTAGAGATTGAAAAACCTCCGGGTCATTTTATTTTTGATGCTRAACGCATAGTTTCCTTCCAGCGCAGCAAGTTTGTGACTGTTTTGGAGCAGGGTGTCTTCAGCCTGAACACAAGCTGAATCCTGCCAAGCAAGGCAAGCAAAGGCTTGTTTGCTAAAGATAGCGTGCACACGTGTACATAGTCCAGGGGTTTTTCAAGGCACTCTATGAGTGCTCAGATTTACAGCGTGATCCTAGGCATCCTAAAGAAAATTAAAGGGATCAGATACATCTAATGAGTAAATAATGAGCTATTTAAGGTCAACTTTTTCCTTTATAGCACCTATTCTCCACAGCAGTCATACCAGATGATGCTTACTCCATCACACAAGCATATCATGCATTGACTTTTGCATCACATTCAACTCTGTCAGGTGCTGTCGTGCTCCCAGGTGATCGGGCATCGGTTTTCGGCATCTCTCCTGTCTCTGAGGCCGGTATATGTTGGTAATTCAGTAATCCCTGCAACACGTTTGGGCTGCCTAAGGTTATAGCTTGTGGTGATGTTAGTTGGGCTGGCCCTGGAAAAAATTTTGTTCAACTCTCTTAGTTATGCTTCCTTTAGATTTATTAAGTATTTGTCCTTTGCATGGATGGAAAATGTTAAAAATAGAAGTGCTCAAGGCAGGGCTATTGTGTTGGTGTTGACAGGGTCGCTGAAAGCTGAAGCATGCCTTGTATTTTAAGAAGCACCAGGTTTTGGAAGAGGTTGCTCTCTTACGTCCTCTTGATCCTGCACTGAGGAGCTGCTTTTCTGAGCTAAGAAGAGAGACTGTCTTTTGGATAAATTAAGTTTTTAGTGTGCTACCATTCACTAGGTAGTGCGATTATTGCTGACTGATAGACTGACCTTGGGATTTCTGAAGAATTGTTGCCTTTTGCAGTTGGTGCCTCCTAATTACAAAGCTAGTTGGTGAAAACCTGAAATAATATCTAATAGACCATTTGCTTTTTGGTGCAACTCTTTCCTCTACTAAAAATCTTTTTTTCCTTGTCACATCACTGTGCAGGCAGGCCCATATATATAAGGGAATAAAGCACAAGTGGTGATAGAGRGGAAATAATGACACTGTACCGATCTGTACCATGCAGCAAATAAGTAAGTCTCTGCAATTTCCCTCTCCCCAGTAGCTATAACCACTGTAAAAACKGAATGATTTTTTTCAGGACCCCTAACTTGGCAGAGCTTGCCCCAAACCAAAGGCAGTGTTTTCAGAAGAGAAGGCAAAGGCACGCAGGACCTTTATTTGGTGGGATTCTGTAACTATGGAGATGCGTCCCCAAATATAAACCTAAACTTTGAGCATCTCTGGCCACTGTGGTTGCAGAGACGAGTTTCCAAATGTAAATAGTGTGTGAAATGATGGAGAGCAATTTCCTGAGCCTCCTGTCTTAAGTTGGCTTCTTTATAGAGGCAGTCAGCTGTTGGTATCTGTGTTTTGTCATCATGGAAATGTAATGGTGACCACACAGATTTTTACTGTGCTGTTGCTGATTGTGTTAGCAGATACACAGGCTTATCTCAAGCCTGCACAATGCTTGCCAGGTATTATTCTGTATCCAACTGTCTCTTGTGCAGCTGTGAAAGTCATCTGTAACTTGTGTGGAACTGCAGTTCTGTGGGGAACTGGGACATAGGACAAACATAAGGGAAAGGTAAAAAAGCTGTGGGTGTTTTGTGTTTTTTTTTTTTTTTTTTTTTAGTTTTCCTAAAATGGTAGGAATAAGGGAGGGTTTTGCTGAAGTTCAGGTTTTTTCAACGTAGCAATTATTCCCTTCTTTCTTCCTTTGCACTGCACAGGTATTTTTTTTTTCCTCCTCTCCTCCTCACGTAATTAGGATTCCCCCTGAYTTAGTGGGATAATCTAATCTTCAAGACCCAGCCCAGCAGGGGAATGTGTATTTTGATAAGGAACAATTAATGGTGCTTCCTCACCCAGACTCAAACGATCCCAAAATCAGATCATGCGTCATTGGGAGGATGCTTGTCTCCATGCAGCTTTGCAACTTGTGCAACAGATGGTTTTAGTAATACAAAGAGATCCTAAAAAGTGTATGTTAAAAAAAACAAAAAACCCAACAAAAAAACCCCAAACAAACACCTTCATAAAAATAACTAGGTTACTTCATGTCACTTATGGTTGTGCCTTTATTCTAAATGTGCAAAAGTTTATTGTTTTCTTGACCATGGTAGGTATGTGGCAGTGCTGGGGCTGGAGTGTGGTGGGGAGCACCCCTCCCTGACTCACACTGTGCGTACTAAAATATGTTCAGAGCGAGTGCATACATTTACTTCCCATCTTCAGAAATTAATTGTAAATGTTGGTAAATGATTTTAATATTTCTGAAGGTTTTTAGTTGAAGAACAGTAGTAGTTTTCAACTTTCTTCAAAAATAATGGAGACTGTAGAATTTTTTTGGGGGGGTCAGAAAATGCTGTTATGCTCTGAGGCTTTTTTGGAGTTCAAATAAGTAGCGTGCTTCTATAAGCCTTTTTTTAAAAGTTTCTATTTAGCCTTGTGGTTGTAAGTTATGAAATATTCACTGTCATAGGTCACAATATTTCTGTGCTAAATTTGGGAATATAGCTGGCAGATTGCTTTTTCCCTGGGAACTTTCGTGTCAGGTTGGTACAGAAAGCTTTAGCTACTTAGCTGTTGGGGGAAAGAGGTTCTTAGTTTAATTCTTTTTTTTTTTTCCTTTTTTTTTTTTTTTTTTTTTTTTTTTTTTTTTTTTCCACTGCTTTTGTATTCTTCACTGTCTTTTCCACTGTCATGGAAGAAATCGAGACTCGAAGTGGTCGAGCTGTCGCAGCTACTTGGTTTTCAGTGTCGTGTTTGTCTTGCCTCTTGTGTGTGAGGCTCCCTTTCCTCTCGGTGGTTTCKCATTGTTTTCTGCCAAACCCTTGTATTTCAGAGCTGCTTCCTGCTTGCGGCTTTGTACCAGCTTGGGAATCTCCACACAGTTTTTCTTTGCTTTTGATGTGCAATAGAGGCACAATTGCACGGGGGGTGAAATTGTAGAAAATGATGAAAATCTGTCAGAGATATCCAGGGTTTTTCTGTGTTTCTTTCCAGCATTTTGCATATAATGATTTTGTGTTTGAAAAAAAAAAAAAAAAACAAACAAACCCAAAACAACACAAATCACACCCATTTCTTAAAATTTTTTTCCCCTATGGTATTACAGCTAGTCAAACTTTTTATTTAAACAAAAACACACCAAAAAAACAAAAAACAAACACCAAAAAAGAAACCAAACCAAAATAAAATGAAAGGCAGACTTAGACATTATTAATCTTCACCTGGCTGCTTGTGCCTGGACCCTGACCACCATGTCAAATGATACGCCTTCTCTTGCAAAAGCAGCAGAAAAAGCCAAGCTGTTCTTCATGCCTTTCTCTTTTGTTTGCTGGTGTTTCTCCCCAAAATCAAGTGGTGCTGACTAGAGGGAGTGCTYAATGCAACGAAGTACATGACCCGCTTGGTCTACAGCTCATGGTGAGTTCTGAGAACTGCCCACAGGCTGGGGCTGTGCAGCACACCCAACGGCTGGTGGTCGGCCGGGTTAGTGCTTCCAGCTGGTGCGTGTCAGAGGTGGCACGTGGGCTAGACCCGAGCACCTTGGGATGCTCGAGCACGAGATCTTTTCAAGGGTATTTACGTGAATTTATCACGTATGCGAAAAGGGTGGAAATGGTACTGGACCAGCCTGAAACCTCAAGACGGGTCCATGCTATGAGTGGAAAACCAGCCTGTCTGGCTCRGTGCTCCGCTGGCATGGTGTTGGAAGTTCAAGTGTGCTGCAAGAAGTTCCTTATACACTTTTCCTGTTCCTGAGCTTTCCCAAAGTGTCGTCTTTTGGCTGCTGCCAGCACAGTGCTGGACACCTGAATAAAAAGCACCCAACCYCCTGACCTAGGTTCACTTTATTCATAATGACATAAGAAGTGCTGGCCCATGTTCATCTCTGGGATGAGCCCGTTTGTCTTGCTGATGTCTGTCTATCTTGCTTATGTTGGCTGGTGGGTTACGGCACTCAGAGGCTTGCAGGGTAAGTGCTCCAAGGGTCTGCTCTCCAGCCCAGGTGGTCTGTGATACTCCATCACACTGTTRGAAGCTAATACGTTTTTCGAGAGGATTTCTTAAGCACATAGACATTAAACTTCTCTCCAAAATCACAGGGAAACAATTGGTGGTAAAACCCAGAAAAGGAACCTGGCTGATCCTATTGTTTCTGGGGACTACAGCTTTCCTGTTTACTCAACCTGGCTTTCAAATATTTGTCCTGCTCCTTATGAGTAAAGCGATTTTGCACTGATCTGCGGGGTTCTTGCCTGTCCCTCTCCGTGTAATTTTTAATTTCTCTCCTGTTTTTGAAAATACTCGTATCAATTTTGAAGTGTCAGAGGGAAACCTCTCCTCCCTGTCTTTGAGCGTGCAAAAATAAAGCACTGGCAAATTCCCTTTTTCTTTCCTCCCCCCCCTCCCCCCTTTTCTTCTTGCTGGACTAACAGCCCATAAAAAAACAAAACCGGTGTCTAGTTCCTTCTCATTCCCGCGCCCTCCCCCCCCACCCCCCGACTGTTCATAGCCTAAGTGCAGCACAGCCCCTTGAAATGAGGGTTTGCAGAGCTAGAAATTGCCAGGTGCCAATAGTCAGTGTGCCTTTCTGATGGAGGCTTGCTGCCTTTGAGGTGAACTAAAATGCTTCAAAACTCTGTGCTGGGTTATAAAATTGTGATATTAATAAGTAGTAACTGATAATTGAGATGATCCCGCCTGCAGTTTTAATGTGATGCAACTGAAGCTTGCATGAGAGGGAACAGAATCTAAGCAATAGTCTATGAACCTCTCTTCGAAGGTAATTATAAAAATATATATGCGTTAGGAATTGACCTACAGATTCGTTGCTTGTCCCTGGTCTGAAGAAGTTTAATGGCCCAAAGGAGAAGATTAAACGGACAGATGTGTTGGTTGTGGTGTGGAGGCGTGAATCCAACCCAATGTGTCTGCCTTGCAAAGAAACGGGGCTCATGTGTTCAGTGCCAGAAGCACAGACAGGACCCTGTGTGAGGGCTGTGCCCAGCAGGTCCAGCTGTGCCGATCCCTGTGTGAATGCAGTGGTTTTTTTCTGTGACCTGAGGAACTGGGAATCCTGCCAGGATTTGGGAAAAGCCGAGGCTGTGGTGATTCCTGGCTGGTCCTTTCATGCAGCGTTGCAGCTCCATAGCACCCTGCTCCTTTCTGCCTTCCCTGGGTCCACCTGAAACCTGGAGATGTTCTTGTGCTTGTGCGAACCTTTGGAAAAAAAATCTTTCCATCACTGTGGGTTGCTCTGGGTTTTGGGTTTTAGCTCCTAGCAGGAGCTGGGGCAAGGGCTGTCTTTAGGTCTGTCTGCTAACTCGATATCAAAATGGTCTTTGACCCTCTGATATGCTCGGTCTGTGTTGGAGAGGAGAAGTTAGTGATGTCTTGGTGGAGCTGGGACTGGCAGGCAGCTCTGTCTGGGGAAGGAAAAGCCCAAATCCTTCTGTTGGGGGACTCGGCCGCGAAGCCGCTGCAGAGCGATGCACTCGTGCTGCTGCGCGGGGGCTTCTGCCAGGAGGAGCTGCCTCGGSGGGCTTCGATGTTCATGCATGCTGTGGTGGCATGGGCTTCAGGTGAGGATTTATTTTTCTCCTCTGAATGTGGTGCATGTAGCTTCATTTGCAGCACTGTTTGCTCTGAAATCAAACTTTTTTGAGGGAGCTGGGGGCTCTCAGCTAGATGCTTCCTTCCTAACCTCTCAAGGAGAGCAGAGTGCTCTCAGCTAAATGAAGTTTTGCCAAAATAAGCATTCTTGCTTAAAACAGTATATCACTAGGAACACTTCTGGCTTTAAAGCTTTAGGAACAGAAGTTGGTCTGGACACTGTAGCCTGATAACTTTTTTTTTTTTAAAAGCACAGGCCTGAATTGCAGAGACAGGGTTTCAAGTTCTTCATCCTAAGTGAACTGGTAGGGAAGATGCCAAATAATTTTTCTTGAGTGTGAAATGTTTTGCATCTCTACCCAGCCTAYTCATGGGGTGATGCCCCTGGAAGGGGCAAGGTGGTGATCTCCAACTCTGATAACTTGTTACAGTTTTGTTCCTGAAAAATGTCAGGGACATTTTGTTTCTGTCCCAAAAAAGGAACAGAAACAAACTTCAAAACCTTGGAGGTTGCTATGAAACAGGACAATCTTCCCCTCGGCTCTATTAATAAAGCCTGTAAATATGCTCCTTGCTGAGTTCCCTTGCTACTGCTGGTGGGGTACGGTGTCGTGTATGTCTGGGAAGTATGTCTCTTCTCTTGTAACCAAACATTTCCTTGGCTGTGGATTCATTGAACTGTTTCAGGCAGAATTAGGGTGCTGCGTGCTGCCTGTCCTGCGGTATTAGTACAGAGCAGGGTTGTTTTCCGCTCCTGTTTTGTGTGGGTGAAGGAAAATTATTTCAATTTTTTAGTCCTTCAAAATTTTTCAAAAATATGCTTATTTTAGAAAATACAACTCCCTTGCACACAACACTTCCCCCCCAGCTCCCAGCTTTCAAAGCTCCTTAAAAGGGTTTGATTTCTTAGTAACTTCCCTCCAGAAAGCTCGATGCTGTTTGCAGCGAGGACCATGCGCCAGAGACGTTGCCGTGTCCGTTCCCTGCAAGGCCCGAGGTTAGCTGACACTGCCTCTGCATCTGCTGTGGCTGCTGCGCGCAGACTTTCTGTGGGCGCGAGTCTGGGTTTGAACAGCAGAGATGAGCCGAGGGACGTGGAGCCAACGCAGAGGACTGCAGCATCTGTTTCCACCTGCGGTGCTCGGCAGCAGTCCTGGTCATTTCAGAGAATTTGTGTAAAAATCAGACTTGGACAAATCTATGCTATGAAGGAAAACAGCCCAAATGAGGAAACCTCTCTGCGTGCTTCTAACTCCTTTTGGACCCCTGTGTGTACCAAGAAGTCGGTCTTCTGTATCGAAGGCTGCAGCAGCAAAGCATGTGGGTCTCCAGGGGTAGTGTGCTCTGGCTATTTTACTTGGGCCGGGGCCCCTCCCAGTGGTGGGCGTCCATGTGGAGCTTAGTTGTAGCTTTTGGTCAGTGAATCTTGAGAGCTCTTCACCTGACTGTCTTGATGTCTGCATTAGTGTGATTGCTCTCCAAAGTCTCCTGACTGCTTTGACTTGGGTGCCATTGACTATCATGGGAGGTCAGTCATGTGTCTGAGTTTGTCTACAGCCTAAACCTTAATCCCATTCTGCTTCTGTTCATAGAAGAAGTGAGGTTGGAAGGGACCTCAGGGGGTCCTCTAGTCCAGACTCCTGCTTGGAGCAGGATCGATGTTGAATTCGGACCAGGTTACTCAGGGCTTTGCCCAGTCTGGTTTTGAAAACTTCCAAGTCCTCTTCATGATGTTTSTTCATGCAGTGATAYAGTAACTCACTGCATTTCTGTTTGTGTTGAGGACTTCTCCCTCTGCAGTTGTGCCTGGCAGGWTTTGTATGGTTTCTTGCTCATTACGATCTTGATTTTCTGGTAGTGATCACAAAGCAGACTGCTGARCCCCTGCTTGGTAAACATCAATTATAAGGTAACTTCTCAGAATACACTGTTTTGGGTGCTTACATCCATTTAACATGGGGATATTGCCTTAAGAAAAAACACTGCAAAGAAGAGAAAGGAGAAACTGAATCGTTGTGCCCTTTGCTAGCTCACTCATTTTCTGTAGCTGGCAACTTSGGAATGTCTCGATGGTCGTGCAAAGAGCATGCTGAGTAGTATCAAGGGATGTCTTGTCCCTGCTGTTGCTCTTGGGGGGGACGTGTTTGCATGAAGGTCTGTGGACTTGATGCTTCTCTACCTGTAGACTTYCTTGTTAATTTGTATTTTCTGCAGAACTTCATACTTTTTTTCAAGGTGCAAACACCTAATTGAGGAGATAACAAAGCCACATTAAGAAATTAACTGTCCCTCTCTTTGGGTGCTCTGGAAACCTCAGCTGCAGTAGCAAAAACTGGARGGTGTGAATTGGCTTGTTCTCCTCAATGGGTTGTTAAAATCGAAATCTGAAAGGCRCCAGGGATGGTTGGGCCCTGGGGCAAGGGATTGCTGACATGTGGGACAGAMTAATGTGCAAGATCAGTTTAAGAACATAGGGAGTTGGCCCCTCTCGTGGGTTAGTGTGATGGAACAGCTATTGCATCCTGCTGCAGGAGCTCAGAAAGGTCCTGAGCTGTCCTGTGGTGCCTAAAAAGCTTTACTTCCGAGTCTTTCTTTAGAGCTTTGAATTTTTAAAATGGTTGAAAGTAAAAGGAGGTAGGTAGAAAAAAAAAATCTCAAATGAGATTTCCCCTTCAGACAATTATGAAGCCCTTTCCCCACCAAGTCTTCCTGGGTTGGTTTTTACTACCGTCAGTAGCAAACTGTTCTCTCAATTTGGGGTTTTCTCCTGTTCTGTAAAGCAGAAGTTATAGTAGAAATATATCTCAGAAGAGTAGGCTGGAGGAGTTACACATGTGTGCCAGGTGCCTGTGGATTTTTACTTAAATTGACATGTCCTTTTTTTTATCTTGTTCCCTACTGACCTAATAGCTGCAGTATCTGGTTATATTCAAAATCTGAAGACCAGTAGATTTATTTGTTTCAATCTTTCATAGTTCAGGATGTCAACATATTGAAAACCAAGAATACATCTGACATGCAGCTGAGGTTTCTGTGGCTGATTTTTGAGTATAGGAGTAAGTGTTTCCTATGGAGTACTTGTGGTTCTACATCAGTTCAAGCAATACAGAAAGCTGAAGTCCCACCAGCTGTGTGACAAGGGATGGTCGTTGGTACGTGCAAGAACTGCGCAGAGATTACAATGTTTTGGGCTCATAAATGTGGTGTATTTGGGGCTGGAAATCAGGCAGCTGTATGCATGTGCCCATTTTGTCCATTTACCTCCGTGGATGGGATGTGTATGCCGCTTTCATTCCTGGTGCTTTGTGCGTGGATTATTGGCCAAACAAGCTTTTATTTTGTGTGTGTGTGTGTGTGTGAAGGTGAGGGTGATGCAAAAGGCAGCTCTCCACTCTGCGTCGCTGAAGCCTGATTCAAAGAGCTCATCTGAGCTGGAAGGGTGGGCAGGGGCAGTCAGGAGGACCAGATGGTGCTTATTTCTGAATTTACAGTGTTTTCTCCCCTGCCCCCACCCCCTGCAGACAGATGAAATGATTTATCTTATTAATTCCAGAGACTTCTGTAAACAGAATGTGTAAATACATATAAACATATGCTTGATCTGCTCTGGTTTGCATGTCTGGGAGCAGTGGTTTACAAAACTTCCTCCCAGCCTCCGGGCAGAGGAGGAGGAGTGGGAGAAAGGAGCTCAGGCGTGGGTCGCTTCTTATCTTTGCTCGAGTCCACCTCTTCCAGAGCAGGGCCCTGAGCTGGTACAGCAGCCCTGGCTCCCCASAGCGGGGTCACACCAGCTGGGCTGGGGAGGCTTAAAGCTCATTTGCCTTTTTGGAGCTTGGAACAAAATGGGCTGTTGTGTTGGGGATGAACCCTGGTCGTGGTTTCATCTGCTTCTCACATCCTTGGGAGCACACCACTGTGTGCTAGTTTCCCTTTCCAGGGCAGYATCCTTGGTTTTGCTCATATTTTGTTTACAGCTGGTGATGTTGAACTCATGAAGGGTTGATGTTACCGGTTGAGTGGGTCTCTGCTGCTCTAAGCTGGAAGTGTTGGGAGGAGCCCAGCTGGGCATGCCATCAGGTGTTTGGGTCACTTTGACCATCTTGTTAGAGGTTTGAACCCAGTAGAGCTGGTGACACAAAAGCCATTTCACGTGGTAAATTCTGCCAAATGTCAATGTTGCCAAGGGAGGGCACTCACTCTTTCTCCTAAATAGCTTAACAGGGTTTGGATGGAGTCGCCCATCCCAGGACAGCTGTGGTCCGGAGAAAAAAGCAGCATCACCTCAAAGTGAGGGCAAGSTGTTAGCATGGGAGCTTAGCTGTGAGGTGACTGAGCTACTAATAAATGCTTCAAGCTCTGAACCCATTGTTCCGGAGGTCTTAAGGTCTTTTAAAATGAAAGAAAAAAAACCCAACTGTTCGTATTCCTTATCTGCAGCCAAGARGGTATTTTGGTGATCGGTGGGTTTTCTGGGAGAGGGAGGGAAGAGGCTTGTGGCTGCATTGGACTGGGAGTAGGGTATGGGACAGAATGGTGCAGTGRTGCTCCTAAACTCAACTCGCCCCTTTTCAGTGAAAGAAAAAAAAATAAGCTGTCTAAGGTGCATTTCTGGGGTGAAAAAAACCTTATGAGAGCACTTGCTAGAGTGTAGGGTAGGCTTGGAAAACTTCTACGTTTCAAGGAGGGAAGAACAAGTGCAGTCACTCTTCATCAGAGGTTAGAAATAGGATTTCTCAAGAAGCTTGTTTGGCCTCTGTGGTTTTTAATCTCTTTTTAAAGTGAAGAAGTAATATTTTCAGATGACACAGCTACTGAAATTAGCGCTAATGAAGTTGGTTAGGTGGTTTCGGAGGAATTTCAAAAGGCTGCAGCAAGATCAGGTTATTCAGTAGCACTGCAGCAGACGAAATCCCCCATGGATGTGCTTAGTATTGCATGATGAAGGGGAAATGTTTGAGCTATTCGCTKATATTGATGAGATCTGAATTCACTCTGGGAAAAACACTTAGCCATGCGTTATTGGGTGCATCTCTGCTGGCAAGTGGGATTAATTGTATCTCAGCTCTYGTTCTCACTTGGTTATATCTTCCATTATTAAAACGAGAGTGTCCAGTGGCTACTAAATCGTTATTGCTATGACTGCTCTGCAAGCCGYGTGTGAACTCAGTGACTCTCGAGACCTCTCTGCTGGTTGGAATTGGCGATCGAATTTAAGAAGTTGGAGAAGTGARGGGGCTGATGGCATGGATTAAACTTCAAGTGGAGAAGGGGAGGAAAAAYTTTAGACATGGAGAGTCTTGAGGTGGAAAAGTTGGCGTAGGAAACGGCATCCTTTGCTGTGGTGTAGACGACGCTGCTGCAGGATGGTTTTGGGAATACCAAAGTGAAGTTGGATATCACTGCAGCCCCACTGCTGAGGTTACTGGGCTCTAGTTGCGTTTAGCAAGAGTACCTGATGCAAAATAATCTCATTCAGCATGAACCACTTCTGTAGATCATTTAAACTGTCATTCAGCTTTATGCTGAATATCAGTTAAAGCTCTCTGGATTGATTTTTGAGAGAGTATGTGCCTATACAGTCTCAAAATTGTGCCCTACCCTTTTCCGAAATTGGGGTGGGATGGTAACCTCAATACTTACTAAAAGGAGCAAAATAYTTTGTAACACTGAAGAATCCAAACTATTAAGCCAGCAACACAATGCTTTAATTTACTGTTGGATAATGCCCTAATAGATTTTAAATATTAAATGCTCAAATGAATACAAAAATCTTCTATTTATGGGTTTTTTGGGGGGTGGAGGGTGAAGGTCAACTCCTCCACCCCATACAAACCCTCATCCATCAAAGGAGTTGGCCATTAATCATCAAGGGCAAGGACAGAAATTCCCCTCTGCTGTCCTGCCAGTGATCTCGGCAACGTGCAAGCCCGGAGCGTACTTTGTCTATCGCACTGGCCATTTTCCTTCCCTTGCTCCATGRCCTGAAATGGCTGCAGCTCCCTGCGTGTTTGGCGAGGACCTGCAAGCCAGAGCAAGAGGCAGAGAGAAGAAGCAGGTGCTTCTTGTGGGCAGGAGAGGGATGGGGCATGTCCTTCATGCTGACATCTGTTCCACTTAATCCCTGAACAGGCTCTTTTGAAGCACAGGTGATTTATCTGYCACTGATTGCACTTGACAGTTGGCCTGTGAAATGTGGTCCCCTGCTGCCAGGAGGGATCCTGGACCCTTGCGTGGGAAGCTTTGGACCTCGTGGCTCGGCGGGGTGGGGTCAGACGCCGATTCAGAACTCCTCCGCGTGGGCGTCCGACACGGGAGGGCAGAGGAGCTAGACTTGCTCTACGTGCTGTTCTGCTGTGATGAGGAGGAGGGGCTTCGTGCTGCAGCTGCAAGTTTTTAAGGGGTAAACAGGAGGAAAAACAAAATATTAGTACAGTTTGTGCTCGATTGGGCTGTCCAGTCTCGAAGTGGGGAAAGGGGAAGGGAGCGGATGTGGCATATCTGGTTTGTGTGGATCTGGCAGTCCTCGGAGCACAGCCCTTTCCCAGGCTTGCACACTCAGCTGGATGCAGGACACTCTATGCTTCTGCCTTTAGACCACACTGTAGACCTGGATTTTATTAATTTCTTCTTCCTTTCTTAATGCTTTCCCTTTGGGAGAGGATCAGAATGGTGACTGTCTTGAGCCATGGTGGTGGTTTATGTGAGCAGTTTTCATAAAGTTAAACACTTACATGTAACAAGAAAACCCTAACCCAGCATCCCCAAAGCTGTGCAGGTGCTGGTAGGAGATCATCACCTCTCCTCCAGTCTATGGTAGTGCCAGAGGGCTTCAGATGTAGTGCGAGTATTAATGCTTTTCTCTTTTTTTTTTTTTTTTTGAGTATTTGGGCAGTTATTTGCAATAATGTTGCTGCTGAAGATGTTCATAGTTCTGCAGCTTGAGGGAGGAAAGAAGTCTTAAAAGCATGTTGTAAAGGGTCTGCTGCTGTCTTGTTTTGGAAAACAAACTTGGAGTTTAATTTTGAGTTGGAATTGAAGCATGAAGTAGTATCCATGCTGTTGAAGATGACCCACATACAGAATTGCTAAAGAARGAGGGTTTCCTTGAAAAATCTTTTGATACCTTGACTTTAGCTGGGAGATGTTTAATTCCCTCCTCCCCTCCCCTGTTTAGACCAAGCAATAGATTAGACCAAGGATTAAACCAACTCTTTGCCTACAAGTTTGTTACCGAGCTTTCACTATTTTATCGTTTTATTTTACATAGGTTTGAAGGTTCTTTTTTTTTTTTTTTCCCCCCTTGAATGATATTTTGTTTGAATACACTTAAGATTTGCAGTTAATGGTGGGTATTAGGACTGAGAGATTATCCCGGGAGCTGTTGTAGCACTTCATTGTTAGACTCGGAAGTGGGAACTGGGTGAATTAGTTGCTTTTAAAGGGGTTTAAAAGTAGTGTGGGAAAAGGGAGGGTTGTAAGTTTTCTGTGTGCTGGTGCTGAGTATCCACCCTGGCCTGGAGTACAAGCTCAAAGATCTCATGACTAGGGCTTACTGTTATTTTTTTAGTTTAGTGCTCATTTAGACACTCTGTGGGGACTATCCTATACAAATAGACTTGGCACAGCTTCATGCTTGTTTGCTATAGAGATACAAATATTTAGGGAAACTTTGCTYAGCAAATACATGAGTAAATCCACCTTTTTCAGCTGTAAAAATGTTTGTGTCAGATGGACCTTGAAATATTTGAGAGTTCTGTATTTGGAGGGAAGGAGTTGAATCTTGAGAAGAAGTGATTACAAAAAAGATGTTTTCTGAATTGCAATGCAGCTAGACAGCACAATGATTTTCTTCTCTGCATCTTCATGCTCACAGCTTTACCCACTGAAGTTCATCTTATTTCCAAAGCTTATTGATATGTCCATGAAAAGGCTGGGAACAGCCTGGCTTTGTTTTCCCATGAGCTGTGGGAGAATGAGCTGGGGGAAAATAGATTACTCTTCAACCAGAGAGTCTGGGGGAGGATATGCTCATGTTAGGCAATGTGGTTTAAATTTGAAGGCTGTTACTATCTGGTCACCTGGTTAATGAAGCGGTGAATAATTTGTGTACTTAATGTTCCTGGGAGCCTGAGATGCCCTTAAAAAGCCAATCTATCCAACTACTCTGTCTTTCTCCAACATAAATTAAAATAAAAAGTAACCAGACCGGATTGGGTGATCAACTCAGTAATACTTGAGAAAATGAAGCAGTATCTGATCTGTGTAGTGACTATTTCTTTAGCAGTGACCTTTGTGTGGGTAAAAAAATACTTTGATGTGTACAAATTTTTAGCACACTCTCTCCAACTTCGGTGTTTTGTGTGGTTTTTTTTTCTTTTTCTTTTTTTCCTGYTCACATTTCCTTACCTTCRGTACTTAGGGGGTCTAGATAAAGGAAGACTGGGAGGAGGAAAGAAATCGCRCTCTTGCAGCTGAAGCGAGAGGTAGGAGGCTAAGCATGAATGCATCCTAAAACTCCCTGAAGGTCTTTTCCCAGGTGTCATCCAAAATAAGCTCTGCTTACTCTAGCAGTATTTTACCAGGGTAATACTGCACTTTGATGTATAGGGAAAGCTGCTCCCTTATCCTCAGCAAAATCAGCTATTCTAGGAAAATCCTCCCCCCTAAGTTGTCAACCCTATCAACTTCTTGTCCAGGATTGTACCTCTTCCCCACCATCATCACTGTTTCAGAAATCAGCAGCACAGGTCTGGATTTCTTTATACACTTGTTAAAAAAATGTATATTGCTGTTTTTTAATCAACTGAAAATTAACTTTTTTACTGCTAYCCTTAGCTTTGCAAAAAGTAATTGAGATAAAAAGTTCAAATAACTTCTTGCATAAGTATCCCAGCGTGATCTGGAAGTGATTACGCTGTTGTTGGTATTGATTTAAAGCTCTCTCCTTGTCATCTGTGTGAAATCTGGTGTATCTARTCATGGGCTGATAGCTGTTTTGCAGCAGCGCTTTTCTTTGCATCAGCTTCTATAAGGAGAATTAAACTATACTGTGTGTACTTGAGCGTTTTTTTTCTTGTGTTAAGAAAATTCAGCAAGTATCTGAGTTAGTATGCTGGTAGTGGAAATGTTGAATCAGCTTAAAAATTACTTTTTTTCTGACTTTAAAGGAAATAGAATGTGTATTTCATAAAACATTTTTCAGATAAAATAAGATTTTGATAGTAATGCAAATAACCTACAGGAAGATATAGGGTCATCAGACCTTGGTGAAAGGAAACCTGAGTGTGTGTGCAACTTGTCCATGCGTTTGAAGTACTTCAAGTGTTTTTCTTCTTTGGGAGTAGGAACTGGTAATGAAACCAYTTACTGAAACTGCTCTCCAAGTCTTTGGAGGAGTGAGATATCCAAGAAGGTCGTCACTGTCCATTTGCTCATCCAGAGAGAGGCTGTTACATCTGATATTGCTCCATTAACTTTGTATGTTAAAGCTTTTTTCTGACAGTGTCATGAGAGGCTCATGGAATTTTTTTACAATGGCTCAGAAGGCATGGCTGTTAATTTCCTCTTWGCAAACAAGAGGCAGTTGTGTTTCTCTTGCTAGAATGCATTGTCCTGTGGAAGTAAAACTCACCTGAGAATTCGGTCTGTGCCCTGTCATGTCTCACATAGTTTCTGAACCCTTTGCTCTTCTTCTGCTTGGATGGGTGGAAGGAGGAAGCTCTCCACAATAATGACAGTTGTTGTTAGTGTCATGGAAAAGGTTGACCAAAGAGGGAACCAGGTTTCAAACATACATCTTCACCTGTCGCAGTTTTTGGCTTCCGCAGTCAGATGTGACTCTGAAGATATSCCGGTCAAGGAGTGCAGAAGATGCAAGACTTCCCTTCTAAAACTCAACAAAGTGGCTTGCATATAGGAAGCCATGTGTTATTAATTCCTCTGCTCACAGGGTTCCTTCTGTCCCCCCCTTCTTGTTTTAGCMATATCACAAATTGTATGGGATTCTGGGTGAAGTGGCTTTAAATGCCTCACTTCACCCAAGCAAATCTCACAGACATTGTTGTCTTTCTGCCTGTCTTGTGTTCATCTGCTGCTCTACAGTAACAAAACGTCTTGTGTTTAAGACCAATGTTGAAGTCCTTGGTAAGCTTTTACTCTTTAGCAACTCTTATTTTCGAACTAAAACCACTACAGAGCAAGGTTTTTCACTTTTAATTTAGTGTGAAGTTCTATAAGGAAAAGTTCAGGTGGGTTTGAAGGTAGAAAGCAGTGTTGGTGTTGCATGTGTTTCTGATGAATGAAGATCCTTCCTCACTCACTGCTCCAACGCATTTGCAGCATTTCCTTCATGTGGACAGATCCTGGGTTTGACTTATTTTCTCCTTTCAGAGGCTCATGTGACTGCTGAATCTCCTTTGGTAAAATGTTTTGTCTCTAAATTTTATGTTTTTAAAGTGGAGACCTGGCATGATATGCATTGTGCCAGAAGATGATGGCTGCTGTCACTATGCCTGATGTGTGCCGCTACTGAGGGTTTAAAATTAGGCCCTATTAACTGCTTTAAGGATAAGGACTAATCTTCATTTGATATCAGAAGTTTACTGGGAAATCGTAGACTTTTAAAAATAATTATCTGATCAGGCCATCAAGGAAGCAAGCCTCCAGAATTTGTACCATTTGGTATCTTTGGGGTTTGTCTTCATTTCTGTTGCACTGTGTTATATACGTCTTTCTTGAAGTGATGAATTGATTGCTTTAGCTGGATCCTTGTTTAGGAAGGAGTGATGACAGTTTTTAAGAGGGCAGAGGTAAGAAGCATGTCTTCCTGGATGAGGTGGAGCAGAGTTCTAGGGCTTTATAATGTTTTGATGAAGGTGGGCTGCATACCTCATGTGGAAAATTAAATTTTAGCTAGTCTCTGTGGGTTTCTCAAATGATTCTATTTTCCAACCAAAGTAGCTTTGGTTTTCTTTGAGCTGTCCACGCTTTATTCAAATTTTGATCTTTTACAGGCACCTTGATGTATTGGTAACGGTCATATCTGTGAAGACTAACATTTGGGGTTGTGTGGTGGTAGCTTCCCTTGACCTCTGAATGAGGTACCTGTCTAGGAAACAGGGACATGGAGATGCTATGGGGTCTTGAAAGTCTGAGCTTCTGGAGAAGCCAAGCCCTCGTTGCTGTAACTCAATGGTAGATTGCAGAGCGTGATGCGCTTCAGCTCTCCTGAGGTGTCTGTAGATTCTGGCTATCTGGGAATAAAATGTATTTCTTTGCATAATTTTTTTCTTTTCCACCGGACTCAGTCAGTTCTTCACAGCACAACTGCCTTGCTTCTCTACTGCTAACAAGGTGAATTAATTGCATGCCCAGAATTATTAGGGTTCAGTTGCATACCCGCGACTGGGAACCAGGCGCCAACATTAGCTATATACCATACTGTATGGCCTGTGTTTCAAGACCAGTAGGTAAGCTCAACAAATTAGAAGTCCCTGTGGAAGGTCTTTTAAACATGTTAATTTTTTTGTTTCCGCTGGGGCTGTTGTAGGAAAGCATGCTTTGTAGGAAACTCGTTAGATGTTATACTGTCTCAACGGGATCCCAGGTGGTGTTTGGTCCCACTTCAGCTATACCAACCCATACCAACTATGTCGGTACCTTCTTTAAATCCTTCCTTAACAAAGGAGCAGCAATACAATGCTGTCTCAGTCTGGAAATCTCCCTCTTGTACAAAATGGTATGGGAAGACTGTGCATGTATCTATTTTTTTGCTTTTTCAGAGTTTTCTCTGTTCCTGGATGGGCAGCCTTTAGCCTGGGTGGAAGGAGTTTTGATCTACAGATAACTTTCCAAATCTAGGTTTGGTGTGGATACACTGAGGTGTTTTGGAGCCTGATGTAAAGCAGATTTGACTCCATTCTAGTCTGTGAATTAAACCAAGGTTTCTTCCGATTTTGCAGCTGGAATTATTGAGAAGCCTGGAGTTAGTATTGTATTTGAAGGGTCAGCAGAGAGCATCCAGTTTCATTTTTTTGTTCGTGGTGTTCCAAAACAATCTTGCGGAGTCGCTTCTGTGGGAGACCAGTCATGCTAAGCCATGCTACCTTCTCGAGTACGCGTGGTTTCCTTCTAAACACTTTCCTTAGAAATAGTCACTGCGTTTAGTAGTTCCTTGTCCTTCATACGTCTCCAGACAGAAAGTGTGGATGAACATGAACTTGCATGATTCTGCGTTTAATACATCTTTGCAACCTCACGAGCGTTTGCAGTTTGCGCGGTTTATTCTCCAGAGGCAGAGTTGAAGGCACATGCTGGCTGCTACTTGTGAGTCGAGAACTGGAGTGCAATTCCCTCTCTGCTTCAAGAAAAACTTGGAAGAGCTTTGCTTCTGACTTTCCAAAACATATTTGAAACATAACTCAGTGGCAAGCTTTGTTTTGGAAATGGCCTCGCTCCAGCAATGGTTTTGTCAAGTCTGTTTATCCCAATTCCTTCCCTGGCTTAATAGGCTGAGAAAGTAAAACTGTTGTGTGGGTGGTTGAAAATGGTCCGTATGGATATTGCTGTAATTCGTGTTTCATAAATAATGGTAGCTTGTGCATAAGCCTGTAATTGACTGAAAATTCATTAAAAGATAACGTGAAGGCATGTAAACTGCTACTTAAAATCCATAGCAGGAGTTGGTCAGGAGGAGGGGGAGATTTCTCAGTGGAAGATGGGGAGGCAGGAGGCGTGCAAACTCTGTGCAACATTAAACAGCGTGATTCAAATGTGCTAAAAGTTGGTTTTCTTAAATGTTTATTGGAGAATGCAGAACTCCTTAAATACTTGAGGAAAAAAAAGCTGTCTTGTCTGCATGGGGGCCAGGTGATGGATGCTAATAGCAACAGTATTATTTCCAAATAGCTGCATTGTTAATTATGGCCTGTGTCTGGAAAAAAAATCTGTGGGAGGTGGAAGGGCAGGGGCGGGAGGGAGATTAAACCATCAAGATTCCAGAGAATTCAGTGTTCTGCGTAAGGAACATTTCTGGTCTCTCCGTGGCTGTACAGCCAGCAGTGTGGGAGCTAGTCTGGAAGGTTGTCTTGCTCCCAGAGATGCTGAATTTGCTGCTGCTCAGAGCGCTCGTATATAGTCGTATCATTTAATTTGTTCTTAATTAGGCGCAACAACGCGAGCTGTGTATTTTTGATATCTAATTCAGATAGGAGCGAAGCCAGGCATTAAGAGCTGTTGCGGGCTATGAGCGCATGTGGAGGAGGAGGGGGGTGAGTGGGGAAAGCGCTGCCTTTCAACAGGCAGGGGAAAAGGCTTCAAAATATTATTTAATAGGAACTCGTGGCTAATTATCGTGAGCGACGGAGCWGTTGAACTGGGTCGAGAGGCAGCGCTGCGGTGGGAGCTGGTGTACCTCCCCTCCAGGAGTGCTGGGGCTGGAGCGAGGGACGTCTGGCATCCCACCCGCACGTGARGACACCATCCAAAAGAACTTTCATGCTGCCTTTGGCCGGGATGTTTTCGACTCTGGTCATTTGGGTTTGCTGAACTTCTTAAACTGAAGATTGCATACGCTTTGACTTTAGGTGTGCTAGTTGAAAGCGTGCAAGGGAAAGGGCATCSAGCTGCTGGAGGGTGAGGCTCCTGGCAGGGCATGCAGAAGGAAAACAGACCTCAGGAAAGCCTGTTAACATTCCTGCACTAACTATTGCGTTTGCAAAATGCTTTTTATTTGAAATTTTTTCTTTTTTTGGTCACAAGTCAGCAAAATCTAGTTGTCCTTTAAGTAAATGGTTTTGTAATTCTCACCAGATTATCTGATATTTAAATTTGTTTGCAAGGCACTGCACTACAATCCAATAAACTTATTTTCTGATTGCAAGAAGTCATGTGTTTGCCAACTGGCCAAATATCATATTTAAAGAAGCTGCAACTTCATTTTTGTTTAGCTRTTTAAACTTTTGCTTTGGAGTTTGAAAGTAATTTTCAGTCTCTTTTTCCAGTCATTCTCCCATCCCCACATCTTCACCTCTGAAAAGGTACAGTTGGAGCTGAACATCAGGAATATTTCYTCCTACACCTCCTGCTGTCAAAATATCTGAGGGGAAATTAAAATGTAATGTGATTTGCTCTTTGTTTTGTCACTTAAGTTGAATGCTATGAGAATGACTTGAAGGTGGGTAAGATTTGTTGCTTTGTTGTRATTCCTTTGGAGATGCCTTCTTACTCAAGAAATGTTCATGAGAGATGTCTTGCTGTGTTGCCGAGGATGAGAGGTATTGCATTGTACAATTCAATTGAAAGCTTTTTGGTTAATCTCCTATGGCCTGCTGCTGCCACCAGCTCTCATCTCCTGGGGGCTGTGGTGGTGGTGGTTGCTGGATGATAGCTGTAGCTTCAACATGAGGAAAACCCTTTGGAAAACTTAACCTTGCTGGGGCACCAAGGTCCCACAGTGCGTTGGAATGGGTGGAAATTGCCATGTTTAAAGGGCGGTTATTACTGAAGTCGCTGTTGGTGGTGATGTTACAGACTACTCTGAAATTTTTCAGAGCAGTATTTTTTTTTCTTGGGTGAACCCCCATTTTGGGGGGAGGAAGGAGAGTAAYCCCCCACTTTTTTGTGCTCCTTTAGTTGGGGAAGTGACTCGGTTTCACCCATACCTGTTGTGTATGGGTCACGGAGCAGCTTCTGGGTGTTTGATACAGTTTAATGAACTTTCCAAGGATCCCAACCCACTGTAACTCAGATCCCACTCGTCTTGGTGCCACCGACAGCGGTGGCAGGAGGTAGCTTTGCAATCTGGGTATGTGAATGAAATGGTGCCCTCCCCAAAATGGCCCATGGCGTCCTTGATCATCTGTGATCTGGCTGTGCTTGCCAAGTGTAAAGTGCCTTTTTAAAACGAGYTTTTATCATTTGTGCTGAAAAAGGACTTTGAGGCTTCCTGTGCAGACAGGACTTTTGTGTTGTACATGGGATCTTTCCAGTCCCTAGTGAATAAACACAGCTGGCTGTTTTGGGAAGCGGACTTCACATCTTTGCATCAAAGCTGTACAAATAAGGCAGCAAGCTGTACTGAATTATTAGTCCACGTTTTCTGACTTTTACACTGACTTAAGAGTGATCAAATGAAAAAAATGCATTTCTTACAAGGCTGCCTTCAGCTTATGAAGGGGAAAATAAGTTTCCTCTCCTCCTCCTTTTGGAAACATGACTAGAACAAGCAGCCTCGATGACTTATCAATCTTGGATTATCATGCAATAATTTACTGGGCAGCCTTTTGCTGTCCGGAGCCGCCCACGCGCACAAGTCAATGGAGTCTTTGTTCGGGAGCGCTGGAAGAATGCATGATCTAATGGGGTGGTGGGAGTTCGCCTTCGTTCCAGCGCGCTCAAGGCTGCACTCGTTCCACCAGTGTCCCAAACCTGTTTCCGTCCTCCGTCCCTCTCTTAGTACGGGTGCCCAGAAAAAGCAACCCGTGTTTGTATCTCCATCGGGCTTTCTTAAAATCCAGGCGCCTGTCTCTGGTGGACACGCTCTGCATACCAAAATCTTTGATTTGGTGGAGCGTGGTTTATGATGAGACTGTGTTAAAATCCTTCAGACGTTTCTTGTTCATGACGTACATGCCTGAATCTCTAGACTCTTTACATGAGGACAAGCAAATAAACCTAAGGTTCATTTTTACCAGTTTATGTTCCCATAAGGGTCACCACTCAGCATTTGCAAGCTGTCATTTGTGCTCCTGTGTGGAGTTATTTCCCCAGTGAAGATCATCAGAAAACGGAAATCCTTCATTTTCTTTCTTCAGATGCTGGATACTCCATTTGCTTGTGCAATACCAGTGCTCTCATCTTCCTCCTCCTCCTCCACAGATTTTCCCAGAAAAGCTAGGGCGTAGTTGTAAAGGACATTTGCTCTAGAAAGCAAGAAATTATTGTAGTTCTGTCATAAGTTTGGCTTTTTCACGCTCATGTGATGCAAGCGACATAACTTACCGCTTATGTGTCTTGCAGGTGTTGGGCTGTTGTTGTTTAACAAAAAATTTTTTTATTCCAAAAGAGCAAGTTGCTCAGGATGTTTCTCACTTTCCTCCCCTCCTTATAAACACTGTCCTGCTCTTGTTGCCCATCTGCGTGCTGGAAAAACCTGTCCCGTTCCACGGGGTGGGATAACTCATTCTCCTTAAATACTCCCCTCTCACCTGCAGCCCCGGTGCTCCAGGAGGGAAGCCTCCAGGAGGGTTTCTAGCGTGGGTGACTGAACAAAATACTGCAGTAGCTGAGAACTTGGAGTGGTTGGTTGACTCAAGCAGCAGTGATCAGTCTTGAATGAGATCATGTGGACTTCCTTGCCTCTGTCTATTGACATCAACGTTTCCATCCCATGCAATTCTCCACTTGTGTGAGGTTCCAGTATCTGTGCCACGCTTTACACGTGGTGGTAGCGTAAGAGTAGCTGCCTCCTGCTACTGCTGGTAACTCTCTATTTGTCAGAGAGGAGCAAGTTGCTGTTTGCCTTGGAGCAGCAGAGTAAGTCTTTCTGCTGATAGCTGGCCCAGCATTGCGCTGGGTGGTGGGGAGAGTTGAAGGTTCAAGAAGGGTGGAGTTGACGTAGGAATAAGGACAAGGTGGGTGAACAGCCTGGGCTACGTTCCAGTCTAGTAAACTGGGAAAGCTGGCCTTTCTTCCTGGGAATGATGGAGAAACGAGTCAGACGAGAGCAAAAAGAAATGCCAACCGTAGTTGCATGCTCTCTGTCTTGTCACTGGAAAATGGAAATGAAATCCAATAAAGAAGTGATAAGTATGCTGGTATTTTTTACTGGTTTGTTTTCAATTCTTTTAACCTTTACTTAGAAATAGGTTGTCAGCAGGTACCTGTGTGAAAAAAGCTGCCTTGAAACAGGAGCCAACCAAAAGAGAAACAGAGCAAAGTTTAACCATTTCATTACTGCTCAGTGAATGTTGCTGAAAACAAATCTGCAAAGGCTTGGTTCTTTGCCCAGTGCCGTCTTCCCGGGTGGGATTTTTTTTTCCTGGGCAGCAAAACTCAACGGCTGTTATAAAGCTCACTGCTGGGAGGATGCACCAAGGGATCGCAGAGAGTGCAGAAGAGGTAGCATGGTTTCTTCCTGCAYGCAGGGGATGCGGGTGGACCAATAATGGAGGCGAGTGTCGTCTGGGCTTATCTCCTCATCCAGGCATCTGCTCACAATTCAGTGCTTGTAGTCGGCATGGCAGCTGGCGGGAAGTTTTCCTGATGTAAATTATCCATCCGTTCTGAGGGGTCTGAATACAAGGAGGCCTTTTGTGTGTAGGGACGAATTCCTAACTTGGGGGGAAAGGGAGGAGTTTCTAAAGATYGAAATAGCATTTGCTTACATTTTTCCGGTCTATCTTTATGGTTTTCAGCATGGCGCATTTACCGGTGGACCTTGGGATACAGAATTGGGTGATAACCCTGCTGAGGAAGGKCTTTAATTGCTGATGATGTCTGGCAGCTGTGGTCAGCCCAACAACGTGAGCAGGTTGTTGGGGGAAGTGTCCCTTGCATCGAAMAACGCTGAACGTTTCCAGTGCCACTGCTGCTGCCTCTGCAGGCACCCAGACTCGCTTGCTTGTTTGAACCTGTAATTGCAATGCTGTCTTGAAGGTTTATATGTGTGCTTACTTAGTTCAGAGAATGATATTATGGGGTTTTCTACATCAGCCTGAAATATCAAAAGGGGCTGGTTATTTTGTCAGCTTGTCTCTTGCTGGTGAACAGCTTCAAGCTTCAGAAAAGATGCAGTTTTAAAACGTGGGGCTCGTGATTTTGAGCTCTTTAAAGGCATGTAAGGTTGCACTGGTCACTAATTACAGTCGTCTTTCTACTAATGAACTTTTATAACAGACATCTGGAGTTCTTCCTGCAAAATAGATCTGCCACWTCTCAGTACACAGAGGGAAGTATTRTCTGATACTTGACACTGAGACACTTCTAAGCCAAACTGAGATCAAAATAATTACCAGCTTCTAGGAACAGGAGAACAATGACTTTTTGTCTTCCAAATGAAACGTTTAAAACTGCCTTTCACCTGGTTATTGCTGTTGCCATTTCTTAGAGTAATAGCAGTATATATTTAGCCCCGCAAGACTTGAAAGCAACCTAGGTGGCTTATCTTTTGCTAGAAAAAGGCTCTGCAACCTTGAAGAGCCCTGCTAGCTGCCAGGCTGCTAAGCACAGCTTTTATATGTTCAGTATGAACAGAGGGGAAACGCATTTCAACACTGTGTCAGCTGGTCTTGGGTAAACTCTATTGTTCCAGCAGTATTTACCCACGGCAAGCTGATACGGCGCTAGCACACAGCCGCTCTGTGTGCATTAACTGCATTCCTCTTCAATGCCATTACAGGATTTCTCAAGTAGTTATGCTGCCAGCTGAAATAAATGTCTTTTCACCTGGGTTGCTCGGTCGGGAGGGTTTTGAATGCATTTTCTTTGGCCTGTGGTGTAAAACTGAAGATGAAAAAGGGAGGGTCCTTTCCATTTTAGCATGAGGGAGTTCTATGGAAAATGCTTTCACGCTTCCCAGAGTGCAGTTTGCACGTGTTGTGCCTTTAGCTGAGCTGGAATTTTTGCAAGGAGCTGTAGGAGACCTTGTGAGGGAACAGGGATTGTAATCCAGTTACAGTGGAGAGGAAAAAAACAAGTTCTCTTTTGGGACGTGCGGGCTGTGACCTGGCCTTTCTGCTAGASCAGAAGGTTGTGTGTTTGCAGAGTGAGAGCACACGCCGGGCCCCCTCTTCATTCCCAGGATTCTTTTGAAGCGTTTCCTCCCCAAAATCATATTGATGAAGCCTGAACGCAGGGTTTTTGATTCACACTAGAGGAATGCAGTACTAGTAGAAGAAAACTAACCCAAGTCAAAGTAGCAGGGTATTCTTAACAATTTGGTTGATACAATTTAATTGAATGATCTTTGTGCTGTTGGCTCTGACTCTTTTTTTCCCATCCTGACTCATGGAATGGCTGCTCTTACCTGRTATCTTCACTGTTTTCACTGGTGACGAAAATAACCCAAAGAAATCTCAGCAGGGCAGTGACTTTCAGCCTCATATTTGGTTTCTACTTCACYGTGTGAGCTCAAAGAAAACTTTCTTATGAAGCTGATGATGACAGTTCTATTAGTGATAAAATCATGATAGTAGGTCTGGTTTTAGTTGCTACCATCCAAGGTGTTGGTGAAATTCTCGGACTGGCAAGTTGCAGGTCAACACACATACTAGGGTCTTCCTGCAGAAGAAATAGGAGGCATTTGCTTCTGGGGCTCCTTGCTTTTATCTGGAAAAGATGGGGWGTATATCCTGGGTTTGTTTACCATGGGCCTGAAAAAGATATTTGTGCATGTCTGGCCTATTGGCTTGTGCCTGGTGTGCTCACCTTGAGTTCCTGCATGTGCATGCTTTTCACCTCTGAAGCATACTTTGCCTTCGGTGAGGAGCTCTCTTGAGAAGAGACCATGTAGCAGGAGAAGTGGGAAACCTGGGAGGGACTGATTTGTATCCCTGATGTCTGCTTCTTGCCTTGCATCAAGATTCATGTGAAGAATACTTCCAAATAAACAGAAACGGGATTAATCATYTGTTGTATTGGGCAGCAAGGGGAGGATAAGCCTAAGCTGCATTACAATGTTAAGTGTTGAGCCTTCGGAGTTTCTAGCTCTTGTGGAAGCAGTTCGGGATTAGTAGTGTGATTGCTTCTCACTTGTCTTCTGTGTGTAAGAAGATACCTTTAAATAACTTGACCCCAAACCGAAGGTGAGCTAGTATTGAGTAAGAGCTGCAGATTGTGAATGTCTGGCTTCCAGTCTTGTGCTTAGGTCATCTGTAACCTYACACGTGATATAACAGTAAAGGGTATTTTGTGGGAAGCATTGGGGGGGGGTTCTGTCTGTACAGCGGCCCAGCTGCCTCACGTGTCATGCACAGATAGTACTTTTTGGTAAGTTGGGGTATCGTCAGATTTCTTGGGCTTTAAACACAAGTTGAGTCTTTTTTTATCTTTGGGCCATGCAGGTGTAAGTTTTTTAGGTGCTGTATGTCTTGATTTTTACTTTAGTTTTTTTCTGGTATATTGGTTTCTGGACCCTTTGCCATGCTTGTCCTGCTACTGTGGGGTTTCCAGCAGCCAGAAAGGACAAAGGTTCCTCCCTCGCRCCGGCCGGGCTCTGGGCATGATGTGCCTAACGCGGGCTGGTCCTGGTGTAACTGGTGGGTGGCCTGTGGGCGAGAGCGGTGGTTCGTGACCTGATTCATCACAATCAGATTTTGCGTGTGAGCTTTGAGAGGCACGCTGTTATTGTTGCCTGGTGCTGTCTAGTGTCAAGTGAGCCACTCTTCAGCAGGTGCAAAGCCTTGTGCTAAAATTTAACACGGTGGAGTTAATTCATTTTACAAGTTGTCGTGGTTTAGCCCCAGCCAGCAACTAAACACCCCGCAGCCGCTCGCTCACCCCCCCACTCCGGTAGGATGGGGGAGAGG
>JASVER010000113.1:2664764-2693496 GCA_030449065.1 Oceanodroma leucorhoa
TCAATGAAGAGACCAGTGACGGCTGCAACCTCTGCTTAGAGCAGTGTTTTCCTTGGAGGTGGTGGGGGAGCAAAAGAGCGTGGCAGGGACTGAATGCCTGAGGTTTTGTTCCAGACCAACCTCATGTTGTTTTAGCAAGTTCCCTACGTGCACCAGGGTGTCCTGGGCATACACAGCATGCTCGCTGAGGTGCAGCAAGAACAGCCGGCACGCAGCTGTGTGCCTCCTCCTGGGAATGTGCCCCTCGGCTGGCCGGGACGGCGGAGGAAGGTGGCTGAAGCGAGCTGCGGTCGTTTTCCACTAATGGGTTTTCTCCGGGATGTGAATCCCCTGGGCGGTTAATTTATGTGCACAGGGGTAGATGCTCAAGTCACTGGAGGAGAATCCATGAGGGAGGATGATCTGCTGATTGCCACAAACCTGTTAGGAGATGAATAGAGGGCAGGGAGGTGGGTTTACATTTATCCTCGTAGGAGAAGGAGACCATGGCTAGCTTGTAAATCATTGCACTTCGATTTGAAAAGTGTCTTGGCGACTTTAATCATATGGTCCGGGAGACTTAAACCTCGTTTTGCCTTTCCCAGGGAATGAGTAGAAGAGGGTGTACTCAGTAGTTCACTGCTGGAGGAAAGGCTTCATGAGTAGTAGAAAGAGTTTGGGATATTGTCTATTCAGGGAGGAAGCAGAGGTACAAAACAGGTTCTACAGTGTTACTCTTACCTCTCTGGTTCATACTGTTTCTCCCATACATGTGTTTGAAAGAAATATTGTCAAATGGCATGGTTAACTTGGATGGGGCCTTAGATACAAACTATTTGTGACTCTGATGTAATATATCATCTATTGGGGTAAGGATACTGTTGGTGATGTCTGCAGAAGAGAATTGCAGCTTGTGAGATGTGTGTTTTGGTTGCACAGAAGTCTGTAGGTCTGTTTAGTTATGTACTCGGCCTGCCCTCAACTTCTGCCTTCGGTTCCTCCACCTTGTCTTTGCCGGGAGATGCAGTACATAGGACTGGAGGAGACGCTTCTGGTGCAGCTGGACACTGCCCATCCTGCTGGATGGTACTAGAGGAGATCTTTCTTCTAAAGAGAGAACTGCAGTACAGCTCTTCCCATTCTTTTTGTTTTAAGTTGTTTCAGTCTTTTTCTTATGTCTGTCTTCTCTCATCCGCAGGAAAGGCCTTTGACATCACCTATGTGCGTCTGAAGTTTCACACCAGTCGGCCGGAGAGCTTTGCGATCTACAAACGCACCAGGGAAGATGGCCCGTGGGTGCCCTACCAGTATTACAGCGGCTCCTGTGAGAGCACATATCACAAAGTCAATCGGGGCTTTATTCGGACTGGGGAGGATGAGCAGCAGGCGCTCTGCACGGATGAGTTCAGTGACATCTCCCCTCTCACTGGGGGCAACGTGGCGTTCTCAACGCTGGAAGGGCGTCCCAGTGCTTACAACTTTGACAACAGCCCTGTGCTACAGGTATGTGAACAGGACTAAGTCAGTCGTTGAGTCTGAGTTGAGTCTGTTTAGTTGTTGTGGATGGCGGCTTTGTGCCGACTGTGGGCTGCACTACAGCCCTTATTCATACTGRAAGGCCCTTGCACGGGTAAGTTGGGATGGACAATCCAAAGAGATGCTTTTGAAGGGAGAGTTGAACTCTTSACTATTGTTAGTAAGTTTATGGTACAAAAAGCAAAATCGGTGGCATTAAGGATGACTTGTCATTAGGTATCATGGAAGTTTTTAAAGGATGGATGCAAATCTCTGCTTGGAAAGCARCTGTGGGCATTTTGCTGTTGTTTCAGAGACAAAGAAGGTAAAGTCTAAGTCAAATGAGTATTTGAGGCATCTGCATTTATATTATGAGCACAAAAACTTGAGAAATGTGAAATTCTTCTGARCAAATAAAGGGTTATTGGAAACCCTAACCTGTTCTTTTATATGTGTAAAAGGGGAGTGGGGGAGCTTGATTTTTATCCACAGTATTTGGTTTCTCTTACAAGCAGCTTGGGGAGGGGGTTCGGTCGGGTTTTTTTTTGTTGTTACCGTTCACAACACTGGTTGGGCAGTGGTCAGGAACATACTGGGAGCACCAGTTTGTCAAGTTTACTTGCCACTTTCTGTATGCTGCTTGATGACTTCTCCAGCTTATATTGCAACAMGGAGCTAAAGCTGTGGGTTTTGCCCCATCGGGGCTCGTCTCCTTCCTTTTGGAGCTGTGATTGCCACTTCCTCCCTTTCCTCTCAGAGTAGCAGGAGCAGACTGAGATGTGATCCCCAGCCAGCAGGCAGGAAAGCAGAATCTGGTGGGGCTCACTTCTGCAAATGAAAATAAAGATTAAAGGGAAAGGGAGAAGAACTGAAATAGAAGAGAACCAGTTTGGCCATATTATTGGTGTAGCTAGACCTTGCAGAGAACAGGGTCTAATTGTTGAGGTGAACGGAGAGATTTGAAGTTAGCAATATAGCGTATAATTTCCTGTTAAACTTCTCTGTGTAAGGAATAGAGACCTGACTGCCAGTTCTTAAAATATGTACAARCCTCTGGTGTTGCTTTTTGGAACTGAAGTAAGTGTGTATTTTGTGCGCAGCACTTCCATGTGTTTATGCCAGTGTTTGTAATTCAGCAAATCTTATTGTACTGGCTAAGCAGCAATGCAGCTGCAGTGCAGTTGTACATACAAGGATGTTTTTCCTGGTTTTAAGGCGTTGGAAGGAAAATGGCATTGCAGAAGCTGTAATAAAAACAAGGAGGTACTAATGACAGTCACTAGCTGAAGGTGATGTGAAATTTGGGGACAGGCTACATTTGCTGGCTGTTGCTGGAGGAGGGTAGGGTAGTGTGTTGAAGATGCTGTGTAAATATTATGAAAAGCTCTTGTGTTGTAAGTCAGATCTGCCTGTCTGCTTTTCTTCCTCAGCCTCCCCCAGCCTCATCCATCTGTCTGTCTGTGTCTTTTTGTCTGGTGGGATATGTCTGCAGACAAGTGTAGCCTAAAGCTTTTCCTGTTGGTGCTGTATAGCTTTGCAGGAAAACTGCAGTCAGATAGATATGTACAGTTAGCAAGCTTGCATAACTGCCTGCACTGCACTTGTTGCTGGAGAGGTTACCCACTGCTTCCCAGCTGAGAGCAGCCAAGGTGCGAAGAGGCAGTGGAAAGGGTACCCAGAGAGGAGGAGGGTCCAGAAAACACATTCGAACCAAGAGGATGCGGTGTAAGGCCTCTCGGGCAGTGTGAGCTTTCCAAGGGGAAAATGATGAGGAAGGAACTTGCTGATTGATGAATGACTTTGTAAATACAACTGCTAATGACACAGCACTGGTATGCTCTTGAGGGGGATGTTTGATGTTTAATCTGGTGGGATTTCTGTCTGCTCTAGGAATGGGTGACGGCTACAGACATTAGAGTGACCCTCAATCGTCTGAACACGTTTGGAGATGAAGTTTTCAATGACCCAAAAGTTCTCAAGTCTTATTATTATGCGATTTCTGATTTTGCYGTGGGTGGTAGGTGAGTAGACAATAAACCTCTGTACTTATTTAAAGCTTTTGGTCAGGATTACTAGAGTGCTTTAAAGATTTTCATTATACTCACATGGTACCATTAGGCTCCAGTCTTTATTGACTGTCCTAAACCAAAAATGCAGTACAATGAATCTTATGAAGCTTGCAAATACTGTGTATAACCTCTAATGGCTATAATTTCAGGGCAGAGAGAGATCGAATTTTTTTTTCTCCCTTGATTAGATGAAATGTTAAGTGATTTGGGAGGGCAGAGGCTGAGAAGAGTAACAAAAATGTAAAACAAAAGAAAAAAACTTTTTTCTACCCTGTGCTTTGTGTGGTTTTTAATGTGTTATTGTTTTCTGCCTGTATCTGTAGCCTAGAATAACAGTAAGTAGAAAATCTCAACGTCTCAGCTCCCAAAATATATGTGAAGCAATCTCCTATGAAGATCTGAAGCATTGTACAATACTGTGGTTGCCTGTTCCTTTTGCCAAAGCGTATTGCAGAATGTTTAAATCTTAAGTTGTTGACAATAAAGTGATTTCATAAACAGAGCTGAGACCAGTGCAGTGTTTTGGACTGTTTGCAGAGAGCAGTCCTGAGACTGGGATTTGCATTGGCTGCACCACCAATCTGTGGAGGTCCCTGGGCCTCTGTATTAGTCATCTTTGTGCAATTTAATTTCTTATTGATACAAGCACACGGCCAGCATGCATGCCTTTTCCTGGACTCTCATGAGAGAGAAGCTATGGAGAATATACTAACCTAAAGCCAACAAAATCTTTGCTTCTCCTACKCAGCTTAATCCATTTCAGTGACAGACTGCGAAGGAGTTGGTTAACATTCTTGTGTTTCTAAATGCCTACCTCGAGCATGCTACACCTATTTGTTTCATAGAGTGGTTTGGGCTGGTAGGGACCTTCAAAGATCATCCAGTTCGTACCCCCCCACACACACTCCCTGCCACAGGCAGGGACACCTTCCACTCAATCAGGTTGCTCAAAGCCCCGTCCAACCTGACCTTGAACACTTCCAGTGATGGGGTATCCACAACTTCTCTGGGCAACCTGTTCCAGTGTCTCACCACTCTCATTGTAAAACATTTTTTCCTTATGTACAATCTAAACCTACCCTTTTTCAGTTTAAAACCTTTGCCCCTTGTTCTGTCACTACAGGCCCTGGTAAAAAGTCTCTATCTTTCTTGTAAACCCCCTTTAGATATTGAAAGACCTCAATAAGGTCTCCCTGGAGCTTCCTCTTCTCCAGGCTGAACAACAGCAGTTGTGTTCTCARTTTTGTTGTGACATCTTTCGAATTTGTCTTGTCTCAGATTTTCAGATCTGGGCTTTGTTTTTAGGATTGCTCTGTGAGTGACCTGGATTCCTGGAGTTTAAAAACCTGTTCCTTGTCTCTCGTTAACCAGGTGCAAATGTAACGGGCACGCGAGCGAGTGCGTGAAGAATGAGCTTGGGAAGCTGGTCTGCAACTGCAAACACAACACCTTCGGGGTTGACTGTGAAAAATGTCTTCCTTTCTTCAATGACCGTCCGTGGAGGAGAGCGACAGCAGAGAGCGCCAATGAATGCTTGCGTACGTGCAGCCACGCTTGAGGGGAAGATCTCTCAGGGTTTGGGTCCCCTGCCKCTGTTGGCATCCAGAAGCTGGCCCTGCATGGTTTTAAGTTGTCTCAATTGCAGATAGCCAGTGTTAAGCACAGTTCTGGTGTTTTTCAGCAGAGATATCATGGGACTGCTGGTCACTCCACTCCTATCCTGTAGGAGCTTTCTGGTAGATCCCTAGAAAGGGGCATCTCCTTTCTGGAGAAGGATGGGAGCGACCTTTAGGAAAGAGGTGTGCTGCAAAAATGTACAGGCTTGTACTTTGAGACCCGCAGGGAAAAAAAAAAATCTGTATTTAGTATGCTGGAGTATAATTGCCCTTTAAAAAGCTCCTCATTTAGCATCTGCTGACGTCCTCTTGTATTTGGGTTATTGGTTTTTACAGTTACTTGTCGACTGTTTCATCCAATATCGAGGCTGTTGCAACAGTTCTGGACCGCAAATGCGGATCTCTGTGATGGAATGCCAATTTATTTTGCTTGGKTTTTGTCGCAGACCACAGCTCCTGGTAGTTTACTTTATGGGGAAGCTTTTTCAGACAGAAAAGCTTTCTTCCTGTCTGACCTCTGTGTGTTGATTGGTCCCAGCTGTCTGGTCAAGACCTGTGACTTCCCTTGATGGGCCGGTGAAAGCCAGGTCTCCTGCTCCCTAGACAGAGGGGATTTGTAATCCAGGGGAGAAACTCTCCTTACAGCATGGAGTCAGCCTYGCTGTTATCTTCTCACGCTTGTTTGCATGATGGAGATTGGTGGTGCTGTGTGGGAGGGTGGCATTTCAGCTGCAAATGGCAGCGCGATGTGGAAGGAAGTAGGTTAGAAAATGCTGGTTTTCTTTCGGATGTAGATGACAGTGGTCTCGAGGAGCCTGTTTTATCGTTACAGCTTTGCTTCCCTCTCCCCACGTTCAACCACCACAAAAAGATGCTTCCTCCTTTTTCTTTTCATTGATGCACAAATGCCCTAGGGGTCTGTGYGTGGGTCTTGGGATGGTTAAAGGCTCCTACTCCAGCTCCTCTACAACTTAATACCGAGCTTTGCGTAGCAGGTTTTGTGACTGTTGTGGTCGGATGGCCGCTGTTGTTGCTGTTCACTGATGGTGCCCTTGTCTTTGCAGCTTGCGACTGCAACGGGAGGTCGCAGGAGTGCTACTTCGACCCTGAGCTGTACCGCTCGAGGGGCCACGGGGGCCACTGCACGGGCTGCTCGGATAACACGGACGGTGCCCACTGCGAAAGGTGCAGGGACAGCTTCTATCGCCTGGGGAGCGAGGAGGGATGTCTGCCCTGCAGCTGCAACCCAGTTGGTAAGTAGTGGCAGCAAACGTTTCTGCTTGTAAACTTTCACGYGCAAAAGCTAGCTTTTCTCTTGGTTATGCAGCTAATTGCAAACTACAGGGTTAAAAAGAGGGAGTTTTGTTTGGTTTTCTTTTTTTTCTTTTTTTCTCCATGTAGGAAATGTTTTTCGGGTTGCATTTTGGTTTAAGTTATCCTTGGATCTAATTGGGGTTGGGGTGGCAGGGGGCAGGTGGYTCACCTCTGTGGCATTTACTCCTTCAAGTGTGTTCTGAAATAGATTTTATTTTGGTTTTTTGGTTGGGGTTTTTTTTCCAYTGTGTATGTGTTGCCCTGGACACTCCTGGTACTAAAGAGCTCATTTAAATTCTTAATAAACAAGATGATGTGAGTGGATATTTCTGGAAGTTCTTCATACTGAAGAATTGTAATGATCTTTAGCTGCATCAGTTTCTCCTACCGAGTTTCCAAGCACTATAAATACAAACCAGTGAAACCTTAAACACAAAAGGGGGTGGGGGTGAGAAAAAACAAAGTAAACTCAGAGTATGTAGTTAAACTCCTTTAAAAAAAAAAAAAAATGGAAAAAACTCTGGCAGGAGAACAAATCTTTTGTCGTCAAGGGAACCACTTGACCCATATGGAGTGATCCCAGAACTACACCAGCCAACAGCAAATAGGGGGGAAGGAGACAAAAGGGTAACAGATAGTAAGACATGATGTGAGGTTCCAAAATAGAGTAGCTGGAATAAGTAATTGCTTGCAGCATGCCCTAAAAGCAGCCAGTGAGAGGTCTGCCAGGGTACATCTCCTATCTAATTTGGTCAGAGAGTTGTACAGTTGTGAAATTTTTGACCAAGAAAGGCCTCTTTCTTCCTCCGTCTGCTCTCCCAGGTCCTCGTGTCGGACCTTATTTTAACAGGGGTGAGGGTTGGTGTCAGCTGAGATGGTCAAGAAGAGGGAGGGATGTGACTTCTCAGGTCTTTAAGGACAGATTTCAGAGGGCTTTATAATTTAGCCATCAGCTTGTATCCCTGGCACACTGGCACCCAGGGTGTATTTGAAGCCCCTGGAATGGTTTAGATTGCTATTTTTTGTTCGAGTACTGTTTTTTCCCAAATAATCATAAGTGGGACTGCAAAGGGGATTTGAACTTTGGCTGTATATGGTAAAGGTTTTGTGAGTTCTTATGTCCTGTCCAGCCTAATCATCTTATGACTCTTCACTTCGCTGTAATCTTCTGGTGTGGATTGAAGTGGAAAGAAGCAACTATTTCTGTATATTAAAATACTTTTCTTCTGGTAGTTAACTCTTACAGTGCTGACAACTCCTAGGCTGCTAGCTACACCGGTGCTTGGGAGAAAGCATTTTGTCCRCCGCGGATTAAAGAAACCTGCTGCTGCTTTTTGTGCAAGTCTGCTTGAACAGAGCAGTGTTGAGGAAGACGTCCTGCCAAAAATGCGAGTTCTGCTGAAGAGTTGGTTAGGATTAATAGTGGCACACGCAGCCTCGCTCCGAGGAGGCGGTTGAGTCTTTAAATCCAACCTGGGAGTCAAGGGAGGAAATTGAAGCGTGAAGGGGAGAGGTCAGGATATCCCCTGGCAAAGGGGAAGTAGTGATCAGGGAGAACACAAGGGATTCAGGAATAAAATCTCGGAAGTGGTGCATTGCAGGGTGAAACAGGCATGGAATTAGAGGCATGCAAAGGTAACATTGGGGACAAAACAGGAATAAGGATGAGAATGCAATTTGAAGTTAAAATTATAGTTAAAAAGGTTGGTTGTAGGAATACTTAAAGCTGAATATAGTTTGGAAGACTAGATAACGATTCATCTCTCTCGAGCTGCTAAGGGAAAAATCCCTGTGAACTAGAGGCAGTCTTTAGGTAAGCTGTYACTCATTGGCTTGAAGCTATGCTTCCCACTTTCTTTTCCCATATTTCTTGCCCATTTTGTAAAGTTGAAAAAATTGCAGGCTAATAGGGCTGGGTGGGTGTGCTGAGGTTCCTGCCGCTGCTCTCCCCGCAGGCTCCCTCAGCACGCAGTGCGACAGCTACGGCCAGTGCAGCTGCAAACCCGGCGTGATGGGTGAGAAGTGTGACCGGTGCCAGCCAGGTTTCCACTCCCTCTCTGAAGCTGGGTGCAGGTAAGGGAGACTGCTGCTCTCTAAAAGAAAATCCAGGTGCCTTTTTAAAGCTTTCTCTGTGTGGCTCTTAATGAGTTATCCTCTCTCCTGGCTCTTCCAGGCCCTGTTCTTGCAATCTGGCTGGCAGCACAGGGGAATGCAACGTCGAGACAGGACGGTGTACGTGCAAGGACAATGTTGAAGGCTTCCACTGTGAGAGGTGAGTTTCTTTTCCTGTGGCTTTGTTTCAAGAATGAGAAACATTTGAGCAATGGCCTGAGGTAAACATCAGGGAAATTAATTCTCTTTCCTTCACATATTCAGATGCAAACCTGGATTTTTCCATCTGGATTCCTCTAATCCAAGGGGCTGTACCCCCTGCTTCTGTTTTGGGCACTCTTCAGTCTGCACCAACGCTGTCGGCTACAGTATCTACAGCATCACCTCCAGCTTCCAGTTCGGTAAAATTAAGCCTTCCTTTGTATCTCGGGTTGGGCTGTAGAGCCAAGCCAGAAGGGATTAAAAAATCCCTGCTCCTTCCTCCCTGTGCAAGATCGCAAACCTTGGGCAGGCAGGTCCAGGATCCCTCTTTCGGAAGTGCTGAGTTACTGCTAAAGTTACTGGGAGCTTCCCAGTCAGCAGCTCGTTTGTTCAGCTAGGGAGGAATGAATTCACAGCTCTGGCCTTGGGCACCCAGTGCTAACGTACACCGTGCAGGTGCAAGCAGGAATTGTAAATGTAAACCTTTTGTAGCTTGAGAGAGGTGCTGGCAAGGGGGCATTTCCTTAATTTTAGAACCAGTTCAGGAGTTTCTGATTGAGAGGATTATAGTCACTTTAGATCTGGGGTTTACATGGCTCTGAATAAAACACACTTGTGTTTCTGATGGGTCTGTAAGCTCAGAAGTCTTTTTTCATACAGTTTCCTGCATATGCATGTTTTCATGTTGCATAGTCTGAAAAGAACATCTTTTTAATTAAAATTCCACGGGAGAACAGTTCGTATGAAGGCTGAAAGTTGCATCAAGTCGTAGGGGACTGCAGGTATTCCCATCCCTGCTTAAGCTCTTTAGGAAAGAAGATTTTGAACAAGTAGTTGTCATAGGGTTCAGAGTTCAGAGGATTCAAGTCAGCACTCGAGTTAGGGGCTTAAATTGGAAAGATGATGTTTGCTATCTACATTCTTCTGCGCAGCTACTTTCTAAAGTCTGATGGTGCCAGTGTACAGACTAGAGATTAGTTATAAATGAGCAGTGTGCAGTATGACATGAGAAATGTGTGCAAAGCTACATCTTCAAAGGGCGTTAATTTTTGCACATTTGATTTTTCAGGAGAGGACGAGTGGCGTGCTGAGCAGCGCGATGGCTTGGAAGTCTCACTCCAGTGGAGTGCGGAGACCCAGGATATCTCTGTTATCTCGGACAGCTACTTCCCCATGTATTTTGTTGCACCACGTAGGTCATTCGAGAAGCAAAGCTTTTTGTGCTACTTGTGCCCTTTCTGTTCTGTCCCCTAACTATAAGGATTTCTTCCCCTTTCAGGCAAGTTCTTGGGCAACCAGGTTCTGAGTTACGGGCAAAACCTGACCTTCTCCTTCCGTGTGGACAGGCGGGACACGCGCCTCTCCGCAGAGGACCTGGTGCTGGAGGGGGCTGGGCTGAGAGTGTCAGTGCCGCTCATTGCCCAGGGCAACCCCTACCCCAGCGAGAACGCCCTCATCTACACCTTCAGGTGAGAGGACTCTCCAGGTGTGGTGGGGGCAGCTGGGACCTAGCCTGTGGTGTCCCTGGCCTCTGAGCTCTTGAGAAAACAAACAGCATTAATTTTAGCTCAGAAGAGCGGTCTTATCAGGTTAATTTGAAGCTCGCTGTCTAGCAACATTGCATAAGCGTATGTGAAGTATGTTGCAATAGCATACCGCTGTTGGAAAGGGTGCTTTAAAAGGGCACAGCTGTTAGCATCTGCAAGCTTTGCTGATGATGCATGGCTCTTCTCTGTAGGCTCCACGAGGCTACRGATTACCCATGGAGGCCTGCTCTTACGGCATTTGACTTCCAGAAGCTTCTCCACAACTTGACTTCCATCAAGATCCGTGGGACGTACAGCGAGAGAAGTAAGTTGCTGGGCAGACCCGTTCGTCTAGTGCTCGGGTTGCTTTATTGTAGGGCCTGGTAGTRAATAGCTGTGGCAGGTTATTTGGCAAAGCCCGTGACGATTGCTTTTCACCTGGTCTTCCTGTGTAACAGCTTCTTCCGGACCTCCTGGAGAGGAGTTGGGGGAGAAAGGTGCTGCCTTTTGAGAGTCTGGAAGCTGAGCACCCATCAGCTGCTGATTCTTTGCTTCTAAAAGTGGGGGTTTTGCTGTGTTGCATAGCCAATGTATTCCAGATTGGTAGAAATACGTAGCACAGAGTCCTGAAGGGCATGGTAGGAGAGATGTAGGGGGTTGWCAACATTTGACCTCAGTTTCTGCTACACTGGGAATGGTTACATCACCCCCTGTTTCCTGGTCTTGCCTTGGCATGACAAAAGGGAAGGACGAGGTCTTGAAAGCACTGCCTGTTGCTGAACTTGAGTGAAACCTCCTTGTAATGAGGGTTTATAAAAATTGGGCACAAATTAGGAGCAAAAATATTGGGTATGTATTGGGTATTGTCATGTGAAGAAGAATTCTTGCAGAAAGATGCAAAGGATAAATTTGCATTTGGGGAAGGTGGGCAAGCTGCAAGTGTTTTCAGTAGAAGTGGCTCGTAAAGAGGAATGTGGGGTTGTGAAACGGAGGGGAGGAAAGGTGTGGAGCAAGCCATCTCCCGAGTGCAGTAGCAGCTGCTAATATGCAGGAGCTGAGGCTCTGCTCAGAGCTCTGGAGCTGCTGCGGTGGTACAAACACACTGCTATAAGTTAAGAACTAGCTATGTTGTGTCCGGGCTCCGTTCTGCTCCAGGGAAGGGTCTGGGTGGAGAGAGGGGAGCTTTCAAATACCAGACAAAAGAATGGCCTGAGAGGGATAGCTGAAGAGTTTGCCCCGAGGCATGGTTTGCAGATGCTGTGTTAGAGACAGTGTATTAAAGAGATGGTCTGTCCTCCGTAGAAAGACAGGAATTGATTTTGGTATTTGATTTGGAAATCGAAACCATATGCATGCAAATGTAACTTATTTTAGCTGACCGTACTTGCTCACATGCAGTTCTGGCATCCTCCTCTGTATTGTTATTCTCAACTTTCCTGCCCTGTGCCTGCCCTTCGTGAGCTATATTGCGTCTTTTCTCATCTGTCTAAACCTTCCTGGAGGGTTTTGCTTCTTGATTCACCTTACCAACTGTGAGCATCCACCTGTCTGTCTCTTGTACCATTCAGATGTGTGTTTGAAGCGGTGATGAAAGCCTTTGTGGTTACAAAGCGTTTCCCCTCTCGGTGCTTTCTAGGCGCCGGCCACCTGGATGACGTTACCATCACGAGCGCTCGCCCTGGACCCGGCGTGCCTGTGGCCTGGGTGGAGAGCTGCTCCTGTCCGGCGGGATACGAGGGGCAGTTTTGTGAGCGCTGCTCCTCTGGATACCGGCGAGAGACGCCGAGCCTTGGGCCCTACAGCCCCTGCGTGCCTTGCGCTTGCAATGGGCACAGCGAGACGTGCGAGCCCGAGACGGGTAAGAGGGCTGATAAAACAGGGAGCAGCAAGAGGGCAGTTCTTTCTGGGCTGGGTGATGAAGCAAAAACCATGTCCCTCTCTATTCCAGGCGTGTGCAATTGCAGGGATAACACAGCAGGATCTCACTGTGAGAAGTGCAGCGATGGGTATTATGGAGATGCAACAGCGGGCTCAGCGTCAGACTGCCAGCCCTGCCCGTGCCCRGGCAGCTCGAGCTGTGCCATCGTGCCCCGCACGAAGGAAGTTGTGTGCACCAGCTGCCAGGCTGGCACTACAGGTGTGTTCCTACACAAAAAGTCTTTTTTTCTACACCTCACTTGCCTATGGAAATGTGTCTCCTGCCAGTTCTGGGGCTCTGACCTGCAGTGAGCAGTGCTGAAAGCTGCTGTGTCTTCTGGTTCAAATGCTTCTCCCTTTCTCAGCCCTATTTTCTGTCCTGTGCGAGGCGCAGGGCTACCCATGTTCTTTGTGCCTGTCTCTCGAGAACAAAAGGGAAACAAAGGCTTAATCTGTGCAAAGTCTGAACACTTCTATGCTACGTAGGTGAGCTGTGCTAGCTTCTAATAGAACTCCGTTAATTGCAGAGTGTTGGGCAGAAAATAGGATAGATTTAAAAGAGCCAGGAAGGCAGATCAGACTGAAATAAAATTAGAAGATGCAGTTTGCCAGCCAGAGAGGCACTGCGGGATGCTTGCAGGGGAGGGCCAGTGCCTTCCCTAGGAAAAGGAGGAAGGCTGCAGTGACTCACAAACACTGCCCAAAAAATACAAGACCAAATTTATGCTCAGCAGTTTTARAGAGAAATACATGAACAGGTACAGATCTTTTCTTCTTAGTGATAAACCTTGAAGTCGAGGCACGTACCTGAGTCGTTAAGCAGAGCCTTTTGTTCTGCCTGCAAACAGCAAGGAAGCCTTGGGGTGGTTGGCAGCCACCATGCTTCTCTGCTGATTTTACGCTTGGTATGGCAGAGACCAAAGTACAGAATACCTGTAAATGCTTGAAATACTTAAAAAAGCCCCTGACCAAGCACAGAGGCAGCTTGTGGGGGTTCCCATGGGTGCTGTTGCTTTGTGAACCAAAGCAGAGTCCAGGGGTCCAGGTTCCCTGCAGCTCAGGTTTCAGTACGAGCTCATCTTTACTTGTAGCTATGTGATAACACAAGAGTTCCTCCTGTCTCCACTCGCCTTCTTGGGATGTGAGGGAAAAGAGGGTTTGCGTGTGCGAGAACTGCCTAAGAAACGGAGCTTATAGCTGGCTGGGGAGGTCAAATCTGCAGTAAGTGTAGGGAGCTGCTGAGTTGGCTGCTTTGGTGGCTGCCCATGAAGGTTTGGCAGATCTCGTTGGCAGTGGGGCTTGCTGGAGCAGTGATGCCTGCTCACCTGCTTGGACTCTTAAATTAACAACAGATTACAACAAATAGGTTTGGCTTAAMGGGATAGGAGGGAAAAGAGGACCTGAAATAATTCATAATACAAAGTTCCAGTGGAAAAGCGGCTTAAATTTAGAGATGGGGAGGGATTCGTTTGTGATTTCATGCACCYTTCTGGCCCCAGCAGAAGGATGAAAGGAGAGGAAGCTGGAAAGTTTACTTTGCAGAAGAGACTGCAAAGGAGGCCCGGGTGAGATGGCAGCAAAGGGCTTTCTGCTGCAGTACGTGCGTTTCTGTTGCGTTCCAGGCAAGCGGTGCGAGCTGTGTGACGACGCCTATTTCGGAGACCCGCTGGGCGAAAATGGTGCTGTGAGGCCTTGTCGCCTCTGCCAGTGCAACGACAACATCGATCCCAACGCCGTGGGGAACTGTGACCGCCAGACGGGCGAGTGCCTCAAGTGCATCTACAACACCGCCGGCTTCTACTGCGACCGCTGCAAAGACGGCTTCTTCGGGAACCCCCTGGCCCCCGATCCTGCCGACAAGTGCAGAGGTGAGAGCCGGTTCCTCTTGCATTTAAAAATGGTTTTGTCCCTAAGAGCTGCTGTTTCCTGATGTGGTGTTAGGACACAACGTCAGGCTGTTGTTCGTGCCTGTCAGCAGCGATGCGTGGCTTTATCCTGGTTTGGTGGTTCTAGCTTGCTAAAATGCTTGTGTTTGTGGGTGCTTACTGCCATCGAAGCAAAAGCATTGTGCRATGCAGGGGCTGGGCTGCTGTGTGTTTTGGATCCAGGCCCATTTAGAGACTGGCTAGCGGAGTACCAACACCATAAGGGACTTCTAACTTTCTGCATATTTCTCCATCCTTTTTCTTTTTGCAGCTTGTCACTGCAATCCATACGGCACCGTGAATCAGCAGACAAGTTGCAATCAAGTGACGGGGCAGTGCGAGTGCCTGTCTCACGTCACTGGGAGGGACTGCAGTGCCTGTGAGCCTGGCTTCTTCAACCTCCAGAGTGGACGTGGCTGTGAGAGGTGACGTTTGCCTTGGCTCCGAGCARAGAGCCTGGTTTTGGGGGGGTGGTGGTGTCTGTGCTTACCTTGTGCAGGAATGTGATGTTTGTCATAAGTAACTGRTGTGCCTCGATGCTGCTGTGGGTAGGGAAGAGCAGCAGTCAAGGAGCAACTATGAAGGCTGTACAAAAAGCCTGACTTATTTAGCTTTATAAATAGCTTTAAATCAGGGTTTTAAATAGAAAAGTGCCAYGTGACTGTGTGATTGTTGGTAGCAGGGGCTCGTGGGTTCCTTTTTTAGTGCAGGCACCAAGTGACCTTGCACAGTTCAAAAGCTCAGTGCCCTGCCTCCTGCATCTGCACAGCAAGAAAAGTGACTTCTGGCAAACGGAAACRTTGAGCTGTGCTCGTCAGGGCTCCTTCAGAGAGGCGCCTCGCACGTGCCTCCCTTCCCTGTCGCCGTCTGACGCGTGGCTGCCTCCCCAGGTGCAACTGCCACGCGCTGGGCTCCACCAACGGCCAGTGCGACATCCGAACCGGGCAGTGCGAGTGCCAGCCTGGCGTCGCCGGCCAGCGCTGCGACAGATGCGAGGTCAACCACTTCGGCTTTGGCTCCGAAGGCTGTAAACGTAAGTCTGAGAGGCTGGAGCGAGGCAGACGGGAAGGGTGTTGCACAGCCAGCCTTGCCTTTGCTTTCCTCCTGTCTCTGGGAAGGTACTTTCTCACCTCGCTCTTCGTCGCAGCAGAAGTTGGCACTTTCATGTCCACACCCTGCATGGTGAAATCTGAGCTCTGTACAATAGCTTATCCCCTTTTTCTCTTCCTATTTTTTTAATTGGGGGTAGGAGGAACTCCAACTTATTAGATACCCGCTTCTCTTTGGTGTAAATACATKCTCTGAATCTTGTCCTGCAACAGTCCTGTTTCCTAATGTTAAATCTCTGCACAGCTCCTCTGCAAACGGCCTGAATATACAGATTCTATCTTGAGCAACAGATCTTATAAACATGATTGAAAAACAGGATGATCCAAACTTTCCTCCTCGATGTCCCCACCTGTAAAGAGCAGAAAAATTAACTGCAGTTGGTTACAATGAAATGGGGTAGAAAATTATAATGCTTTGTGGGAGAGGCAATAGCAACGCTGTGAACACACGCAATGACTGTTGCGTCCAGCTAGACAGAGTGCCCTGCTGTGCGTAGAAGCACCCCGATCGGGAGTGGGGCTCCAGCTGTGAGTTTGTGCCTCGTTGCTCTTGCAGACGTTTTAGGGTATTGAGGGTATGCTCTCGCCCTGCGGGTTTTAGGGTATTTCTGCCTCTCCTCCAGTCTGACTGAGGTTTAACTTCCCCACAGCCTGCGACTGTGATCCCGAGGGTTCGCGCTCCCTGCAGTGCSGGGAGAACGGTCGCTGTGAGTGCAAGGAAGGCTTCGTGGGGAGCCGCTGTGACCAGTGTGAAGAGAACTATTTCTACAACCGCTCGTGGCCGGGCTGCCAGGARTGTCCAGCCTGTTACAGATTAGTGAAAGATAAGGTAAGGCCACAAATGTCACTGTTGGTACCRCTGGAGACGGTGGCACGTGCCTACTTGTGCAGCGGCTTTTAGGCCCATAGCTGGCTGATGCCTGCTGAAAGCAGAGAGGTTCAAGGCAGCTTGCTCTGAGTTGTAGCTGTGCTCTGTCCCTCTCGCGTAGGTGGCGGAGCAACGAGAGAGGTTGCAGGAGCTGGAGAATCTTATTGCAAATCTCGGTACGGGAGAAGAAACTGTAACCGATCAAGCCTTTGAAGAGAGGTTGAAGCAGGCAGAAAGAGATGTTATGGAGTTGCTCCAGGAAGCACAAAACAGCAAAGGTGAGTTGACCTAATCAGRCATGGACCAACGTGAAATGAGCTCTTTGCTTGATGTTCCTGTTCCCTTCGGACACAGCGTGTTTTATTTCAAGCCTGTGCTGTGCATCGGGACAGACAGCTATTTCAGATAGCGCTGAGACAGTGTATGTTGTTATCAAAACAACGGTGACTGTACTTTTTATCCCTGCTGTTCTCCCAGTGGTCTCTGTTGCACATACAAAGTAAAGATCTGCTTCTAGCTCTTTACAGATGCAAGTGGTTTATGTGTTACCCTCTTYTCCAGATGCAAAGGAGGTTTTGACTTGTTAAACAAGCAGAAGACTTTCCAATATACTTATTATGCTTATAAATTTGCTCAGACATCTTGGGATAAAGCAATCCTTGTTGGGATATCATCAGCAATCAGAATGAAGGCTTAATTATCCCACCATGAAGTGTATAATGTTATGAAAAGTGCTGTTGTGGTGGCCTGTAGCTATGTTTCCTGTTAAACTCTGCTTCAAATTGATTCTTGTACTGTCACCTCTACCACAGGATGTCTATGAGCAGGACAATGTGGCGATGTTAAGCAATGAGGCAGTGGTTTGTCGTTAGGGTCTTTTTAATGTATAAGTTGATATGTGTTTTGGAGAAGAGCAACTTGAAGACGATTGTTGACTTTGCAGTAAAAGATGTTCCCCTGGGAGTTGGTTCAGTGATTTCAGACCACTTTGGAAAAATCTGTCCCCTTTGCGTGAAGCTGGGAAAAAGCTGACGTGCATCTAAYGCTTGCGTTTGGTTAGGAAGATTCCTGCCAGTGGGAATGATCACTGAAGCTCTTCTCAGTTTTAGCTGAGGTAGCTTTATGCTGTCTGCTTGGCATCTGTGCCTAGATAATAGACCTACGTAGCAGGGTAGGAGGGTGGGGATTGGAGAAAGGTGAGGGAACGGATTGGGTTTTGTGGTAGTATTTTTCATCTTTCTTTCCACCTCTTAGAAGCATAGAAACATTTAAGTTGGAAAAGACCTTTAAGATCATCGAGTCCAACTGTTAACCTAACACTGCCAAGCCCACCACTAAACCAGGTCCCTAAGCACCACATCTACATGTCTTTTAAATACCTCCAGGGATGGTGACTCCACCACTTCCCTGGGCAGCCTGTKCCAGTGCTTGACAACCCTTGCGGTGAAGAAATTTTTCCTAATATCCAATCTAAACCTCCCCTGGCGCAATTTGAGGCCATTTCCTCTCGTCCTATCGCTAATTATGTGGGAGAAGAGACCAACACCCACCTCTCTACAGCCTCCTTTCAGGTAGTTGTAGAGAGCGATAAGGTCTCCCCTCAGCCTCCTTTTCTCCAGGCTAAACAACCCCAGCTCCCTCAGCCACTYCTCATCAGACCTGTTCTCCAKACCCTTCACCAGCCTCATAGCCCTTCTCTAAGAGGCAAGTTAAATGCAACGAAAACTACCCTTGCAAAAATCTGTGCACACCTGTAGCACTTGTGTTTTTCTACTTGATATGTAGTTTGTAGTATGTTTTTGAAATGTGTCAAACGTTCATGTTGCAGCACTTAAGATGTGCTGCAAGGTCAAGGCAACGTATTTGGGGAAAAATCTTAATTTTGGAGGCCTGCAGGCTTCTGCTTGTACTTAATCTCCTAATAACACTCTCACCTTTTGAAAAGTAAGTGCCCCTGGTCATGAGGCACGTATCTGTGCTTTTATGGATCCATTATTAAGACACTGTTGTGGGGAGTTACCTGGTGGTCCAAAAATTTGGGGAATTTTGGGAGGCTCGTAGGTCCTACAGATTGGAGAACCAAGGCTCTATCGTGCCAGCTTTTGTCATCCCTTTGGCTTGGGGGAGAGTTTGGGGTGGGTTTGCTATTCCGCACATCTTCTAGCTGCTCTGTATGGAGACTGTGTTTGGCTCGGGAGTAGCCACTGTTGCCCAAAGCGGGGAATAATGTACAGCCTCACTATTCCTCCATCTCTGCTTGCCTTCTAGGAGTTAAGATAAAGAGAATTCACAAAAATCACCCRTCAGAGTTGGTTCCAATACCCAGCAGGATTGTCTTATTAGTAGTTAATGACTCTTCATTTCTCATTTTTGGTGCACATTCTGATGATGACTTTGATCTCAAGCTGACTGACTTACGAAATGGCTTTGCTGGTCCCTTTCAGTAGGGGATTAACCTACCAACGTGTTGCCTGCAGTGGTAAGCTGCTGCTCCAGTTTCTCTTCCTGTTGTAATTGATTTTGCTTCTCTTTTATATTGTGTGTTTCAGACGTAGATCAGGGCCTCATGGATCGTCTCAAAGACATCAACAGCACACTAGCGAGTCAGCTCAACAGGCTGAGGAACATCCAGGGCACGGTGCGGGAGACAGAGAACCTGGCGGAGCAAGCCCGGGTGCGGGTGGAGGACACCGAGGACCTGATCAGCTTAGCTTCTGATATGCTTGAGAAGGCAAAGATGGCAGCTGACAACGTGGTGAGCATGCTGCCAAGATCCCACATGGTTAGGAGAGGAGAGGGCCTTTCCTTTCTGTGCCCTCTGGTGTGTTTCTCTGCTTGTTCTCTCTCTCATAGAGCAAATTTGCTATGGAAATATCTTCTCCCTTACCCAAGATCATGGGAAATAAATAAAGGAAGATCACCAGTGTCTGTTGTAGTTTGTATCTTAGCCCCTGCTCAAAGAAACCGTCCTAAGAACCCCTAAATAAATATTAGCACTTCTGTTTTTAAGGGATAACCAGTGGTGGAAACTGCATGGGCTTAAGAAAAAAATACAGAGAAGTTAGAAGTAGGTTAGACACATCTCTAAGCATTTAGATCATGACAATAAATATTTAAAGCTAAGATGAATAAAAGATGGAAAAAGAGCTTTAAGATTTTTTTTTTCTTTCTTTTTTTCCAGTCCATTACACCTCCGGAGTCAAGCGGGGACCCTAACAACATGACTCTATTAGCAGAAGAGGCCCGTAAGCTGGCTGAAAGGTAGGCTGTGGCACCACACGCTCCTCACAGCCCGCATCAGGGCCCTGCTCTTCCCTGCAAGGGGGAAGCAAAATTTAATTTGCTTGACATGAAACACATGCCCTTTGAGGAAGAGACTGGCGCTGTGGGTGCATGCCTGTGCATCACTGAGGGCAAACACTGGACATGTGAATGCGGGACATGTACGACCGTAGTGGTGCCTTTCAGCTGGTCTCGTGGGCACTGCTGGAGTGATGCTTTGGTTGCAGAGATGGTCTCAATCAGTATCTTCCATATGCAAATCTGGGTGAAGGAAGGAGAAGTAAGAGAGAATAAAATCTGGAATTGAGGATAGAAACCACTGGCTGACAATTCTCATGGCATTATTTTTCTTCTGTAATCTTATCCAGACACAAAAAAGAAGCTGATGAGATCGTTCGCATAGCCAAGGCAGCAAATGATACTTCCACAGAAGCATATCAACTGCTGCTGAAGACCCTGGCTGGAGAAAACCAAACTGCAAATGACATTGATGAGCTCAACCAGAAGTGAGTCAGTAACAGAAAATTGTTTTTATTTCCTAGCGTTAGAGCAGTGCTTAAAACTAAGATGCCTTCTGTAGCATTGTATGCTTTGGGTTTTGTAGGAGTTGTCTTTCAATTTCTTAGTCTCTCTACTCTCTTAGTAAGTTCAGTTTTACAAAAAAAATTATAGTGTAATTGGATCCTTGGGGTTTTTTAGGTATAATCAAGCAAGGAACATTTCTCGAGACCTAGAGAAACAGGCCAACAAGGTGCTTGCAGAGGCAGAGGAAGCTGGAAACAAAGCCCTGCAGATCTACGCTAATCTCACCAGTCTGCCTACCGTGGATTCCACGGGGCTAGAGGTACGTGCGGGAAGTATCACACACGTTTATTTARCGTTTTCTAAAGAGCAATGAGGACAGGCATTATAGCAGTGTGCTAGGTTGCTGACATACCTTGCATGTGCTCTGCTAATGTTTCTCTGCATAAGAACAGTCGGTGGAATTTTTCTCTGCCTAGGCTTAATCTAGACTTGTGCATTTCAGCTTTTATGCAGGAGACTGGCATGTGGGAAACTACATACGTAAACCCACGCCTCCCCCAGTCTCTGAAGGACAAAAAAACCTGAGTGAAGTGTTGTTTGCCAAACATCTTGGCTTGATCAGAGAAGTGCAAAAATTTCAGTTCCCACTGAAGTCGGCAGAACTGCTCCCTCTTCTGTGCTCACTGTAGTGCAGTAGATTTCCCTGCACATGAAACTGTTCGCAACCTCTGTCCTTCCTTGCACTGACCCTTGTGGTATTCAGAGCTTTGAAGGCAAAGTTGCAACTCTAGTTGTAGGAGATGGGAACCCATTGTAACTTCCGCTTGTTAGACGGTTAGAAACTMTACCATGTTTTGCCACCTGTTCAGAAATTCTTTAACATTCAGGAATCTGCGTTTGTTTCTGATTTCCACCTCCAGAATGAAGCAAATAAGATCAAGAAGGAAGCAGAGGAGTTAGATCAGCTAATTGCCAGGAAGCTGAAAGATTATGAGGACTTGAGAGAAGACATGAAAGGAAAGGAGCTAGAAGTAAAGAACCTCTTGGAGAAAGGGAAGACGGAGCAGCAGGTCAGTTCTGTTTTGTGCAGGCTTTTGTTCCCTGGAAAAAAAACAAAGAAAAACAAGTAACTGGCCAGATATGAAAGATTTGGTCTTATTTAGTCTTACCTTAGTGCTGCTTGTTACTTACAAGAATCCTGAAGAACGGTTCCAGAAAGGAGATGCAAAAAGCTGGTAAAAGCAATGTCATTGAGGCTATATGGGAGAATAGAGGATGTCTGCCAGGTGTGGTGTCATCTTTGTATTCATAACAGTATTCTGTAAGTCCCTAAATTCACCTGGTTTCAGRGGAAGCACTGCCGCTCAGGGTGAACGCTGGTCTGTATGGTGTTGGTGTTTCAGGCTGAGCGATGTTTTTTGATACACAGAGATGGTTGTCCTTCAAAAGGTAAGACGTGTTGATACGTGTCTCCTTAGACTGCAGACCAGCTCTTGGCTCGAGCAGATGCAGCAAAAGCCCTGGCTGAAGAAGCTGCTCGAAAGGGCAGTGGCACACTACAGGAGGCTAATACCATTCTCAACAACCTGAAAGGTAAGGAGAAAGCACTTGCAGTGAATCCTTCAATTCCTGTGTGACAAGTCACTTGGCAGTAGGATATCTTGGTTAAACAGGCCATGCCATTGCCAGTACCTCAGTGTTGGGTGTGTTCTTTTGGCTTTTTTTTTTTTCTTTAAAGAAAAAAAAAAATGTTTGCAGTGACTAGAAATCTCCTTTTTGTTTAAGTTTCTTATTTAGCATCAGAAGACGTGTAAYAGGGAGAGCTGCAAGCATATACCCCCACACACCCCAGTTTGCTCTTCTTCCCTCTAATGTCAAAGTGGCAAAGCCTGGGTAGCTTGGTTAAAGCAGCATCCCAAGGCTCTTCTGGAGCAAGTGATAAGAATCTGTTTTGCCCTTTCTTAGATTTTGATAAGCGGGTGAATGATAACAAGACAGCAGCCGAGGAGGCRCTGAAAAAGATTCCTGCCATTACCCAGACCATTGCTGAAGCCAACAATAAGACGCGCCAGGCGGAGCTGGCGCTTGGCAATGCTGCTGCTGATGCCCGCGAAGCCAAGACTAAAGCAGATTTTGCTGAGAAAATCGCTGGTTCTGTTCAGAAGGTGAGTCCTTTGCGGTTCTGGAGCCACGCCCCCGTGATATTGGTGTGTGACTGTATAACCTCCTTTGTTCCAGTATTTCCTGGTGAGCCCTGCGTGCTTTCTGCTGTGTTCCCCACTAGGGAATGCAAAATGTGGCATGATAGGAAATTGTTGCATTTTGATGAAAAGGATTGAAGGAAGTTCTCCACCTTCACCACCTTTTTCCATCCTGTTCCCCTTGTCGGCTGTAGAGTGCTGCTGCTACCAAAGCCGAAGCTGATAAGACTTTTGCTGCTGTGACGGGGCTGGCGAGAGAAGTGGACGACATGATGAAGCAACTACAGGATGCAGAAAAAGAGCTGAAGCGGAAGCAGGATGACGCTGAGCAGGATGTGATGATGGCAGGCATGGTAAGTAATGCTGGCAGGTGGCAGCAGTGGCAAGGAGGTGCCTTCTCCCTCCTGTCCTGGTGATGCAGGCTTTTCTCCCTCTGTCCTCTTGCAAAGATAGCACTGGATCCAGCCAGTATTCAATCTCTTCCAAGTTTTAAGTAGGATTGAAAACATGAGATGAGCAAAGGAGCTCCTCTAGTGGCATTAGCGTAGGTTCCCTGCTGGAATTTGAGAGCCAGTTTTCTTAATGCAACACTTTCCTTTTATTTTAACTGAAACCTGACTGTAGCCCTGTTGAGTCTGACTTTTCATGCAAAGTCCTTCTTGGTTATCAGGGATCCCCATCCTCAAATAATCAGAAAACTGATCATTTGAAGTCTGTCAGTCTCCGCCAGCATTGTGATAAAGATCTCGGCACAGGGGTGTTACCCTGGAGAGAGGAGCCAGGGATGTGTGTGACTAACTGCTTGGGCAGACCTGTGAAAAGGAGAGACAACAGTAAATCCCTACAGCCGCCTTGTGCTCTCATTTTTTATACCCTGCAGGCTTCACAGGCTGCCCAGGAGGCAGAAGACAACGCAAGAAAAGCGAAGAACTCTGTGAACAGCTTGCTTGCCGTCATTAATGACCTGCTGGATCAATTAGGTAAGACTGTCCTTAATGCCTTATGCCTTTGAGTGTTTTCCTGCTGCCTGACATTGCRGTGCTGGCAGCTGGCGTGGTGTGCTGGCTTCCCTGCCGGTGCTGTGCCACGAATCAAATGGGTCCGTTCACTTCTAGAAATGGGGTTTATGTGTTTTCAGCAAGGTTTTTGTTTGTTGGTGGGTTTTGTTTTGKTTTTTTCCCCCCTGGGGTGGCCTCAAGCTTGTTGTGCAGTGTTYGGTACTGCTTTCCTGTGAGCTGAGGACCACTGTTGAAGCAGTGAAGGTGTAATGCGTGTGGTTGGTCCTGTTTTTAAATGCTGTTTCTAATGCAGAGATGGCCTGATGGAGATCTCGGTCCGGGTATGGGCTCAGCTATGTAAGCAGCTAAAACCAGTGCRTCAGAGGTGTTTTTTAATGGACTTCACTGTTCGCTTCTGGCTTTTCAGGGCAACTGGAGACAGTGGACTTGAACAAACTCAATGAGATTGAGGGTACCCTGAACAGCGCCAAAGACCAGATGAAAGATAGCGACCTGGACCAGAAAGTGTCTTTCCTTGAGAGAGAAGCCAGGAAGCAAGATGATGCGATACAGGCCTACAACAGGGACATTGAAGAGATCCTGAAGGACATTAGCAACCTGGAAGACATCAAGAAGACCTTGCCGTCTGGCTGTTTTAACACCCCGTCCATTGAGAAACCCTAAGGGAGCGCTGGGGGTGGGGGGTATTCCCCCRGTGAACGGTGGAGCGGTGGTTTGGCTATGGAGTGCCTTAACACACATTACCTTCTTCAAATCCCCAACTCTTCGCTGCTCGCAGCCACTGTCGTCTTTTCAAATCAGGATAAGTTGAAAGTTTTTTTTTTTTTTAAGAGAAGCAAATTAAATATCCGTCTTTGGGCATCAAAGGGGTTTTTTTATATAAATTGTCTTCCTGAGCACTCCACCTTTGCCCCTTTCTCAGACACAGTTTCCCTTTGATTAGCACAAGGGTGTGAGATGCTCTGGACTCTTTATACTGTGGTTCAGAAATAACCATGTGAGCTGTATACAGCAAGGCAAAACTAACCCTACTTTCTCTCCTCTCTTCTTCCCTTGACTGTAAAATCCTTGGTCCCGGAGCTCTCTGTCCCTATCAAGGAAGGGGATGGCTACCAAAGTATTACTGTAATGGCCAGTATAGCTGCACTCATTCAGATCCCTCTTCCCAACTTCTAACCCTGTGAATTTATTTTTTTATCGTTAACTAGTGGCCAATCGACAGCRTTGGTAGCCTTTGACAAAATAGCCGAAGCCTCTTTCTGAAATGCTKTCTGTGATGATGCATCACTGAGAAAGACGCAGCCTCTGAGAAGGAGCTCTTTGGGAAGATGGGATACTGGTGGAGTGGTAGGTCTTGCCAGCCCCGCTCCTGGTCTGTGGAGAAGTTTTGGGTCTGGTCTGTAGGCAGCTACCTACCGGGTAGTCCAGGCTGGGGAGTGTGGAAGCCATGAGCTGCCTTCCCATCTGTAGGTGTTACTATCGAATTGCCAGAGGATCTTTTTTTTTAGGCTATGAATGTCTGATTGACGGATTAGTTTGTTCAAGCAGGAAAAGTCTTGCTGAAGAGGAGAGCTGCCACCCAGAGAGCTCTGATAGCTGCACTGGCCTTCACGCTGAATGTCTTTGGGTGGGGAAGGAAAGGGGCATTCAAGTGGAAGTGAAAAGGTCTTTCTCCCCATCTTCTTCCTGGAGGAGGGCAGTGGCATTTTTAGATCTCCTACCATGGATCTCGCCTTTCACTTGAAAGAGCAGGAGTTTACTGGTGCCCTCCTTTCTTTTTGCCTACCAAKCTCCTGGTCACCGTAAAGCCACCGCAGCACAGGGACTTCAGGCCAGGCTCGGGTGGCAATTCTGCATTTCACAGCGCTGCTGCAACCTCCCCGGCAGGCTCCCTCCCCAGGCAGTGCCTCCCAGCTGCTTACTGGTGCTGGGTGGGAGCGGYGGGGAGCCCCTCACTCCTCCTCTGGCCCCCCTCTGAGACGAGAGCATCCTCTGCGGCTTCCTCCTCGCCTCCAGCCTGGCATCCCCCCCGCCKCCTCCTTGAGATCCAGTATATATCTATCCTTAAACACTATGCAACTTCGTACGTTTGCGTAGCGGGGAAGAAATTATTATCTGACACACACTGGTGCTATTAATTATTTCAAATTTATATTTTTTGTGTGAATGTGATTTTTTTTTCCGTTTTTTTTTATCATGATTATAGTGTGAGGAAGTCTCTCGTGTGTGCGTATGTGTGTGTAAATATACTCAGCCATATTTCCAGAGTGGCACAGCCTGGCCTCCTCTATGTGCTTTCCCTTACAGCCATCGGGGCACGTGCACCGTTTATCGCTTCTCTCCGTATTATTCCCTTAGAGCTCGGTGTTTCTCCTAGCTGGGCTCCCCTTCCTTCCCTCTCCCGTATCCTCAGCACCCGTATGGGCATCAGCAAGAACCACTTTGCCCATTGGGTGGATGCTTTCCAGCCCTCCCTCCAAAGCCAGCCCTGATGCGTGGTGTTCACAGCACCCCATTTTGTGTCCCTTGTCCCCRGGGACGTTGTGCCAGGAGGAGAGCAGGGGCTGTGGCTTCGCAGCCGGGCTGTGAGGACCTGTAGCGCTGTCGGGAGACCGGACCCAGCGTTGAGGCGGTCGGAGAGCTGGATTTGGGGACATCTTGATACCACTGTGTGAGGCGGGAGGCACCCTCGGGAACGGTTCTGCYGGGCGGGGGGTGTTCCCAGCAAACCCCGCATCGCTCCTGTACCCCTTTTCTTAGGAGATTCTTATGATTTACCAGCTTGGGATTTCCCCCTGCCTGCAAACATACCTAATACCTGGAGGAGAGCTTACCTGTGCTCGCCCACGCGCGTGGGACGTTGAGGTCAGTGTCTTGGCCGGCTGCTCTGGTCAGATGGCTGGCTGTAACCGCGTCACCTCTCTGCCAAGGCTGTGAGAAGAGCAGATGCGAAGATGCACGCATGCCCTGGCTGACCTCAGGCCTAAGGTTTCCTGCTTTCTTCTCTTTTTTTTTTCCTTAAGCTGTTTTTAACAGAATTTTATTTTTAAATAAAAAAAAAATCTTTATAAGCGATCTCTTAATCACTACTGCATTACAGCCAATTATTCATTGTATAAGTCCAGTTATTTCTTTACGTAATGTGATGATGCGACAGCTGCTGGTGGAGTGCTGGATGTCACGGGCAACGCGTGACAGTCCCTTCATCACCTTATTCCTGACTGTGGCCCCCTCAGTACGTGCCTTCACTCCAGCTTTTTGCCTTAATCTGTGGTCTTGCTGTCTGGGGCGGTGAACAAAATGCAACACTTGCAGTTTTTATGTATAAAACAGTATTTCTTATTTATAATAAAGTCTGAATATTTGTAACCCCCTTATACCTTGGCATTCTTTTGAGTATTGCTTTTTTTGGGGATGGAGTGTTGATGGGGATGTGTCTCAGAAGATTTTGCCTCTTGCTTAACAGATGGGCTGGGTTGGGGTGGGAGAAAGGGAAAAGTAATTTGGAAGTTCATGTGGTGGGCTGCAGATGGCCACAGTGATTATGGTCTATCCCCGTGTCCACGGCTCCATTGCCATGGCTACGATGAATTTTATGCTTAAATAGACCTTAAAAAATAAGATGATGACGTGGTGCTGATGCTGTTGGAGCTGCACTGTCCTCCTGGAAAGCCCTGGGGGATTGGGGCCTCTTTCTTCACAATGAGGGTAAAATCCTTTCTGCTTGCAGCTGAACACACGGAAAAGGATGGGGCTCCTGGGAAGAAAAACAAAAACCCTAAAAAAAGAAGCTGAAATTTCTCTACTGGGAACTGCCATAAATCTGGGTACTTTGTGTTGTTCCATGGGTCCTGTCTGCCAGAGCTCGGGAAAAATGTTATTCCTGAATTAAGCAAGTTTTTAATGTCAGGACAGATTACTGTGATAACAGACTGGGCAGTTCTGCAGTCGCACCCATCTTACAGCTGCAGATTGGATTTAATTTTTTTTCTCAGCAGAGGAAAATGCACATCTCATTAACTTGCATCAGAACTAATCCCTTCTCAATTGGTAAGTTCTTGTCATTATTTTTTTTATTTCAGTTTGCTTAGCTTCAGCTTTTTGTTCTTCAGCTATAATTGCCACTAATGCATTTGTTTTCTAAAATACCCTTTTTTTTGGCCAGCATTGCTGTTGACCAAATCCTGGCTGGTAAAATCTGGTGTTTCAGCTGGACTGTAGGTAGCAGCCGGGGAGCAAAGAATTGGGTGGTGGGACGGTGCTGACCTTGCATGGGCTGTAGCTTGATGTGGAGCCTCTTACCGTTTTGGGGCTAAAATATTCAGCTTAGGAAGCAAGTCTGTGCTCTTTATTTTCAGGTCATGCAGCATTGGTGCTTGTCCTGGACGAAATCCCAAATGAAGGTGAAGCTCTTGGCTTCTGTAGGTTTATGCTGAGTCTCTGAAACACTGGTATCACAYGGGTCTGGAACAGCCAAAATCTCTAGGAGTTTTTTTGAGGGCAATATGTGCCCTCTCTGCCACAGACCCAAGGGAGCACGAGAAGTGCCGCTTCCAGCTCACCGAGGAAGTGTTTTACTGGTGTTTCGAAGTCCAGGTAGAGAACATCTGAGGAGGGAGTTTCTGCGCAGCATGGGCTGAGCTTGGCCTCAAGGTGGAAGAGGGGGGACCTCGCTGAGGAGTGACCGAGCCATGCTCTGGTGCCTTTTTTTTTTTTTTTTCTCCTCTGATTTCCAATGGCTTTTCTCACTCTCCAGGTTCAAGCTCCGTCGTYTCTCATGTGCTCTCTGGAGACGCGAGAGGCTGGCAGCGGGCGGCAATGGGAAGGCCTTGGCCAGAGCGGCCTTGGTTTTCAGCCGGGGTCTCGGCAGCTGGGTAAAAATCGTTGGGGTGCTTCTCCCAGCAGAGTGGGAGTGAGCTGCTTGAGGAGGGGGGCTGGGGGCTTCATGGTGGTTGGGGCCTTCATGGGCTGCTCTGGGGAGGTGGAAGTTCAGAGGACCTGACCTCGCRGGGCTGCTGAGCCAGGTTCTCTCTCACTTCTGGGAAGGACGAGGTATTGTCAGGAGTCAATAAGTGGCGGGAGCAACTGCCCGGAGGAGGCAGCTCTAGCGTGTCCTCCTGGGTCTGAGGAAGGAGAAGAGGATGTACAGCTGTCACGCCGAGCTGGCAGTGTCCTGTGCTTCCCGTCTACAGCCGTGACATCTTGGACCACGTTCCGGTTAGTTGGTCTTTATAGTTAGCCGCTGGACCACGTCTTCAGTGTGCCCCCATCCAAAAAATGTCAGGAATGCCGTGTAGAAGAAAAATCCCACCGAGGTCCCCAGCGAAGCCCAGCAGCCACCACTGCGGGGCACGGCGGCGGAGAGGGGACCGTGGTGGGACGGCACTGCCTTCGTCCCTCACCTCTGTCTGTCTGTCTGTCTGGCCTCCTCCCTGGTACGGGCAGGGCACAAGCGAGGCAAGGCCAGACACGACGGCACTTCCTTGCTGCCGGGCCCTGCCCTGCTTGCTCACCGCCGCTGCCGTGACCCGGGCAGGGCAGCGCTCCCCCGTCA
>JASVER010000113.1:2693601-2747416 GCA_030449065.1 Oceanodroma leucorhoa
GCCCCGGCAGGGCTGCCCCCAGGTACCTAACTGTGCCTCTAGACCCACCAAAACCAGCTGTAAAACCAAAGCGTGCCAAAAGGCCATGGCTCCTGAAAGAAGTCCGTGTGTTCCTGAGCAAGGAGATATTTATTTATATATTTATTTAAAGGATCAAGAGATAACGTCACCGTGCTTTAAATYCGAGGTTATAAACAGATTCTCGACCTGGGAACAGCGCTGTGCCAGGGGACCACCTCCGTGCCGGCCCGGGGAAGACGGCTCGCTGTGCTGGCCCTTTGAGAAGCCCAGGGCACCCATCTGGCGAAGGGGAGATCGAAGTGTGGGCTTTATCGCTATGCCGTGCGTTTGGCGATACTGGTGTGGCAGGATCCCTGATTTTTCCATGCTGAGGAAGTCCTGGGTGGCAGGATAAAGGTCCATCACTTGCCACTGGCAACCATCAGCAAAATTCAGATTTTTGAGTGGATCCAGRCGATCTTCAGAGTGGTTAATTCTGCCATGGCCACATCCTCAAGGACTGAAAACTTGCCGGCCACTGCGGTGGTCTCCCTGCCGTAGCAGCTTGCTTAGCCCCGTTATGAGGATGAGCGTAGGACATCTTCAGCAGGACACTTCTTATGTTGCAGATTAAAAGACCCAGGTTCTCCAGTGAAGAAATGCTGATTCATTGCAATGGCTGATGAGTGCCGCTGTTCTTCATGCCTCCCATCACTTACACTTCTGCTCACTCTAAAAGGTCACATTTCTGTTAACCAYGTTTATGAGAGACCTTTTCTAAACGGTGCTGCCGTAGTGGTGGTTTGCAATGGGCAACATTTGCTCTGTGGAGGGTGGTGGGCATCRCTTTGTTCCAGATTTAGTATATTTAGAAAACCAGGGCCCCAGAAAATATATTTTTGGGTAGCCTCCTGTGCGCATTCATGTGGTTTTCAGAGGTGATCTTGAAGGATGGTGGAGGATGACGAGGTAAGAGTAACCTAAGTAAATATGCAGAAATGACTGGAGAGCGAGCTGTGTCTGTGCCTTGTTTGCAGAAGTGAAGTAAGAGGTGGGGTGATAACGGTGAGATAGAAGGGATAACATGGAGGAGCCAGATAAGGGAAAAGCTTCCTGATGGTGAGAGCTGGTCTTCCAAGAGAGAAATCAGCCAAGGGCTCGGGCTGGGCAAGGTCCAAGGGAAGTGCTGTACTGACAATGCTGCTGGAGGAGATGAGTTTCCCRAGCAGAGGGGTGTCAGCAGGTAGGAAGGACGCAGAAGAGGTGTTTGGGGCAAGTGATGTACTGTAGAGCAGAAGGGATTAAATGCGTTTCATKAGAGGAATAAGCAGACCCCTAAAAACTGCCAAATCAGTGGGAACACCATAAGTGGTTTTGTCTTGCTTCTTAAAGAAATAGTAACAATAAAAAAATCAGATAAGCCAACCTTGGGTGCCAAAACCAAACGTGCCACCAGCGCGTTTGTGAAGCTGGGTTCCTTGTTGTGAACTATATTAAGATCCAGCGTGTGAAATTAAAAGGAAACAGCCTGTTTATAAAAGATAGTTGACTCAATCAGCGGAGGCAGGTAACCTTGGCAAAGGGAGGTGCAAAGATGTGGTGAATAGGGGCTGGTTGCGCCCATGAGATCACCAGGAGCTGCGGAGGAAAGCCCTCTGAGTCAGCTCCAGGTGCACGAGTGTCTGGAGGCTGTTGGGCAGCGTAAGAGGCTCGGATGAGGACCTAAATATTAATCACCCCGGGTTTGTTAGCTCTGAAATGAGCAGCACATCGGCACTGTTGTTTGTTGGGTTGAGTTTCAGTCCCTAATGTAGAAGGTGATGTGAAAGGCAACTTGTGTCTTAGGCTGGGGCAAATTTGTTAGGTGTCTTGATTCCTTCTAAAGGTGCTCATGGACCAATCGYGGTCACTTGTGGCAGCAGGTGTCCCCCGGCAGTAAGCAGGGGAGATGCTGTGATGCAGCACAAGATCCATCCTTCCTTGTGATCCTCTGTTGGGCGGTTTTTCCGGGTCAGGTGGATGTGCCGGCATCTCATTTATCCTGATGGATGCAGGACTAGGAGGACCCCTGCCTCTAGATTTCTCTCTTCCCCTGTAGAAGTGGTCATGTCCTCTTCCAAGGCAAAGGCGAGGAGCAAGGTGGAATTGGCCTTCATGTCTTGTGTGGCTCRTTGCCTACCCTGGAGACCAAAATGGTAATGGACCTGGGGCTGTGGAGCTTGGGATCCTCATCCCGGCTCCATCAGCGACCTCAGGCAAGCCTTTTCCCCTCTCTGTCTCCACTCCTCATCCTCTTTCTAGCATAAAAGTGGTTGTACTAGGTCGGGCCAAGGACCCACCTAACCTCATTTCCTATCTCAGGAGCAAAAGCAGGCAAACGTGTGTGATGATTCCTGGCCTCCACCCCATTTCAAGGTATGGGGATTTCCTGAACCTGACGCTTGTCTGGTAAATCCCGATAGATTTACTTTCTGAGTACGTGTCCAAGCTGCCCTTGGCGTCTTTTTGCATCCCCAGCAGCCCTTGGCTGTGAGTCCTGCTGGTCACCTCTTCTGGCTGGTTTTGAGCCCAGCTCTTGCGGGTTGGTTGGCTAGACCTGGCTTGTGAGCAGGCAGTCCCCGTCCACCCTCCCCAGGCTTCCCGTGAGCTCATCGTCTTTCATTCAGCTCCTGCAAGCCGCCTGCGTGCCCGGACAGCCTGGCTCTCCCCAGCCCGCGCCGGTGCCCTGCCCGGGGAGGCAGCGACAGTGGGTGGGATGGAGCTGGGCGAGCGGGCAGGARAGGTGTCCACAGGGGCTGCATCTACATTTTACTTTTTCCCCACCAGCCAGCACCCCTAGGAGGGTGCAGGCAGGATGTCCTGGGGGTGCTGCGCCCCRTGGATGCCTCTCTCAGGCGCGTGTGCGGGCGCCTGTCTGCGCTCCCTGGGTTGGGCTCCCCTCGCTCGCTCGGGGTGAGTCAGCCCACGGCACACGCGCTCTTCCTGTTGGGAGTGACTCAGGTGGAGCCGCCGATAAAAACCACTCGGGGGGGGGAAAAAAAAGCAATAGGCAGCCGGTCGTGAGCCCCACCGTCGCCTGCCGGAGCGGGCGCCCTGTGCTCCCCGGCACAAGAAATGGCTGGGTGCTGGCTCCTGCCCCTCTGCTGCCTCGCGGCATCCCTCCTGCCCGCAGCCCCCAGCGCCAACAGAGGAGAAGGTGAGGCTTCGGGAAGGTCGGCTCTTCCTGCTTTCGCACTGACGCGCGATCCCACCATCCCGCCATCCCGCCATCCCGCCAGCGGCTTTGCTCATAGCCCTGCCCCAGTGCCGGAGAGTCCTGGTAACTGGGAGCCGGCTGGGTCCTGCAGTACCCTGCTAGGGTGCTCTCCCCTCCTGCCTTCGGGATTAAAATTGGACCTGTTGGTGCTTCTCCTTGCATTTCCTCCGGGGTTAAATATCCCATGAGTGTTTAGACTTTGTTTTTTTGCTGGCATTCCCTTTAAATAACTTATTTATGTGCAATTACTTTATTGCTTTCTGTATAAAGCCTTGCTACTTGGGTGGGATTCAGGAGTGAGCACGAGCATTGCCCAGGGAGCGGGTGGCTGATCTGCCCGCCGCTGCTGTAACCAAAACGTTCCCGAAGCCCGAGGAGGAGCTGGAAGCATCCAGGATCCAGTTTGCTGTAGCAACACGTGCGGCTTTTGTATTTTGCGCGGGTCCGTGGGACTTAGGAGGTGCCCACAGCTCCACTGCACCTCGCAGGAGGCGGCGAGKCTCCCGCGGCGCAGAGACCGACGGCGAGCTTTAAAACTCCAGAGGGTCCTCTGGCATAGGCAGCTGTAGTGGAGAGGGCGATGCAGGGACTTCTAAGTGCATTCAGCCCAGTGGTAATTCAGTATCGGGGTTTCAGTCGTATTGGCTTACAGTCTGGAGATGGGTATGTTTCGCCAAAATCGGGTCTTTACGTGTATTTTGTAAGTACTGAGCGATTTCAATTTTTTATTTTTTTTTTTTGTCTGCAGTACTGATGTTCTGAAATACATTCGTGGGGCTTGAATTGGTCCTTTATCAGTTTTCCTTTTAGTGCAGYGCAACGTGACATGGGAAAAAGTGCTGAATAAGTGCGGGTTTCTTTTTTTTAAAAAAAAAAGAAAAAAACAAACAACAACCTGATTTGCTTTACGTGCTACTTGAATAATTATTACAGCAGCCTTAAYTGCATGCAAGTTTTAAAATACTGATGTAGATTTTTTTTTTTTCCCCCTCCTTCCTGGCAGCGTGTAGGCAACTGCTGCTTTTCCACAGACTCTTGAACCTTTTTCTGTGCGTATGCAAAAGCAGCAGTTGATAACCGGCCACTCTTACGCTGTAGCAGACTTTCTGAGTTGGTTCAGTGGCGTAAATTAGTCTCTTGTGCTGTTAGTCCTCTGGTCCCGGTGCTAGATGCCTGCTTGTAATTAGCACACGTRATCCCGTTTTGCTTGCAAATGAACTGCTTGAGTCAAATTGGGTTCATGTATGACCTGGTTGGGGTGCTTGTACCCTGACCTGTGCAGAGCCTTGCCCGAGCAGTCGTGCGTTTGCCTTGGTGGTGTGCACCTGCATGTGATGGTTGAAGGGATCTCCCAGGGTTYGTGGAAGAGTTGGGATGTGGAGGGCAGAGCTCCACTGTGCCAATGAGGTGTCTAACTCGGTGCGTTGGAAAGGAGAAGACACCAAACAGCAGGTTTTGGCTCCCAGTGTGTGGTCTCTCCCTGCTGATGCTGGTGGAGCCCCAGGAGACACAGCRAGAAAGCTGGGGAGTCAGGAGATGGGGAAACCCAGGCCTTGGGGGAGCAGATGGGACAGCCTTCTGGGTCACGGTCCCAAAAGCACTGAGCAGGGAATGGCTTGTGTTGTTGTGGAGGCTTCGTTGCATGCAAAGCTTTGTTGATCCCTTGATGAAAGGAGGAGTCTTTGCAGACCGGCTGGTATGTGCAGGGCTATTGGATCTGCCCCTCACAGGGGCAACCTCATTTTCTGGATTTGTGAACTTAAGAAGCCAGTTTAAGAGGTCTGAAGCTGCCTGTCTCCTTCTTTAAGCCTTTCTAATGTGGGATTTGTCTCAGCACAGCAAACAAGCATTTTTCACGTTTTATTCTGCTGGGCGGGAGCTGGAGGAATGATGTCCTGCTGGATGCGTGCCCCGGACCTCCTTCATCCCGACGTAGCGCTGAAGAAATCCAGCTGCAGAGCTTCTCCTCTGTGGAGCCTCTTCTCCTCCACAGCTGCCTGAGAACTGGATGATCTCAGGGCAGAGCCTCAGGGCACCTGGATACAAATATGATCCTGTCCTCAGTTGGTCCTCATCTTCCAGCATCTCCTGCATGCTCCATCTCGTTAGCACCTCCAGCGCCTCGCTCTTTGTAAAGATTAACCTGCCTGAGCTCTCAGGTTTCCAGGAGAAGACAAGCAACAGGAACAGCTACACTGGTGAGGTGGTGGCACTAATCTGCAACARCATTTTAAATGGCTTCGGATTAGCGAGACCTGAATGGGTGCTAGGGCTGGGGAGCTGGCGCTGAATGTGCTGCAGCCTTAGAGCAACACCTGAAAAAAGGTTTTCATTCCCTGGGGGAATGGTGCTCATGCCTGTAATCTAGCAACCTAGTAAATCCTCCGGGTTACACAGAGGTAGGGTGATGTCTGGGTGGAGTTAAACAGCTTTAGTATGGAGGGGTGGGAATGACCCCAAGCAGTCCCATGCTGCTGCTCTCGGAGGGTTGTTTGCACTGTCCCTGCCCTTTGGTCACCGTTGATGTCCACCAAGGCTCTAGATACCCTTTCATACCATAAGAAGCAGGACTTCTGCACCCGCAGGTCCCTTCCCAGCAGGCTGGGGTGGCAGAAGACCTGCAGCTGGGTCTCGGTCTCCCGGCAGCCAGGCTGCAAGGGAAGAACCGCATTTGCCGGAGCTGGAAAAAAAACCTCTCTCCCTGTTTGCTGGCACATGAGGTCATCTCCCTCCTTGGCAGCAGGCCTGGCTGCCGCTCGCTGAGTGCCTTCGTCTGGTATGCGGGTGTTAACGGGCTTGTGCGCGGGTGGCGGGCGGTGCCCRGGTGTGAGCGTCGGGCGTTGCGTGCTTGGGCGGTGAGCGCAGGAGGCTTCGCCTGGTCCCGGGAATCGCAGATGAGGAGAACAGGGACCTTGTATCCTCAGGCTAAGCTGTGCCAGAAGAGCGCTGGGAAGGAGGAGTCTCCACGTGTATCGAATACAATCTGCTGTCCGCATCCAAGCTGCAGATCTCTGCTTGCTCTTGGATTTCCTCCACCTCCCCGTGCTGTTGGAGGTGACCTGAGCTGGGATGGGCAGCTGGGGACTGCCTTTCGTGTCCCAAGGAGGTCAGCAGTGAGCAGAGTTTCTCGRAGGGAGGTTGAGGGTCCCGTGGCAGCATCGGGGTGGTTTGGACCCCTGCAGACCCTGCTTTTTCCCTCMGGGTGTTTTTCTCCTGCCTGTCTTTGCCAACCATTCTCTCAACYGTGTCTGCTCTCCTCGGTGGTGCTGAGGAACTCATCTGAAATGAAGGTCCTCAGGCTTACACACCCTAGTACTGGCCGCTGAGGGCTTGGCAAGTAGATGAGAGGTGGCTTCAAGAGAAGACCTGGGCAAGGCAATGAAGAAGAGTGCTGGGGCAGGCATGTCCAATGAGATATCTACCAGTCTGCTCTCCAGAGGTTCCATCTGTCCTGGCTGTAGTGGGATGCAAAATCTCATGCCTGTCCTTCCTGGTATCCACCATGCAGCGATGCTGGCAGCTGCAGCTTTTCTTCCTGGGAAGGGTRGGGTGAGATGACCTGTGTAATCCTGCCAAACCCCTTTTTTTTTTAACCTACTTCTCAGCTGGCATGCTTCCCCTAAGCTCCTCTGATCACAAACCACTCCTCATCACCCCTGCGCTTTGCCAGGAGGACACTTGCATCACAGACCTAGATGGAGGGACCTGGTGGAAGTTGGTTGAGCTTTTCCTTCTGGGTTTGCTCCTGGTCAGAAGCTGGGTGAAACCGAGCATAGCCTCAGGGATCTTTCCCTTTTGCCAGAAGTCACCAGTAAAGTGCCCCATGCTTTTATCAGGACAAGGTTTGGGGTTTTGTTTACCATCTCTACTTGCTCAAAGACCTTGCTGTGTTGGAAGGCCTCTGAAAGGATGGAGAACATCCCCGGCCGTGCTGCGCTGTGAAGTGGGGCTGCTTGGCTCGGGGGGTTTGTCCATCCTGAGCTGTGTTGGCAGTGAAACCGGGCATCTCTCCAAAKCACGGGGATGTGGAGCCTGGGTGGCTGATGGACACAGACACGTGGGGACAAGCGCAGAGACGTGGAGACAGGGCTCGTTATTAGCAGAGCAAGAAGGAGGGGTTTGCATTGCCTGGGCTTGTTCCTTGGCCATCAGGGTGGGCTTACGGCTTCGTAGGTGGTGCCCTCATCTCTAAGCATCATTTGAGATGTCTCTCTCCTCTCCCCAGTCTGTGACTGCAACGGGATGTCCAGGCAGTGCATCTTCGACTGGCACCTCCTGAGGGAGACGGGGAACGGCTACCGCTGCCTCGGCTGCCTGGGCAACACGGAGGGTCCCCGCTGCGAGCGCTGCAAGGAGGGCTTCTTCCGCCAGCGGGAGGGGGACTGCTGCCTGCCCTGCCGCTGCCACCCCCAGGGTACGTGGCYGCCCGTCGGGAGGGGATGGGGTTGGGTCGGGGGTGTGAGGGGGCTTAAAGCGCCTGCTGCCCTGCGTGTCCCTCGGCCACACTGAGCGTGTGGGCTGGGTCAGGCTCTGGGTCCCTACACACCCGACCAGAGCATCGCAGGAGGCGCGAGCGGGGCCAGCTTGGCTCCAGGTGGGATTATCTGGAGAGGTGCCAGAGGCCAGCGTTGTGTTGCTGCACCGTAAGTTGTAGGAGCTCCTCCTCCTGGGTGCTTCACCGCTTGGTGCTGGGCGTTTTGAACCCCTCAGCAGCTCCAGGCTGCAGCCAGGCTTCAAAACCCACCTTCACCTCCAAATAATCACAGGCTCACAGAATGGTTTGGGTTGGGAGCGACCTTCAAAGATCATTTAGTCCAACCCCCCTGCCATGGGCAGGGACATCTTACACTAGATCAGGTTGCTCAAAGCCCTATCCAACCCGACCTTGAACGCTTTCAGTGATGGGGCATCCACAACTTCTCTGGGTGACCTGTTCCAGTGTCCCACCACCCTCATCACAAAATATTTCTTCCTTATATCCAATCTAAACCCACCCTCTTTCAGTTTAACACCTTTGCCCCTTGTTCTGTCACTACAGGYCCTGATAAAAAGTCTCTTTGTCTTTGCACCACCTCCCCTCCCGGGGYGCAACACTGTGAACTTGGGAATTATCTTTTTGCTTTTGCAATGCAGTTAAAAGCCTTTGAGAAGCTTGCCTTCATATGTTTGAGCCCCCTTTATACTTCCATAAGGTCCCCCTGGAGACTTCTCTTCTCCAGGCTTAACAATCCCAACTTTCTCCACCCTTCTCCATAGCAGAGGTGTTCCAGCCCTCTGACGATTTTCATGGTCTCCTCTGGACCCACACTAACAGGTCCATGTCTTGTGCTGGGGACCCCAGAGCTGGACGCAGTGCTCCAGGTGGGGTCTCATGAGGGCAGAGTAGAGGGGCAGCATCACCTCTCTGGACCTGCTGGCCACGCTGCTGGTGATGCAGCCAGGACACAATTGCCTTTCTGGGCTGTGAGCACGCATTGCCGGCTCATGTCSAACTTTTCATCCATCCCCAAGTCATTGTCTGCAGAGTTGCACTCCATCCATCCATCCATCCATCCTCCGGTCTGTACTGATATTGGGGATTGCCCTGACCCAAGTGCAGGACCTTGCACTTGACCTTATTGAACTTCATAAGGTTCACATGGCCCCTCTCCTCCAGCCTGTCAAGGTCCCTCTGGATGGCATCCCTTCCCTCCAGCATCTCCATCAACAATCCCTACCTCGTCGAGAGGGACCCTGCTCCGCTCTGCCCTGAATTCGGCGGGTGGCCATGAACCCGCTGACGCCCGCCGGGAGCTGCCCTGTGGGGAGCTGCTTGCCCCTCCCAGCTGCCATCCTTATCTCGAGGACAGCAGCCAAACCCAACGCAGGGAGCAGCGGCTTTCGACAGTTTTGTGAGTCAGGCTGACGCTTCCTAGGTGTCGCAATGTTCGGTGGGCTCCGCAAAGGCTTTTAATTGCCTTGTAAAAGCGAAAGGATAATTCCCGYGTTCACGGCGTCGCGCCTTGGGAGGGGAGGTAGTGCAAAGTGCCGCGGCGCTCGGGGACGGACAGGAGCCTTCAGCCTCTCCAGCTCCTCCGGTGGCTTTTTGCAGGCCGCAACGCTTTGAGGTGGCATTTCTAGCTCTGGAGTGTTTTCTGCRGGTCTTGTGGTTACACAGTAGATGTGACGGCTCCTTCATCCTCATCAAGTTTTGGCTTGCTCTGCAGTAGGTACCTCGTACTTCTCGCGCCGAGGTGCTGTAGGTATTGAAATGCCTGTTGCTTTCTGTCGATGCAGGAAGATCGCTAGAAGCACCACCTGAACATTAAAAAAAMCCCAGATGGCAAGAGGACAGAGCAATAGGCTTTGAGGCGGTGGGAGGGCAAATATCCCCATGGGTGCCCCCTGCGCTGGCATGCAGGGAGGGCCCAGTGGCAGGACAGCTGTCGGTGGCTCYGGTATCCTCTCCCCTCGATGCCTGCGTGTGCACAGCGGTAGGTCAGAAATGAAAGAGCCTGCCATGGCCATTGGCCCCATAAGGTCCTTGTGGTGGCACCGAAATCAAGTTGCACAGGTGTCTACTAGCAACAAGGAAGAATTAATTCTCCGCTTGGTTTGTGTGCCCTGGAGTCCATCTTGTCCTTCGCAATGACCTTTGCGGTAGGGAAGAAGATCCTTGTCCTGGGCATCTGGTCAATGCCTGCTGGGATTTATCTCCTCCAAGTCTCCTGCATCAGCTGGGGRGGCTGGAGCAGCTCTCACAGCCAGACCTGGTGTCTCAGCCCTGTGCTGGGACCTCAGGGGGGGGACCTGTTGCTGAGGTTGGGTTGCTGCTGCAATGACGGTGTGGTGCTTTGCTCCCTTGTCCCACCGACAACCTTGCCGGGAGGGCACGGGGAGGTGCCCGCCCGAACCTCTCCTTCCCCTCTTTCCGCAGGTGCCGTTGGCCCGCAGTGCGATAGCGACGGCCGGTGCAGCTGCAAACCCGGTGTGATGGGCAAGAAGTGTGATCAGTGCCAGCCGGGCTTCGAGTCCCTCTCCGAGGCCGGGTGCCAGAGGAATGGGCAGTAAGTGCTGGTGACCATCGGTGGCATGGGGACAGCTGGAGGGACAGTGWCCAGAGCTCTCGCAGCCGCTGTAAAGACCCTGTGCTGGCTGAACCCACCCCAYGCAGGGGCAGAGGCAGTGTGTTTTGTGGCAGCACACCGACAGCCTTTAGCTGATCTCACTGGGAGAGAGCAGGCTTGAGCGGGGCCGGACCTTCCTTCCAGCCTGCAGAGCTTGCTGCCACACGATAGCATCAAAACCAGAGCGAAGCGATTGCTTTATTATTGAGATAATGCCAAACAGGCACTGGCAAGGCAAGCCATGTAAAATAAAACCCGCCCACGCGTGGGTCTGCCCCGTGTCGGTGACACTCGCAAGGACTTCCCCCATGCAAACACATGCATGCAAAAACCGACTCCTTCCTTTGCACCGAGCCCCACTTAAACACCTTTCGAAGTGTTTCTGGTTCGACTTCCTCAGCGCCGTGTCCTCCTCTTCCTCGCTTCACCCCGCCGTTGCTCCTTCGAGCCTCCTGGCAGGCAAAGGGTGGGGGCGAGGGGCGGCTGCCTGCAGCCGTGCTGCTGTGCCTGGCCTCCTGCCCGAGCCTCCCCAGCATGCTGCTGCCTGTTGGAGCTCGGCCAGGGTCTGTTAAGCTCAGCCAGGGTTTATTAAGCTCAGCAGAGCTTTGCTTTGCTCTTGTAGGTGGGTCTTGCTAAAAAGAGGCACCTGGGATGGTTGCAAGCTGGTGCTCCGGGGTGTCCTGGGGCAGTAGTGTTGGGCACCCTCTCAGCCTGGCATCCGTACTGCTGCAGCTGGATTACTTAGAGAGATGGCTCTGCTGATTATTTTCCCCCTTCTAGCATGGGACTAGTAGATGGGGGGGGTTTTCTCTGCTGTCTTGTATAACAGCTAGGGCACTGAGCTCCCAGGCTGAGCTGGAAATCCAGRTGGAGGTTCCCTCTGTCCCTGTCGCAGGAGCCTGCGGTGTGAGTGCGACCCGGCTGGCAGCGTGGGGGGCTGCCTCTCCGGCCACTGCGTCTGCAAGGCGAGCGCTACCGGAGAGCGATGCGAGAGGTGGGTGTCAGGAGGACTCGCCGGACTGCGGCGTGGCTTGTCCTCCATCTCCCTGGCAGTTGCATCTCCGGCCATGCCCCCACGCCCGTCTCRCCATCCCAGCCTGGCGATGACCTCAACCGTGGCGATGGCTGTGTTGCACGGCTGTCGTTAGAGGGTTGGTTGTGTCGGCCAGGAAGAGGAGAAAATGGACTTGAACGCTGTCACCTTCTTRCGTTTTCCCAGGTGCAAGCGAAATTTCTATAACTTGGACGCCAGAAACCCTGCGGGATGCTCCCCCTGCTTTTGTTACGGGCACTCGGCTGCATGTGTCAGCGCGGACAACCACAGCGTCTACAACATCACCTCCACCTTCCAGCAAGGTGAAGCCCAAGCAGGACATCCCTGTGGCTCCTGGGGGTGTTTGCCACCCTTTCTGTTTGACGTGCCAGAGGAGCCGCSTGGTTCACAGCCCTGCTGGGAGTCCCTGTGCTTTGATGGGTGGGATGGCTTGATTGTAGGCAGAAGTAGGGTGCAAGGGTCGGGGGGAGCATAGGCTTGCTTCATCATGTCTTTCCTGCCACTTGGGAGGAAAGCCYCATGCCCAGCCTGGCTTATTTTCGGATGTATCAGCACAGGGATACCTCTGCTGCTCCCTCGGCGGTCAAGGGGTAGGAAGCCGGAGGYTTTGATAAGAGACAGCTCCAGAAAGATGCTGGAGTCCGGGAAACACCTTCCCTGTCCCTGCTGACTGCTCCTTGTTGGGGGTCCAGGTGCCGAAGGCTGGAGAGGTGTCCATGAAAGTGGCTCCCCAGCCCAGCTCCAGTGGTCCCCACGCCACCGGGATGCCTTCATAGTGGCGAGGAGTTCGGAACCGATATACTTCGTGGCGCCCGGTAGGTGTGGGATTGGTGAGGGGGAGAGGTGATGGTGTCCCCTTTGTTTGGTCTGATCCTGTTAACCAAGCCTTTAGGAGGAAGGCAAGATTTTAAGCCTTTAGTTTTCTCCTCTCCTTCCCTTTGCAGCGAAATTCCTCGGGAACCAGCAGCTGAGCTACGGCCAGACACTCTCCTTCGATTACCGCCTGGACCGAGGGGGACGCCAGCCATCYCCGCACGACGTGGTCCTGGAAGGAGATGGCCTGAGAGTCACTGCCCCCTTCTTGCCCCAGGGGAAGGTCCTGCCCTGTGGCATCAGCCAGACGTACACGTTCAGGTAAAGGGGGATGCTGGGGTGTTTGGGGCAGGGTGAGCAAGAAAAGCTGCGGCTTCAGGGAGCTCCTGGATTCAGCTGTGATCCCTTGGTGGTGGCGAACTGTTGCCTGGTTTGGGCTGGATGCATCTCAGCTGCTTCTCTCCTGGGTGAGGAGGTTACTTTGTGAGAGGGGCAGTAGAAAATCTGGCTTGAGGTTGGGCTGGGTACTTTGCTTGGGGTCAGTCTCATGGGTGGAGGTTGTTCCCTAAAGCCTTGAGCACAGGAGGGAGATGGGTGAGGGCTGCCGCGTTTTCTTGATGAAGCACCTCATTTTCTTGAAACCGGTTCCACTTCTCCCCCCTCCCACGGGCAGGTTGGACGAGCACTCGAGCAGCAAGTGGAGCCCGAGGCTGAATCACTTTGAATATCGCAGGCTGCTGGGAAACCTGACAGCTCTCTGGATCCGAGCCACCTTTGGGGAGTACAGTAAGTGGAGGGAGAGCTTGCAAGTACAAGGTTGGCTTCTTCTCATTGCTGGAGACGCCAAGTCTCCAGATGGAGACACCTTTGCTAAAAGGTATTAAAAAATAATAATAAAAAAAAGTCCCCTAAGATGGGCAAAATTAAATTATGAAGAGACTGAGCAGGATGGCAACAGTGGGGACAGCAAAGCCTTGGCTCCGGTCCATCTGCCCGCGGGCACTGTAATGAAACACGCAACCTGTGCAGGTCCCGGGTGCGGGGGGCTTGCAGGTGGAGCTGCTGGCCCCTGTGGGTGACCAGCTGTACCTCCCTCCAGGCACCGGCTACATCGACAATGTCACCCTGGTGTCGGCACAGCCCATCGCCGGGGTCCCTGCTCCCTGGGTAGAGCGCTGTGAGTGCCCGGCGGGSTACGGGGGGCAGTTCTGCGAGAGGTGTGCCCCTGGATACCGCAGAGATGTCCCCGGCCTGGGGCCCTTCAGCATCTGCGTGCCGTGCAATTGCCAGGGGGGAGGAATTTGTGACCCCGACACCGGTAAGAAAAGCCACGGCTGCCTGCGTCCKGAGAATTGAGCTACAGGGGAGCGTGGGTGGGCACTGAGTGGGGCAAGATCCCTGGCTTGGGGGCCTGGGGCGCAGGGAACATCACGGATAAAACTCCCCAAAGCCTAGAGGTGCTGCAGCCAAAAATACARAAAAGATGCGTTGGGATCAAATTGGGCTTAGATGATGCTCATTGGAGAGACAAGAAATATCTCCTACTGCTTGGATAGCATTAAAAACTTTTCTTCTGACTTYTTATTTTAAAAGTAATTGTGGTGTCAGTAGATATCAGTGAGGTAGACATGTTTTACTACCTGTCTGTTAAAATAGCCCACGGTGTTGCCATGTAAAGTCAAAGTAATACAAAGTTGAGCTGTCACTACGTTCCAAGTCTGAATTGGAATTGAATTTCCAAATATTTGAGCATTGATCAGGAGGCACAAAAGGCAATGTGTGGCTTCTCAGGAGCTATACGAGCTGTGAAAAATGAGATCCAGCCACCTTTGGGTGGTGGTGGCCAGCCTCCGTGCCGTGGGATGGGCTCCTCTGTGGGGTCTCGCTGGGCTCCCATTGCAGGAGCMGGGCACGGTCCTTCCTGCATGGTGAAGGACTGATGGGCAGAGAAATGAAGCGTGTAGGGGCAGGTGTGGGGATCGCRAGGGCTCCGGTGGAGGATGCTGGACCACGGGTGCTTGTGCTGCAGTGGGTGGCATGGCCAGGAGGTGGAGTGGTGGAGGGTGTCCCACTGGGGGTGAAAGCAAACTGCCCTAACCCCTTTCCTTCCTCCCTCAGGCGAATGCTACTCCGGAGACGAAAACGTGGGCAATAGTGTCAGCTGCCCCTTTGGCTTCTACCGAGACCCCCGGCAGCCGCACGGCTGCAGGGCATGCCCCTGCAGCAACAGCCAAGGCTGCTCAGTGGTGCCGGGCGGTGAGGAGGTCGTCTGCGACCGCTGCCCYCCGGGAGCTGCCGGTAACGCCCTCCTCCAGGTCGCTTCTGCTCTGCCTTTCCCTGGAGTTTCAACCCGCTGTTCGGGGAGATGCAGGCGTCGGCGGGCCAGGGTGTACGGAGCTGGGCGGATCATCCCGTCTTCTCAGCCTGGCTTGCTTACGGCACTGCCGCTCCTGCCTGTCACGGGGTGTTCCAGCCCCAAGGGCTGTGTAAACACGCACTGCCCTGCCCCGGGAAAGGTTCTCATCTAAATGGATAAYGTGGATGGAAAAAGGATGGGTGGGGAGGGAGGGGCATAGAAAAATAGGAAAAAAAACAAATAGGAAATTACTTGCCTGAGGTCAGTCATTGCACCCAGCTTTCGAGAGCCTGCCCGGAGCATCGTGTGTTGGCCATAGCAGCGAGGAGAGCGGAGATGCTGTTGTGCCGGCCCTGATGGGGCCGAATGCCCCCATTTCTGTGGGGCAGAGGGAGCGAGGCAGCCGCTGCCTTTTGGGCAAGAGTGTGAGCTTAGCCTCGTCCCTCTTCTCCCAGGGGCCAACTGCGAGTTCTGTGCTGACGGCTATTTTGGAGATCCAGCGGCTTCCCAGCCCTGCCAGCTGTGCCAGTGCAACGGCAACGTGGAGCCCAACGCCGTGGGGAACTGCAACCGCCGGACAGGCGAGTGCCTCAAGTGCATCTACAACACCGCCGGCTTCTACTGCGACCGCTGCAAAGACGGCTTCTTCGGGAACCCCCTGGCCCCCGATCCTGCCGACAAGTGCAGAGGTGAGAGCCGGGCGCAGTTTGAGCTGGGGATGAGTAAGAAAATCCATGCCAGAGCACGGGGTGGCTTGATGGGAAGGGGGATGCTGCAAAAGCCGAGGCTGGAAAGCAGGAGCGGAGAGCAGGGACCAGAGCACAGGGTTAAATGGTGGGAGGAAAGCGGGGGGAGACGTAGGATGGAAGGGTGGACATGCCAGGACTTGAGGTGTGGGGACAGGCTCCTCTGAGCCTCTGCCRCTCTGACCTGCAGCCTGCGCCTGTGACTCGGCTGGCGCCGAGCCCCTGAAGTGTGGGAGTGATGGGAGCTGCATCTGCAAGCCCGGCTTCGAGGGTCCCAGCTGCGAAGAGAGTGAGTGCCCAGCTTGCTATGGCCGGGTGAAAGCCCAGGTGAGCATTTCTGCTGGCCCCAGGGCCACTGAGCAGMAGGGGATGCAGAGATACTCTTACCCTCAAGCATCTCCTCCTGGCCTCCTTAAGCATCCTGGTGCGAGGGAGAAGAGATTTTGCAGGCTTTGCCTGAAATTTGGGTTTGTACCCAATTCAACCCATAAAAAAACAATGACCTAGAGCTCCTGGTCTGCTGTGTCCCATCCAAAAATGAGCCCTCACTCTGCTCTCCATCCTCTGGCTGGACTGTGGACCTGGTTCCCACCCTGGTCTTTCCATCGTGTGTTCGGTGTCCTGCTGGCTGATGGCCTGGTCTGCTGTGGTTGCAGGTGGACCTGTACCTGCAGCAGCTGGCGGAGCTGGAGCTGCTGTTCTCAGAGGTGCAAGCTGGCGGTGGGGCCGAGAGCCGGGAGCTGGAGGGGAGGATGCAGCTGGCCGAGGAGATGCTGCGGACCATCCTCGGGGAAGCCCTGAGCCTGCAAGGTACCACCCGCCCGCTGCCCTCGGATGGGGTCATCTGTGCAGTATCAGGGGAGGGTTTTGCTGCCTGTGCCTTTTTTGCTCAGCGATGAGTTTCTCTTCAGCCTTCCTCCTGCCTTCTTGCCAGCCTCTGACAGGTCTCTGGAAAGCCGCGTGGCCAGGATGAAGGGGCAAGGGTCCAGCTCCCAGAGGCACTTGGATGAGATCAAGGCAACAGTGGAGAGGCTGAGGTCTCTCGGGAGCCGGTATGAGAGGCAGGTGCAGGACACTTGGCAGCTGCTGGAGAGAGCCAGGCTGGATYTGGACCGCAGCGGAGCCGCTCTGCGTCGGGTGGTAAGAGCATCCTCGTGCGAAGCACTCCTAGTCTAGCCCAGGGCTGAAAAAAAATCCATGGAGAAAGGAAGAATTTAATGTATTCCAGTTATTACRTTTGTTTTGTGGGTGCAGAAGATATTCTGGTGGCCCTTTCTGTAGGGCTGGGACCTGGAGAGGCGCTGGCAGGGCTCTTTGGGGGTCTGCAGAGGTTTAACGTGCTGCAGTTGCCTCTTTCACTGCTGAATGGGTTGGAGGACAGGGAAGAGTACTCACACCTCTCTTCCTCCCTCCTCAGACCATTCCCATTTCAAACCTTCCCGGGGGCTCAAATCAGTTCTTGATGCTGGCCCAGGAGGCTCTGAGACTGGCCAACAGGTAAGTCGCTCCCGCCGTCGGCCGAGAGRGGGGGGGGGACTGAGATCCTGCTGGGAGCCCAGAAGGTCCTTTTTGAGGGTCCTTGCTTAGCCGCCAGAGTTTGGCCCATGGGTGCCCAGTTGAAACAGGCAGCATCTGCCTCCCYGCTGGTGCTCCTCTACCCCTGGGAGATGCAGGAGGGACGACTGAAATAGGGGTCCCCTCCTCAAACGCGCTGCATTTCCTGAGAGGGTGCGATCCAGCATTGCTGAATACAACGGTAAAGGAAGCTGGTGGAGAAAACTCAGGTGGGAAACCTTTCTCAYGAGCCCTCCCCCCGTGCTTTGCAGCCATGCGCAAGCCGCCAACACCATCGAGCAAGCGGCGAAGGCGGCGCGGGAGGACGCGCGGCGGGCGCTGGAGCTGGTGCGCGCGGCCGCCGGCGGAGAGGTGTCCGCCTCCGGCTCCCTGCAAGGGCTGCTCGGGAAGTGAGTGGAGGCTGCCTTCGCCTGCCTGTCGCGGGAGGGAGAAGGGGGGTGGCCAAGCRTCCGTGCCCCCTTCCCTGCCTCCCCCCCAGCTGAGTTTGCAGAAACGTGTGGTCGGAGGCAGGGCGGGCAGGGACTTGCCTGGACTTTGGTCGCTGGCACGGCTGAGTGGTGGAGATGGAGGGTCGGCAGCTCTGCGGAGCATCTGCTTCCCACCCCACAGAYCACGATGCTCCTGAGGGCCTGCCTGCAGTCGGTGGAAGGGGTTTAATGCTGTGTGTGTGAACAGGCCCCCGGGGGCAACTTCCACACGTGGTTGGAAATCTGGGTTGGGTTTAGCCCGAGGGTAGGTTTAGCCCCACGTTGTCTGGTCAGGCTGGTGCCTCTCCAGAGCCCACCACGGTGCTGGGATTTTGCACACCACTGGTGGGGTGCGAGCAACAGCCCCAAAYGAAGTTAAGGAACTGAATGGGGATGTGCAGGAGGAAACATCCAGTGGTAGGGCAGGGATTACCAGAGCCACCGAGGAGCCTGTGAGGGTTCAGCTGGTGCAGAACACCTTTGGTTTCTGGAACGGGAGCAAGGAGCCAGCGGACACCCCGCTTGGCAGAGAGGCTGGGATGTGGGGAATATTTGCCATTAGCTTTCCCTGTGTGATAAATCTGCATGGGAMCTTGGAGAGCGTGAGCAAGTCAATGTAGGAGGCAGCATTAATGCTGTGGTGGGAGGTCGGCAGCTTGGCTGGTACCGTGCTCTTCAACCTCACATCTGTGCAGGTACGAGGAGCTGAAGTCGCTGTCTGGAGGCCTGAAGGCTGAGGCCGACGGGATGGCCTCCAAGGCAGACAAGGCTTATCAGGGCAGCCTGGTGCTCCTCAACTCCTTGTCCCGCCTGACGAAGACCGACATCGGGTCCTTTGAGGTAAGGGCTTTGTGCCTGTGGGACCAGGAGATCCCCTTTTGCTCTCCCCTATGCCCTCCCCGCTACCCTGCCAGCAGCTCAGCCCTTCCCAGGGCTCCGTCCTCATCGGAGAGCCACTGGATATGCATCTTCCCACCCTTTTGCCCCTGTAGCTGGCCACGGCACAAGGAGCAAGAGACAAGCATCCGTCGCTGCTTGCCGTGGTTGCTGGCGAGCACCGGGGAGATGCTGGGACCCCCAGGCAGTTGTTGCATCTCTGTGTTTCAGGGGGAGGCAACCCGGCTGAGGCAGGACGCCAGCACTTTCCTGAGCCTGGTGGACACCTACATGGCCCAGTACAGGCAGCTGCAGAGCCAAACGGGGCGCTGGGAGGAAGAAATCAAGCAGCTGCTGCGAAGGGGAGAGGGCGAGAGAGCGGTAAGAGGTTGGCTGGGGGGCTGCGGCTTGAGTCGTCTTCAGCGTGAGCTGGAGCCTTGGCGGGATGCCCGTGGCACCACCACTACTACGTGCTGTCCCAGCCCGTTCGCCAAAGAAGTAGCCCTGCCTACCTGCTGCAGGATAGTACCCTTCCTCAGAAAYGCAGCCACTGGGGGTTGGTCTTCTGGAGGCGGTGGGAGACCTCACCGTGTGCGCAGAGCTGCTGGTGCAGGGTCTCACCTGCACATCTCCTCCGTACGAGGCAGGTTGAAGACCTGCTCCTGGAAAAACTAGAGCTAAGATGACTCAGGATGGCTGGAGCTGGTTGAGGAGCACTGGCACAAGCCTCTGCCGACAGATCAGGCTGGGGTAGCCTTGATTCAGGGGCAACAGCAGGCGTTTGGGAGTAGGCTGATGGGTCTTCTCCCCCAGTGCAGCTCCTTCCAGACTGCTCTGGGACTGTCCAATGCTCCCGTACCGCGTCCTTCATCTGCTTGTTGTGTCCCTTTGGGCTGTCGCAGATGCTGACACAGTTGCTGTCCCGAGCCAACCTCGCCAGGAGCACAGCCCTGCAAGCCGTGAGTGCTGGCAACGCCACCTTCTACGAGGTGGAACAGATCCTGAAGAGTCTCCGGGGTAATGCCCTAGAAACCCTTCCTTTCCCCTCCCTTGTGGGATCTCACAGACATAGAGCGGCTTCATTTCCACATGCGTTTCTTTCAGAGTTTAACCTGCAAGCRGATGACAAGAGAAGGGAAGCTGAAGATGCCATGAGGAGGCTACCAATTATCAGCAGCATGGTCGCAAGTGCCAGGGAGAAGACGGACCGAGCCGAAGCAATCCTGGGCAGCGCYGCTTCCGAATCCAAGGCGGCCAGCAGCGCGGCGGGGGAAGCAAAGGAGATCACCATGGGGATCCAGCAGGTGAGGACAGGCTCTGGTGATATTGCTGGCAGAAAAGGGTTCGGAAGGGAAAACCATGGAAGAAGAGGAGATGGTTGGCAACTTCATGGTGGACCGCTGCGTTGACTTTTGGACCTGATGCATTGACTTTGGGGCTGACGTTTGTCTACAGTGGATCCTGCAGATACCAGAGTTGACTGTAGATGAGTGGGTGTGTGTGGATCTCTGCAGGCACSTTTGTCCCGTGAGGATCTCTGTGGCATCTCACTGTAGCCACCTTTCGGTGACCAAGGGGATTTTTCCACTTCCACAGTCTGAGTCACTGGCAGGCTTGTGRGCTCCCAGAATTGGTGTTGGTGGGTTTGGCTCCCAGATGTGTGTTGTAATTCCCCAGGGATTTGCYGATGTGTGCAGGAGGGGTTGAGTCATGGTCACAGAAACAACTCTCTGGAGCAACTGGTGGGAGAACGTGAGGGATGCAGGACAGCCTGTGATAATTTTGGGTCCCTGTAGAAGAAACCAGTTTCCACCAGCTCCAAGCCCCGGTGCACCCAGACTGATTTTGGCCATGCACTGCCCCTCTGAAYGTGCCTTTGCCTTCCCTAGGAGATTACGCGGCTGAAGGTGGAAGCCAAYAAGACAGCCGATGGTGTCCTCGCCCTGGAGAAGGCAGTGGCCACTCTGCAGCRCGAGGCCAAGGAAGTGGATGATGAATTTGAGAGGAAGCTCTCGGAGGTTGAGGCGGATGCTGCTGTGATACAGGAGGTGGGTCCCCGTCTTCCTTGCCTTGCCCCCTTCCCTTTTGACTTTTGGGCTAGTCTTCACCTTACAGCTGCCGCCTTGCCTTCTTCAGACAGCTCAGGAAGCTCAGAGGGTCCATGCCAAGGCTGGCCGGGCAGGGGTGGTCGTGCAGGAGACGTTGAGTGCCCTGGAAGAGCTGCTGCGTCTGATGAGTAGGTTTTTGGGGTCTAGGCAGGGGTGCTGGGAGTTTAGCAGGAAGCTGCCTCAGATGATGCCTGTAAATGGGCTGGGCAGCAGGATGGAGGTGAAGTATCTAGAAAGATCTGGTCCTCAGCCTCCATCCATGGTTCCCTGTTCCTTGTTTTCCTCCTGTGCAACAGACCAGCCTGGTGCTGTGGATGAGGATGGCCTGAAGCGGCTCGAGATGAATTTTAGCAAAGCCAAAACCAGAAGCAACCAGCTGAAGGATGAGATGTCAGAGCTGGAGCAGACAGCTGCGCTGCASAAGGCCCGGGTGCGGACGCTGGAGAGCAGCATTGACGAGATCTTGGCGGATATTAAGAACCTGGAGGATATCCAGAGGAATCTTCCTCRAGGCTGCTACAACACAAAAGCCATTGAATTGCCGTGAGCGAGCTCTGGAAAGGCTGCAGCACCTGCCAGGCTGAAGGCAGGAGAGCCTGGACCAGCTGCCCTCCCCAAACCTGGCAGGACTGGCTGCATTTGRTTGTGTTGAACTGATCCTAACCCTCAAGTTCAGCGTGGCAGCTGAAGTTTGCATCGTCACGCTGGCCCTGGAGAGTCCCTGATTTTTCAAAGTGGTCCGTCCCTYGGTCACGGGAGGAAGGAGACGCCTGGTTGCATGAAGGTGCTACTGGCTGAAGAACAGCCCATTCCCACAACATTTCTCTGAGGTGCAGGTGGGGGTTGCTTGGTGTCAACCTTGGGAGTTTGCATGGTTCAAAGCCTGAAGTTCATGGCTGAGAGGTTCTCCACCTCTTGTGGATCCCCTCTCCTGGTCTGGCACACACAGAAGGACTAGAGTCTCTGTCCTTACTTTTGACACTGCCACCACCACCTCCTCCTCGTGTTCTCCGCGGGGTCTTCCTCGCCTTCAGTAGCTCAGGATGCAGGGAGCGAGCAGTGTGAAGAGGCAGCTGGGGGAGATGAGTTTTGAGCCATGGCACCGGTGATGCTTCACGGTGCAGGCTTTCTCCTCCCAGCCTGCCCAGTCCTCACCTTTCTGGGAGTGGTGCTGGCATGGTTTTGCTGTGGCTTAGAGATTTGGCATCAGACGCCGCTGATGACCCTTTTCATAAAGCTGCAGGTCTTCCACGGTGCTTCTCAGTAAGAGGTTACTGTTTTGCTAAAGAGGAGGAAAAAAAAAAAATCTGCCAGCTGCCTTTGAGGTCACAGTGATGTGCTGGATGGAGGAAGAGGGGGATCCCAGGCTAGCAGGTTAGCAGAGAGAASTGCTGGGGCTCCTGAAGCACCAATCTTTCCTGCTTCCTTCAGCCAGGAGGAGAGGGTCCCCTTGCTTTCTCCCGCACTTCTTTTCAAGTCCCAAAGCCCCTGAGGGATGGTTTTCTTGTCAATGCTCCTTCTGGGCAAGCACAGGTCTCCCTTATCAYCCCCTTACAGGCTCAAGCACACCCTTTCCTTCCAAGACCCATCAGTTTGGTACCAGGCAGCTTCCTGGGTGTCTCAGAGCCCAGGAGAAGCAAGATGGTGTCCCCTCTGCACAAGCACCCAGGACCCTGCAGCACTTGTCACAGCAATGGGGGCTTTCTCCAGGGGTCTGCAGCCACAGGCTTTCATTTTCTGAGAGCCCAGTCCCATCCTGCTGGAGTGCCAGCACCCTGATTTGATCGGTTTAAAGATATTGAAGATGTCTTGAATGTGTSTCTGCCTCTGGTTTGGTGCTGCCTGTTCCCCCTTCCTCCCTCCCTCCCTCCCTCCTGTGCAGTGCTGGATGTTTCTCAGAGGCTCAAGGGTTGTCCACAGGGGTTTCCCACTGTCTGTCTGAGCAGAGCTTGGAGGAGCTGAAGACCACAGTGCTCCCTTCACCCCCCTGCGGCTTTCCTGTGGGTCCAGCTCCGTTCTGACACCGCTGCCAGCTTCCTTCAGATGCCRTTGCAGGGGAAAAAAAGAGCTAGCAGATGCTGGAAGTCGACTCTGCTGAAGCCCCCTGACCTGTGTGGTGGTGAAAGAGGAGGTCCTGGATGGAGGAGGACACTTTGGGAGACTCACTCACCCCTCGTTAGCTCTGATTCTCCAATAAAGCAGCTGCCATGCTTCTGCCTGATAAGGATATACCAAGTACTATGTCTGCCTTATACTTTTATTTAAGCGAGATGTATTCTTGCCTCTGGCATGCCTTCCTTCTCCTGTTGTACAGCACAGGGACAGGTATTATGGACCTGACTATTTKTCCACGAGTTGGGTTTTTTGAAAGGGAGGAGGTCAATAAATAATGAATACTTTTGGCTGGATCTTGCCTACTGGTTTATTTTCTCTAGCTCCCTGTTTTGGGTGAGTTCGGCCATCGGTTCTCCCAGCAGTGCAGCCGCTTGCTCTCTTCGTGCTGACTCGGTCTTGGGGCTGTTTTGAAATGACACCCGTAACATCTTTGTTTTGTTTTGTTTATTACATAATTTAAACATTTTGCTGATAAAGTTTTTTTTTGTCAATGACCGKTTTTTTTCATATAGCAACAGAAGAAAAAAAAAAAAATTAGGCTCCAAAACTTTTGACAAAGGTGAAATCGGTGGCATGGCAACTTCAACCTTTTTCCCTCCCCCCCTTTATTTTTTTTTTCCCAAAAGGCGTTTGAAGTTCATTTCTCTTTCAGCAAATTGCACTGTTTAAAAGTGGAGATTCAAAGACCAAAACCCACAAGCTTCTTCCCACCCCTCCCCTGCACCCTGGAAACCCCGGTCCCCACCTCCCTGGCGGTCTCATGGGTCTTCAGGGATGATTTTTTTTTTCCCTTACCCACCCGAAGACATTTTCCAAACCAGTCCCAGAGCTGAGCGATCTGTTACAAACCCCCCATCCCACCCCCCCATACTGGAGTTTTACTGAGCAGACACATGAAAGCGCAGGTAAGACTAGTAAGACAGAATATACTCATCATCCGTACCACAACGCTATGTCTCTAAGGCATGCTGTCCTAACCGCGAYGGGATGGGAAGCCGGCTGGCTTCCCCTGCGTCCCATCTCACGTACCTGAGGGAGGGAGGAAGGATTTGAGATGGCTCTCGGACGTGCTGCCTGCCTTCCTTCTCCATCTCTTTTGTTTTATTTCCCTGTGTCTTTTCCTCAGTTAAAACCCACTGTCCTTCCTCCCTCTTCAAAGAGGCATCGCTCCCCCGGGAGGTTAAAATCCCTCTGTGTGTGTGTGTATTTTGGAGACTGGTTGCTACCATTGCTTTTTCTCCTCCGGCTTGGAGCTAAGAAACACGGGTGACGTCTGGCAAGGAGAGGAGGCTGCTGTCTGAAACAACTTCTGTGTTGGGGTGGAGAGGGAGGAGAGATTGAAAAACTGAACACATAAGAACAATGGGTGGAGAGGAGTCTAGCTACTGGCTTACGTATGTTGGGCATCTCATGGATGAGGTGTCCCACCATGGGCATCTGCCCAGTGTGTTAACTAAGGGAGCTCAGTAGGGTGTTGGTGAGCAGCTTGAACTGGCTGAAAACCTCCCTGGAGAAGAGGCGTCCCTGTGCTCTGAGTCCCGCACTCAATCTGCTTTGGAGTCTCCATATCTCCTCACCCCATGGGATACATACTCAACCACCCAGAGATACTAGAGCTGGCGCTGAGGGATTCAGCTGCCCRATTTATGACAGTTCCCAAACAAGCCTTTCCATGCAGAGGGAAATCCCTGGCAAAGACAGACCTCTTCTGGCCTTTGGGCAAGTCACATCACTTCTGTCTCTCTTGCTTTCCCTTCGGGGAAGGGCTGTACCCTCCTCGAGAAGTTGTTAGCTATTGCTCGTAATACCCTGCCYGCTGCAAGGAGCACGTGGCTGTAGGCAACCTTGTTTTGTCCAAAGTTGCTTGCTGTTACAGAGATGCCAGCAGTATCCAGCAGGTCACCAAATTTAGCGCAATGTCTTATCTTTGGAGCTTCCAGAGAGCAGCTTGTGACCCCTCATAGATGTTTAAGGGAAAAAAAAAAAAAGCTAATTTCAGATCTTTCCCTGAAACACCCTGGAGGACTCTCAGCCTTCAGGTATCTCAGTGCAACACTGTCCCTTGCTGGGGACCAGCAGCTAGTCACAGCGTCGCCCTGGGAAAGCCGCAAAGCCAGCATGGGCAATGGGTGCGCTTTGGGAGAGGGTGGAGGTGTGGGCTAGCCTAAGCCTAGTCAGCCCAAATTTGTGGGGAATGGGCAGAGCTATACCCAAAGCGATACAAGGTTAGATGGAGCAAAGGGAGAGGAAAAGGTGAGGAGCAAAACAGGACTGTACCTTCCTCCCTGTGGCTGTGAGCTTTCCCAGGGGCTGTGCAGGGTCCTTGCACCCTAGGGATGCTCAGCAGAACAAGGCCCTGCTTCAGCAACCCTCCTCTCCGCAGGACTTAAATAATTTTCTCTTGCTCCATGTTACCTGCCCGGCTTTTAATGCGAGCATCTCCACTAGGCTCCATCCCCGGCATTTGGGGGCACGTCAYAGGCAGGAGAGCAGGAGCCTGGCATATCCCGAGGGATGTGTGCAAAGTAGCCACAGCCGGTTTGGGAGGGGGAAAGTATCACACATTTAATAAACTCTTCAAGGAGAAGAAGAGGGTAGGAGCAGAGGGAGAAGGGGGAAGCTTACAGACAGAAATGGAGATCTGGAAACTAGAGGATGGCGATGGACCCAGCCCCCACAAAGCTCAGCCAGGTTTTGGGGCAAATTCTCCCCYGAGGCTTTGGGTCATCACCTACTTCTTCCTCCCTTGTTTCTTGGCTTCATAAATGGCAGGTCCCTTTCTAGGTGCTGTGGGGTGCCCCCTCCGACGCTGGGTCAAAGTAGAGCATCAGCCCAACTCCACTTGCCTAGGGGGTGGCTTGGGTTCACCTGCAGCCAAGGAAAGGTRAGACATGACATCCCTCCTAGTAATGCTTTGGCAGCGATGCTTGCCAGRGCCTCTGCTCCCCTTCAGAAATGCCCTCTCCATGACTTTTCAGGGCCAGGAGGAGGATTTTGTTAGCTGGGTTGTCCTACTGCCGGCCTGAGGAGGTTCACCTGCCGKGGGGCACAGAGCCAGTTGGGTTACGACTGCCTGCTGCCATCCAGGATTCGTTTGGTCATCGTGTCGAGAGGTCCAAAGGGCTCGCACTAAAACTATTTAAGAAAAAAAGTCCACCTAGATTTATTGAGCTTAAGTACTGTAAGATGATGCAGAAGAGGAAGCCCCTGCTCTGAGCATGCTGGGAGGACGGACCGGGGGGACCATTTCCCAGTGACATGCTGGGAGGAGGGWGCCAGAGCCGCCTCCCCTCGAGTGCACCGAGCACATTGCTCTTTTACCGGTCCCCCSTCCCTCCCCACATGCGCGGGGGAGGGCGGTTCCCCGAAAAAAGAGACCAAACCGTTCCCCTCGGGGCCGTGCTGCGGTTCCCTGGACATTGCTGCACGATGGAGCGTTGGCGCCGGGGGGTGAGAGGCAGACACAGGCAGGAGGCCATGGGGTGGGAAAAGAGATGGAGACATGGACTGAGAGAGAGAGAAAAGAGTGATGGAGAGCTCTAGGCAGGCGGGACATGAGGGCTGTCTCGCTGCGAGACCTCTGGCACTTAGCCGGAGGCGTTGATGTAGAGCTGGCTCTTGAGGATGTAGTCGATGACAGGCTGGCAGAGGTAATCCACGACGTGTCCATCCCCGTGCTGCAGAGCCAGTCTGGGGGTGCGGGGGGAGAGAAAGGGGTCAGAGCCCGCTTGGGTGGGTCACGTGCCCCCCCAGAARGAGGGGCTGACTGGGGGCACCGCTCTCCCCACTCCCCCCTGCATCACCCACCTGCTTTTGGTGGAGCTGACGACCGACATGGGGTGGTTTGAGTCATCCTTTACCACCAGGATGTTGTTCTGCAGGGCAAGGAGGAAGAGAGGAATGAAGGGACGGCCCGAAAGCGGGTGTCTGCCCCGCCAACTCCCCCACCCTGCTGGCCTCAGGGGGCTGCTGCGTGGTGGCCCCATTGCTCATCCCACCTAGCAGCTGAGAGCATCTGGCCTTGAGACATTTTGTGCCCTGTGGCAGAAGTGCTCCCCTGGGTAAAGAGAGGCTGCAGGTCCTCTCGCAGCCTTCCCCGCGTGCATCCACTCACTTTGTACTTGCGGAGTATGGAGGAGTGGTTCATGATCCGATCGGGATCTGCTCCATCCCGGGGCACCACCACGATCCCGAACTCCCCRACGATCACCTCCATCTAGGAGCAACCCAAAGCAGGGAGAGCTTTATAACCACCCCACGCAAAACCTGCCACTGCCTGCCAACCCCCCCTGCACCATGAAAGCTGGGCCATGGTCTGGATGGAGMCAGAAAGTGAATTTGAGGCTATCTCAACAGCCTTTGGCAGAAACTTGGAATTATCAAGGTGTGGTGAGGGGTCTGCAGTGGATGAAATAAAAAGGCACAGAGTRGAATCCTATTACTAGATGTTGAGGTTAGGTTTTAGGACTTGTCGTGGAAGAAGCAGGGTGGAGCAGAAGCTCAGGTGTCCTCTGAGCRAATGGTGAGTGGGAGCAGGGCTTGGGTCTGCGGAAGCGGGGGCTGGATAGGGTTGGTGACTCAGGAGCAGAAGACCCTGTCCCTCAGGCTGCCCATGTTTAGGGGAGRTGAGGGTCAGGGTTGGGATGGAGGAGGCAGTGGGGATGGTGGGCACAGCTCCTGCCATCCAAAGGGACCTAAGCGGCTCCCAGGAGTGCTGGGTGTGGGAAGCAGAGGAGGAGGAGGAGGAAAGGAGACTGGGGAAGAGRAGCACAGAGGGGTGCCCAGCGGTGGTGACTCACATCCGCCTCGTTCCAGAGACCGGGGATGCAGAAGGACTCCAGCAGGTCACTGCCACAGAGCAGTAAGATGCGAAGCTCTGGAGAAAAGGAGCAGAGAAGTTCAGAGGTGGGAGCAAACAGAGTTGAGCAGGCACACCCCCCCCCCATCCCATTGCACTGCTCAGGGGGGGATCCTCTTCTGCACAGACCTCCCCTGCCAAAACAAGTCCTGCTGAAGACCCCGTGGTCCTTCTCGCATCCCTACTGGTGCCAAACATCAAATACCCCCCACCCTACATTATTTCAGCTCCTCTCCCGTGCTGCTGGGTTGTTGTCAGCATTGCTACATGCTGTTCAACTACAGCTGTGCTCCAGCCCTGGAGGTGGGGTATCCCTGGGGAAAGGAGCCATTTCTCCATGCTATGGGCACCCACAACCGCTTCGTGTTCTGCTGCAGGGGCTCCAGCCACGGGGCAAYGGGGAGAGCCCAGGGAACTGCTCAGAGCCCTGGGCATGGCCGTGTTTGCTTGAGCAAAGCTGATCATGAAGMACCAGAGGTTTTCCTTGCAATCCTTGGAGGACTTCCATGTCCTCCCTTTCTCCTCCCGGGCTGGGACTGGTGCTTGCTGACAGCTTGCTTTGAGGGTTGGCTTTGCTGCTCAGTAAGCACAGCAAGAAAGTTGCGAGAAGGAGCTTTGTGCTCTGACAGGCCCGTAAGGATTAATTTATTTGCACAAATACCGGAAGAAAGCCATAAACCCACCCGGAGGGGTGGGAAGAGGCAGCTGCATGGGAAAGTGCCTCCCTGGTTGGCATTTTCAGGTGGCCAAAGCCTTTGGGCTCTGCATGGTGCCAGTGCTAGGACGGGTGTTGTGCCAGGCTGTGTGTGAGCTATCCCATGAAATGGGTCTCAAAAACACCAGCAAGCTGTCGGTGGGCCACGCTCCCCATGCTGAGCCCTGGGTGATGTATGGCGGTCCCAAGTGCATGGCAGCTTGGTAGGTCTAAAGCCCCTAAAGGGCTTTAGAGAAAGGAGCACCATGGCTGCTCGGGCAGCCGAAATCCCTCCTGCTGCTGAGTGCAAAGCTCGTCAGGGCCRTGGGCAACGCGAGGATGTGGGTGACACCGCTGCCAGAGGGCAGGTTTCATGGCGCTTGGGSTGACTTTCAAGGCACGATGCCACGGCGGGTCCGTGCCAGAGCTGGGAGCCGGGTCTCCAYGGCTTGCTCCCTTATTTGAGGCTGCTTGTCCGCCAACCGGAATGGGCTCAGGCCGGCTTAGCGCTACTCTTGTTTTACCCCTGAGCCCCGACAGACGGCACTGGGACAGGATGGATGATGGTCCGGCATCCTTCGCTCGCCACCAGATCTGTCGTGCAGCCGCTCCCGAGACACGTAGTGCCGGCCCAGAGGAGCCAGAGCGATGCGGAGGGGGCTGCGTACTCACCGATCTCCTCGTATCTCATCACTGTCCCCAAGTTGGCGTTCTCATCTGGGGAAGGGAAGCAAAAGAGAGCTGCTGGTGCCCGACCTGGGAGAGGGGGCTGGGAGGAAGGCTGGGGGCTGGCGCCGAAGCCGAGGCGATGCCGGGGCTTTCCCCTACCTACCCACAAAGGTGAAGCGCTCCATGGGTGGGCGAACGCAGCAAATCCGGCTCAGGCTTTCTCCCACCTTCCCCAGGATCTTTGCTAAAGGTGCAGAGGAAAAATTAACCAGAGAGACAATGATGCCCTGGCAAGACTGACCCGCACGAATGCTTCGGCCACCCTGTGCCCAGGTGCGGGAGCTGCTCCCAGCATCTCCCCACCGCCGCCTCTGACTGTCTTAACTCCTGAGAGCACTACGCTGTGCCTTGAAGAGACCAGCTGGACAGCTAAAATCACTAAAAAAAAAATAAAATCACAAGATGTTTGTTTTTATGTGATTGAAGTAATGCCCCCTCTTCTCCCCAGCTAATATCTCTGTGTCCCACATTCCGCCAGTTCGTGGGGGATCCAGCACCATCGCCTCTCCTGCCAGCTTGTCCCTTGCACACACCCCACGGGTACCAGGTAGTCTTTCTCTTAGCTGCTCTCACTGCCTGAACATCATCCAGCTAAAGACCAGTGAGATTTCACAGCCATTTTAAGCTGTTCTTGGCTCCCCTTGCTGTGCTGGATGCTAACTCCTCCATCGCATCCCCACCCGACCCTGGGCTTGGTGCATGGAGCCTGATGAGCGACCTGACCCAAAAATAAGATGATGGAGCACCATTCCTAGCGCTCGGCAGCCCTGGCTGGGAGGTGAGGGGTGGGTTGTCATCCCCCTCTTCCCCACCCAACGGCCACCTACCTGCGGTGGGCTTGTTGGAGACGTTGTTGTTGTTGTTCTGGTAGATGGTCTGCGAGGACTCGTTCTGGGGCTGGCCGATCACGGGGGTGATGGAGGGAGTGTTGACGTTGGAGAGGATGCAGCCCGTCACTCTCTGCAACGAGGGAGAGATGTGGCTGGAACAGCGCCTTCACCCCAGCTGCCTCCCAAAACCTTTACGACCCCTGTATCGAGCCTCCGCGCCCCGGGCTGAAGGTCATCTTCAGTGACAGGTACGTCCGGGCTCACAGCTGGGTTGGTTAATGCTCCTTCTGTGCCCCCTTTTTGGGCTGCCCGTGAATTTGTATGATGTTGTCTTACTGGTTTCCTATCCGCAATTTGCTCGCTACATTCCCGTGTTGGCAGCAGCCCTTCCCTCCCTGTCCCTGCGGTCACTTGAGGGCAGCCGCMTTCCTTCTGGGCTCTCAGGCCTGCCTGGGCTTTGGAGGGACTTTTCCTCCTGGGTTTTGTGCTCCCTGGAGACTTCTCAGCTGCTGAACTTTCCCGCCTCGCTGAGAAGCTCCAGCGGGTTCATACACCAGTTTTGGTTCAGCTGGTGAGCAGGGACAACCATCCACCTCCCCTTCCCCTTGGGATGGAGCAAGTGGTTGGCATCAATGATTTAGCTTCTGCCCACCCCTGCCTTCACTCTGCCCTCGCCCCTGCTCCCCTCCTGGCGTGCGCGGGACTGGGGCAGCATCTGGCTCCGGTTAGAGGACTCCATTTGCTTTCACCATCAGGGCAAGGAACTCAAAGCAGCTCTGACCAGGTATCTCGCACCTCTTCCAGGTCAGGATTTCCTGCAAGTTTTCTGTCCGTCTGTCCCAGCTGTATTTTGGTGTTTGATGTCCACTTGCTGGTGCAAAAGCACCCTTGCTCCCCACACTCTGCCCGCATGCCCACCCAGGGCTGCCTCACCTTCATCAGGTCACGGTGGTGCTCCAGCACACTGCAGGTGGTCTGCCAGGTGTCCTGGTAGCACTCCCAGGGGTCCACCCTGCAGGGAGCACAGCAAGGCAACAGTGTTGGCCGATGGCCACTACCTGGACCTCCTGGCTGTGCTACCTCCTCCCCACTGGGCTGGCCAGCAGTGGCGGGAGCAGCCACCATCACTGCCCCAGCTCTGCCATGGACCGTGTCCTTCCTCCAGCCCTTCCACCCAGCTCTCCCTAATACCTTTGAGGACCTGAATGTATGCCCAGACAACTTTCCACTCTTGGTACCCAACCAACCAGCCTTTATTTGGCTTGGATGTGTTACAGCCCTGCTTCCTGAGGGCAGCCCAGAGATGCTTCTGGTCCCACCTCAGCTGCCAGATGCCACATGGCAATGMTGGGAAGGGGAGAGTCCATGGGCTGGTGCTGCAGGTGTAGAAAGGGAAGGTGCCACGGCACAAGGCTGGGGTGGGCTGGGTGACTTTGGGCCTCACCCAGACACCACAGACTCAGCGGGGGATTTGCAAGACCCCCTGAAGCCAAAGGACCCCTTGAAGGTCGGTGTAAYGCTCCTCATCGGTTCTCTGCTGGACTAGGAGAGGAAGGCCTTTGGTTTTTAATCAAGCTTTGGCTGGGAGAGGAGAAAGTCCATCCTGGAGCTCTAGCAGCTGGTGGCATCTCCACTTTGCACGTGGGACTTTGCCACCACGGGGAAGGGGCAGGGGCTGCCGGGGGCTGCAGGTGCTGCGGCGGGTGCGGGCTCTGCCACTCACCTGATCCAGTCAGAGGACTGGACRGCCAGTTGGCACATGGTCAGGCGGTGCCGGCTTGAGACCAGACCCTGCAAGAGAGGGTGATGGAGGAACGGTTACGGGAGGCAARCATCGTGTCCTGGCCAGCTTGGGCTTGCAAACCTCCCCAGGGCAGAGCATCGGACTCGCTCAGATGAGAGAGGCCAAAAGGATTCGTTCCTGCCCACAAAAATTTATTTAAGCTCCTGTTTGCTGGAGGGGAGGAGTCCCTGCCTTGCTTCAGCCCTGGTTATGCACCGGTTGGTGAAATTTGCTCAGCACCACCACTCTCAGCCCTGCACTGCAGTGGGGCCAGACCAGGGGATGGTGGTTTCTTGATGAAATTTCTCCAACTTTCAGGAGAGGAGGAAACTCTCTTCTCTCCTAATTTGGATTTCCTCCTGCCCCAGAAAGTGCTTTTAAAGATCCCTGTTTGCAGCATCACCATCCCCACAATTTGAAATCATTCAAACAAAAAAACCCCAACCCAACAAGATGACCACCACCTTTTTGGGTGAGAACGTTTCTCTTTGCTGTCTAGTACTTTGGCAGGTTGTAGGGTCTTGCTGCATTTTTATCTAAAGAGTGAGTGGTTTCAGCCTCTCCCTCCTCTCAGAAGTCCCATGGTCAGGAGCTGCCCCGGGCAGAGGAGGTCCATGAAAGGACCACGGGTGCTGGCAGCACTGCCCAGTGTTCACCCTGGCTTCAGAGATACCATCGCACATAGGAGGCAGAAAGGGAAAATGTGGACAACCCACCGTCTTCCCRTAGGAGTCGTGCACAGGCGAGACAATGCCACCGATGACGATGAAGCGTCCGGTCTTGTGCAGGTAATCCCGGGCTCGCTCTGAAGGAGGAGGACAAGGAAAAGGGTGCAGAGGGATTGAGCGGGACCCACCATCCCCACAACGCCCTGCTGCYACCCTGTCCTGGTTCCGGCTGGGACAGAGTTAACTTCCCAGTAGCTGGAGGGGGTGCTGTGTKTTGGGTTTGGTAATGARAGGAACGTTGATGGCCCAKTGAYGCTTTGGGTGTTGCTGGGTGGTGCTTGCACCGAGGACTTTTCAGCCTCCCATGCTCTGCCAGGTGCRGGGGGAGCATAGCCAGGGCAGTTGACCCAGCTGGCCAAKGGGGTATTCTAYACCATGTGACATCATGCCCAGCTTAAAAACCGGGGGGCTCTGGGGGTGGGGCRCGYGGTTCCTTTGGTCGAGGTGAGCAGTTGCATTGTGTATCRCCTGTTTTGTATATTCTGTTATTGTTGTTGTTATCATTGTTGTTACCACTGTTCTACTTTGTTTTATTTCCATTATTAAACTGTTTTTATCTCAACCYGYRGGTTTTCCTCCRTGTGCCCTCCCGATCCTCTCCCCCATCCTACCGGAGTGGGGGGGTGAGCRAGCGGCTGYGTGGTGTTTAGTTGCTGGCTGGGGTTAAACCACGACACATCCACTGGCTTTGCCCAACGCCCATGGAGCGGCTCATCCTGGCTTGGGCAGCACCGGGTGGGGAGGYGAGCAAGGGAAGGGCTGGCTTTGGCTCTACTGCCCATCTCATTCGGTGCCATCCTTGGTGATGCTGAGCATGGACCTTCCTGGGGACCCCCAAGCCTTGTGGGCAGGAGGATTTGGTGGAAGAAGACAGGTCTTTAGCAAAAGCTAAATCACATTTAGACCCCAAATCACCTTCAACCACCTCACCAGGGCAACYGAGAGCCTGCACCACCGATGAGAGCCACTGGGCAGAGACGGGCTCTTTTGGCAGCCCTGGAGGAGCCAGACAGAGCTCAGGAGGTGAAGCATGAAGCTGGTTCATTCACTGCCTGCAGACAAATCTTTTCCTTTCTATTTTTCTCTGCCCATAAACTACATCCACCCTTTCTCTCCCCACGACTTCCCCCTTCCTCGCTTGCTATGGTTTGCTGCTGACTACCAGCCAAAAGCTTTCTTAGCAGCTGGAAGGTGACCAACGGCTCTCCTAAGCTCGAGCGTCACTTCTGACAAGGACCCCTTAGATGTGGACAAGATTAAAAAAACCCAGGATAATAACAAAACCCGCTGCCTCCACCGTTGCCGGGCTGYGGGGACAACCCCGTGGTTTTATGAGCAGAAAACTTTTTGCCGGCTCACGCGTCGGCAGCTGGCCGTAACTCCCTGCGGGAGGATATCAATACAGACTGGGGGATGGATGGACTGAGAGYGGCCCTGCCGGGAAGGGGATACTGGTGGGTGACAAATTGGACATGAGCCAGCAATGCGTGCTCGCAGCCCAGAAAGGCAATCRTGTCCTGGCTGCATCACCAGCAGCGTGGCCAGCAGGTCGAGGGAGGTGATGCTCCCCTTCTACTCCGCTCTCATGAGACCCCAYCTGGAGCACTGCGTCCAGCTCTGGGGTCCCCAGTATAAGACAGACATGGACCTGTTAAAGCGGGTCCAGAGGAGGCCAAGGAAATGGTCAGAGGGCTGGAACAGCTCTGCTATGCAGAAAGGTTGAGAGAGTTGGGGTTGTTCAGCCTGGAGATGAGAAAGCTCTGGGGACACCTTATTTTGGCTTTTCAATATATAAAGTTGGCTTATAAGAAAAATGAAGACGTTTTACCAGGGCCTGTAGTGACAGGACAAGGGGCAACAGTTTTGAACTAAAAGAGGGTAGATCTCGGGTAAATATAAGGAAGACATTTTTTTACAATGAGGGTGGTGGGACACTGGAACAGGTCGCCCAGAGGAGTTGTGGATGCCCCATCATTGGAAGTGTTGAAGGTCAGGTTGGATGGAGCTTTGAGCAACCTGATGAAAGATGTCCCGGGGGGGGTGGGGGGGTGGGGTATGTGCGGGTGTTGGACTAGATGATCTTTGAAGGTCCCTCCCAACCCAAACCATTCTGTGAGTCTGTGATTCTAAGATGTGCTGTTGGTTGACAGCCTAAATAAGAATTGCTATCACGCACGGGGCTGCAGGCATGGGTGCTTAGCACAGATGGATCCCTGCCACCCCCACCGCAAGACTCACATCTCACGTGCCCCTTTTTTGGAAATGCTGAAGGGTTCACCAAGAGGAACACCACACCGGGACTGAGACACTCATCCCCATCTGCTCCTCTCTGCTGGAAAGCACTGGGATGCTGCTGGTGAGCTCACCATCTCTAGCTCGAACCCTGCTTGCTCAAGCCCTGCTTGCTCCAGCCTTGCTTGTATCCCGCTTGCTCAAGCCCTGCTCACTCCGTTTGATCCAACTCATAGAGAGCAGCTGCTGGGAGCTGCTGCTGCAGGATGAAGCCTTGGCAGAGGAGATGAAATATTGGTCTGAGAGCATGTCATTGCAGCGGGACCAGGGAGAGCCCTTCCTGCACGCACTGGGGAGTGGGGGGYTCAAATGCCCTGCCTATGGGTTCCTGGGGTCTACCCCGTGTGGTCTCAGATGGACAGATGGAGCCGTCCTGTCGGGGAACGGCAGCTCCATCGCAAGAGCAACGGCAGGGTTGCTCACAGCATGGTGCCTGCCACRGCTGCTGGCTGATCCCCAAGGTCTCACTTGCTTTTGGGCACTTCTCCACCCGCCATTTTTCCCTTCTTTCCTTGAGCTGGTCCTGATGCAGCCACCCATCCTGCTTCCCTCCCTGCCTGCAGGCMGGGCTGCCCCTGGCTTTGGGCAATGGCGATTATGTCCTCCCCTTCTRGAAACCTCTTTGCCGATGCCTCGCAGGGTTGCACCCGTCTTCGTCACGGCTCTGCCGCAGCGATGCTGTTATCCGCTGATGCACCCGGCTCCCTCGCCTTCAGCCCTTTCTCCCTCAAATTCTCACTGCTCCCCCCGACACATGCTATTAAACGTCAGCCGCGTCATCCCTGGGGCTTTCCCCAGGTCCCCCTCCTGTGGTGCCCGCCACCCACGCCCCAGCCGGTCCCTCAGCAGCCACACAGCTCTTACACCGCTCCCTCCCCATGTCAACATCACGYGTTGCCCATGTCCCACCAGGCCAAGAGACTTGCCAGAGTCCCTCCAGATGCACAGCCTCAGGCTGGTATTTCCAAGAGGTGACATTCAAGGATAAAAATGCTGGCGAAGAGCTGCTTAACTCCCGTGGGCTCCTACGCCACGTCCAGCCTCCCTCCCCCTGCCCCAGAGCACACACATTCGTGCACCAATGCTTCTCTGGAGAAGCTCTCAGAGAAGCAAAGAGGGTTTCTCACCGATGCTGGAGATGGAAAGTCCCATCTTTTCACGCCGCAGCAGCAACACCTCCTGCCCCCCAAGCTTTTGCAGCTGTATAACCCACCCCCTTCACTGGAGCTCTCCCGCTGGGTGCATTGCAACCGCCTTGCCTGCAGGCACACCGTGCCTCYGCAGGAACCGGGGCACCCCATGGGGTCGCAGCCCAGCCGAAAGCAAGAAGGAAGAGGCTGGGAGGTGCGAGCGTGGGGCAGGTCAGCGGCGGTGGTGGGTGGCCACGGCTGGGCTGGCCCTGCCTCCGCCGCTGAGCGTGGGGAGGGTGGTCGGGGCATGCGCAGCGCAGCAGTGCCCACCCCAGCTATTGAGACATTAGAAAGAAAAAAACGACAGAAAAGGTAAAAGCAAAAAAGGGAGACGAGATTGATGAGTCATTAGAAAGCGCTTTTCTTTTTTTTTTTTGCAAGTGGAGGATCTGGAAAATATTTTGCCTTTGCAAAAAACCCGAGCATTTCTGAAGCTAAGGTGACTTCAGGATCCATCAGCCATCCCGAGATGTCTCTGTGCATCATATCCTGCAGACACCCTGCTCCAGCCACCGGCATTTCCCCGGGGATGGAGAGCAGCCCTGCCTGAAGGGCTGGTGCCCTCCTGTGCGGCAGCAGTGAGGAGACACTTGCAGGGAGCCTTCCTCCCCCCCACCACCTGCACCCAGCCCTAGCTGGCACCCACTGAAGCTGATGCAAAGCTCTCCAGCCTGCGTGGGATGGCTCCTGCTTCCCTCAGTGGTATAGCTGCATTATTCCTTGGAAATAAGCAGCAAAGCTAGCTCCTGCCGTCTGGGGAGATGTTTCCCCATCCCCGTCCCTCAATGTGGCGTCGGCTGTTGGGGCAAGGGACCCACCCTACAAACCCATCTTTGCCAAAGCAGCCATGTTCCCGTTTCCCCTCCAAAAGAAACTTTCCCAAAGYGAAATAGGAAAAAAGAGGAGAAGGAGAACAGTCAGTGTTTGCCAGATGCAAGCACAGCCATGATGGGCACAGAGAGGAATACAAGGGGACGAGGGATCCTGCTGCGTCTTCTGGAGCTGCTGCGCTGAACTGGGGCTCCTGGGCTTTTAATGGCAACAGAAACACCTCATTGTCCTGCTGCTGGTTGAAAATTAGCCATGGGGTCATTCASRCCTGCCAGTGCCATGGGGGTAACGYCAGTTGGGTTCGAGCACGTGGGAGCGGTGGTTGAGCCCTGGGCCACAGCTTGGCACAACGGGCAGGTGGGTTGGGTCCAGATGTGGAGAAAGGGTCTTTTCCATGGGTACATCGATGGGTACATTTTTCCTGCATGTTTCCCGGTCAAATGGTCCTCTCTGGGTGGTGTGAATGGGKTTGTGCTGTTTAGGACAGGACCATTCTACCGGCAGTGCATCTCTTCAGCTCCCTACCCTCGCTCCTGCTCTGCTTCAGGGCAAAAATTCAGCTCTAAAATTATTTTAGAGCTCCCTTGCAATGGTTTGGGATGGATGAGGAGCACTCGTCTGTCGAGGGAGGCAAGAGGGGCTGAGCAGGGCAGGGAGGTAGGGATGTCGCTGAAGAACCGCTTGGGCAAAATGATTTTTTTTTGCCTCCAAATTCCCTCTACTAGGGCATATTGTTCAGCTATTGGGTCAGTTAAAAGTCATTTAAGGAACTATAATTGCCATGGACTTTTTTCCCCCCCGAGGCCGTTGAGCAGCCCCAGGCCCCCGTGACAGCCTGTGGGAGATTTGCCAGCCTCAATAAAACCTCTTCCTCAGACTCACCCGAAATCCTTTCCCTGGCTTCCTTCCCAGCTCTTGTGCCCTGGGTGCGCCAGCCCCCCCGAGAGAGAAAAACGGGCTTAAATCATTCGATCGGTGCAGGGAATAAAATCTAATTGCCTGAATTAGACGTACCGAAAGTTTCCCTCCCTGCCCTCAAAATCGTGAGCTCTAAGGGGCTAACGCTGGCAGTTTGGTTTGAACCATATTTTTTCATCTTTGCTGGCTATTTATCTCCTGGGAACTGTGTGGGAGCATCTCCGTCCTCCAGCGGGTTTCGCCAGGGCAGCGAGGGGACYGAACCCAGCCCTGTGCGTGACTATGGCTATCTGTGCTCCAAGTGGCTCCTGGCGAAGCACCCTATGGGGGAGCACACCCAAAAAATTTTTTACACTGAGGGTGGTGAAACCCTGGCACAGGTTGCCCAGAGAGGTGGTAGATGCCCCATCCCTGGGAACATTCAAGGCCAGGTTGGACGGGGCTGTGAGCAATCTGATGTAGCTGAAGATGTCCCTGCCCACGGCAGGGGGGTTGGACTRGATGACCTGTAAAGATCCCTTCCAACCCAAACCATCCTATGATTCTGTGACTCTAAAAATATGATATTCTTGGGGTTTTTTTTTGCATGGGCAAGGGGTTTTGAGGTTGAACCTGCATCATAATTGAAAGCACAAAGCTCCATGGGTGGTGGGATTCCCCTTGCAGTTCACCACGACAGCCCTCCGTAACCATTTGCCAAATGTGCAAAAAAATCCTCTTTCTTCTCCATTCAGTGTTTTAAAAAGAGGAATCAGGGGGTACCAGCAGCACTTCTCCCTCTCCAATGCKCTGTGCTCGCCTTTATTGATGCTACTGGCTTTCCCATTGGTGCCTTCAAGGTTAATCAGTCAAGAGGGAGAGAAAAAAAAGCCATTTTTTTTTTTCTGATCCTGCTCTTTTGGTATCTTTCACACAAACCATGTCCTGGGACCTCTTCTAGATTGAAAAAAAAAAAAAAAAAGACTACACAGGGTATAAGTTACAGAAAACAGCATCAAGAGGGTTTTATAGCAAAAAAAAAATTAAAGAATTGAGCCATGATGTTGGAAGAGGAATTAAAAGGAGTGAAGAAATTATTTTGGATGAGCCTAGAAGCAGAGGAGGTTCGCGGGAAGGCTATCCTGACCACCTTGGAAGCGCACGCAAGAAGACAACTGAAACGCTCGGAGCCGGTTGCCACCACGCAGGGACAAAATCCAGGCATGATTTTTGGAAAAGCCAAAGCGGAGCCTGCCCTATGCACGCTGCCACACAGGAGAGCCAGGGCTTGGGGTTCCAGAGGAGCCAAGATCAATGGACCAGCATCTACCTTTATATCGTAATGCAATTTAAAACGCAAATTAAAATAAAAAGGAAATTCCCTAACAAAAAAGATGCCATCAAGTTTTAAATGAACACATCCTCTAATTATTCCCTGCTTCACCTCGACTTGATTATCCTTGCTCAAAGAAGATTAAAAACACTGATCCATTCATCTCCACGCCTTCTCTTTCATGTACAGCACCTTTATAAATTTCACCCTTAAGACAAGTTGAACTCCTTGCRCATAATCTCTGCTTCACGTTCTCAAGGGTGGCTGATGGCATTAATTTGCCTCGAGTTTTTGGTGCCAAAAGCCAACGATTTTGCCTGGCTATCAATTTCTCACGGTCTGTATATAAACAGCCCGGCGCCAAGCCCACATCTTCAAGGGATGTGATCCATACTGGTGGCACGTCATCTCAGCTCCGGCTCTCATGAGCTCACGCCAAGTCTCCACCACCACCACCTGCCTTAATAAAMCACTTTTTCCTGCAGAAAACAGCTCACCTCCTACAAACGCATGCAAAGGATTGGAAACCCAAGCAAACCCGTATAATTCTTGTGACCGCAGGYGGAAAAAGTATTTGCCTGTTTCTACAGCAAAGCCAACAGCTGCAGCGGGACAGATCCTATGGGATGCTGATGTGCCGCTGGCCTCGCAGCACTCACGGAGCGGTGTGCTGCTGGGAGGAGATGCTGTTCTCTGTGTCGCCATCAAACTTGTTCACTGGGTTTTTTAACCTGCACGATGTTGTTTAGAGAAACCTGTAAAAACAATGCTGCTCTCCAAAATACATGTATATATAAAAGTTGGGATCCACATTTTCAAGAGCTTGTTGTCTACCTCAGAAATACTGAACAGAACTTAAATATGCATGGAAAAAATATATATTTATTGACTATTAAACCTCTGCAAGGGAAGTATTTGGGCAAACATGGGGGCTACAAASCAGCAGTAGCGAAAGAAGGGCTGAGCCGGGAACGGGAAGACCTGCCTTCTGGTCCTGCCTTGCCTAYGACTTGCAGAGCATCTCTTGTCCCAGATTGGTCCATTCTCACTTGTTTTTGGGGCTGAGCACATCTGTTTGCTTGCAGGGCTGYGTCCTCAGGCCACTCTGCCCGCTCGCTCGTAGCTCTGCCGGTTCGCTTGTTGGTGTAACCATCAGCTAAGCCAGACCTTCACAGCCATCCACTTCAAAGCAAAAGCCTTTAAAAAGATTGCGTTTTCTTAAATGACATGTCAAATCCCATTTGGAGAGGAGCTGTGCCGCTAGCGGGGCCAGCACSACAGTGGGAACAGCCACCCTCGTAGCCGGGACGGTGGCAGAGGATTTGGGGCGGGTGGCACCGTGACTTCAGGGTGGCAYAAGATCACGGTGTTAGTTTGCAGCATCTAGATGAGCCTGCACTGCTGTGTTTAAAGCTTCATTTTTTTTTTTATTTACAGATTGAATCTTTTTAGACCGACGTACTCTTCAGTGGCTAAATGGAGAGGGCGACAGGCAGCCATAGCCAAGCCTGTCTGAACGTGTTAGCTCATCGAGCCTTGAGTCTCATCCTCTGTACAAGGCAAGACAAAACTGCTTTAGCTCTTGTAAGAGACCCTGGGGATGTTGGTGGTTTATTCTCCACCCCGGGCTGAGGTTACAGTGCCTCCTGCCATGGCGTGTGCTGCTGGCATGTGCAGGAGGAGGGGTGGGGCTCAACATTTTGAAATGATAGCTCCACGTGAGGAGCAACTAGAGTTGGGCAGCAAGGGCAGGGAGACGGGGTGGAGGTCATGGCTGGCACAAAATGGGCAAAGAGGGCGAGTCTCCTTCCTTCCTTGGGTCTCCTTCTGTCCTTGGGTCTCCTTCTGCCTTTGGGTCTTCTGTTGTCCTTGGGTCTTCCAACCCAAAGAAAGCAGGGCTGTGCATGGCGTGAGGCTAAGCTGAGGAGCTCCACATTCTTCTGGGTTTATGGAAACGGGATGCTGGGTTTGGTGGGTCATCACTTTGAASCGCTGTGGCTGCTCTGATTTTGTGGTGCTTCCTCCAAACCCCCAGGTCCATGTTCTCAGAAAAGACCTTTTTTTACAAGATTTGTTGCGTCTTTCATGCAAAATGTGCTGCTTGGGGGGACCCTGCAGACATGGCTAATGCCAAAGACACTGCAGTGGCTTTGCATGCCTCTTCTCATCCATATTCCTCATGGTCAGCCATCTGTGCRGCTCCCAACCTTCCCTCCCTGCTTGTGCAAAGATTTTTGCCTGGGAAAGAGCAGATTTTGGTCTGAAAAGCCATCAGTCTCGGGARTCTCAGTCCCGCTTCTCTGCCAGTTTGTTGGATTTCTGGCCCATTTGTTGTCATGGCTCAGCCTTCTGTCATGGCTTCCCAGCCCTTTCCCAGCCCATTTCTTGCCTGTTGAATACCTGTGATGTCCAGAGACMCAGAAAACACCCTCCGGTATTTTCATTTTCTATGAGCACTTTATAGCCTGCGACACCAATGCAAGGATGTTGGGTTGGAAGAGAAAAGCTCATTTCTTTTCTGGTGTAAATTGTCCTTAATGCTCCAGAACATCCTTGCATGGCTTTTAAACATTGTTGACATAAACTACCAGCGATGGACCCTGCCAAGACGTGCATTAGCCCACCGGCAGCGTGCTTGTGMGGCGGAGAGCTTTCAGCCGCGGCTTCCCGGCTCCGTGCCTCCCTGCACAGCCCCTCTGCAGCGGCTGGTGGTTGACCTTAGCCTTGCTATGCTGGGGAAGGAAGGGGACAGGGGTGACACTTGGASCCTTCCCAAGCACTGGTGGCACCTCCCCACTGCCCCAGCCCAGCTTTGCTCACCTCCCCTGCAAATGCACTTCAAATATTTTTGRCTCTACCGCTTTCCTGCGAGATGACGGTGGGGAAAGACCAAYCAGAGGATATGGTCCAGGGCTACAAAATGATAAGTGATGATTTTGTCCAGATTGAATGAAAAAAATAGCATCCTGCTTCCCCAGTAGGAAATCAGTGCTTCTTTAAGAGATGTTTCTTTTTGGCGGTTCTCACTGAATAAATTTAATCGCAACTTTTCAGCKCTTCTGGCACTGCTCCATCACCTAAATTGATGTTAATGAAATCAAATATTCCTCGTGTTCAATTTTTCAAGGTGTAATTTCAAATTGTATTTGCTTTGCCTTTGTGCCTGGTTCATCCGCACCCCTAAGATTTCCTTTTTCTTTTTTTTTTTTTTGTTTTTTTGTTTTATAGAGGAATGCCACTGGCCAGCTCTGATTTATGCCCTTCTCCCCATGGGGGATTGAAGCCGCAGCCTGCTCACGCTCTGCGCCAGCCCTCTGAAAACACACACGAGGTAACAGGGAGGCAAGAAAGTTTTGCATAGTCTTAATCGCTCTTCCCCAGGAGCCAGGGCGGAGGAGGGTGCACAGCCACAAGTGATGGAGAAGGCAAAACCRTTTCCTGGGTGTCTCATTTTCATTTCGAGCAATTTGGCCTCCAGCATCCTTGGATGGGAGGCGGGACGTGGCCACGAGTTGCCTAGGGCAAGGCAAGCACTTTCCCGCTCTCTAAAATACCTTCTCCTGCAGGGGAGAGTGACCCAGATATGCCTCACACTTTGTTTTATTCTTGAGCTAGCAGCACTTGCAGGACCTAAATGTTGCTTCCTACCCCGAGCCCAACTCGGGCAAGGAGCCAGCACTTATTCTCAGCCTAATTGAGTGGTGTGTGTATATATATATTAAAAAAAAAAATAAAAAATATATATATACAGCTCTGAATGCCAAATCAGGGGTATGCTCATCAGAGAGGTACTCATCTCAGATCCCAGCTCTCCCGCCTGCCCCAGGGCCACTTTCTCTGCCCCAACCAGTGTCTTCACCCACCCATCACCTACAGCCRCACCTTGGTTAGAGCAGGGGAAACCATCGGCACCTCCATTCCCTGGACTTCCTGGAGGGACGAGATGACATTTCTACTAGAAGAACAAGCCTTGGCCGCTCTTCAAGGGAGGTTTCTCTTTTGGGAAGAAGCAGGAGGAGGGGCAGAGGGTGGTTCTTCATCATGGGGTTGACCCTTCCCAAGGCAAGCCCAGGGAGATCCCAGTGTGTCCACTGACCCAAACAGCCTGTCCTGCCTTGAGCTCAGTGCCCCTTAGATGATCTCAGTCAGATTCCCAGGAGACTTTTGATTGGTAGAAATATCCCGTTAAACCTCCTAAYGTTTAATGATTTTCATCTCTGAGCTAGTTGCTCTGTTACACATTTTTCCCCCCACCCCATTACTCCATAGCTGCACCCAGGCATTGTAGAAGTAACAAATTTGGAAGGGAATTCCATGCTAAATGACTTCAGYCGTTGCTGCACATTTGTTTTAATGGCTTTTCATAGGCACAAAAAAGCATTGGCCACCACATATCTGGAAACTCGTGGTGGAAGCGGAGGCTATGAAAGACCCCAGAGAAGTGATGTTGCAGCACCTGACCCTCCCACCTCCCGGCCCACCCAGGCCTCCCACCAGCATCCAGCTCCAAGAGCCGCCCGAGTGATGACTAATGAGACTCATGCTATCACCATCTGTTGACCACTTGTGGCTTCATGGCAGAAAGGTGAAATTAGATGTTTAAACCAAACCAAAAAACAAAAGGTTGAAGACTGAGTCACAGTGAGCTGACCTAGAAATAGCAGAGCATTTGCTGGAGACCCAACAAGACGGGGCCTGGGCAGGGGACCTGGCCGGTCCCAAGTGACTTGGGTTTCTTAGATGAAGCCATAGAGGAATAGCCTATTTGATATCATTGAAATTGAAATTTAAATTGAAGGCATCCTATTTTTCTCTCTTTTTTCAGAACTGGAGTATTGCAATGGGCAGTGTGTGTGAGAAGGCACACAGGAGCCCAGAAAGARACCTTCCAGGTCCCAGAGCTTGAGAAGAAGCATCTGAGGAAGAGCCCGACAAAGCAACCCAGGCCAAAGTGCTTTTCCCCACTGGAGCATCCCACCCTGCTGTGGTGGAGCAGGTGGGAGCAGGCAATGCCCATGAGGTGAGCAACATGAGGACAAGTACAGGGAGCTGCTTCTTGAGTTGAAGCTCCCACCAGCTCCTCCAGGTAGGGACTGGACCTACTTTTCTGTCAAGCAGATGATTAGCACAATGCTGTCGCTCTCACCACTTCTAAGATGACACGATATAATTTATTGCCCAGAGATCTCCATCCTTGTATCACACGGAGAGGAGAAATGTGCTCAGCACCTTGCTGGGTCTCACCTGAAGGATGGGCAGCYGAGTCCTGCCAAGGTGGACCACCACCCATCTGGTATGTGACACCCAGAGCTGCTGCCTGGGCATCTTAGAGGTCTTGGGGCTGGCGAGGTGCAGGGAAGCAACTACCCTGGTAAAAGCAACTCTTAGCAGAAAAACATGGATGAAGAAGATGACTTCACGTAAAGAAGGACATTTTTTGAGCTCCCTGCCACAGGACAGCACCGGAACACCTTGCTTAGGTGCCCTCCGAGAAGGATTAAGCATCTCTAGGTAAGACAAGTGTCTGTGCGCACGGTATTGAAGTGAAAAGTGAGAGGTCGTGTAACTTTCCCTGGCTGGTGCATCAGCTGCCCACCCCGTAAGTCAGCAAGGGCTGTGCATGCTGTAACGTGGTGCATGGTGGAGGGGAGCGAGTTTTCCTCTTCCAGCGTAGTATTTTCTTCATTTTTTTAGAGAGAAATGTGCCCAAATGTGCATTTGCCAGTGCTCAGTGTAAAATGCCCCTCTGAATACCGGGATTTATTTAAGTACAAACCAGGAGAGTGAACATCACTGCAGCTGGACTGGGCAGAAAGCGGTGGGAGCAATTTCAGCTGAAATCTCTCTCTCCTATAGGGTTTTCGAGGCTAACAGCTCTGCAGCTGGTGTAAAGTGATGTAAATGCACCGCCCGCAGTAAAGTGACATCAATTTACGGCGCGAATCTGGCCCGGAGCTGGTATTCTGTGGCTGTATCTTGGCTTCGATGAGAGTCTAAATATCAGGAGCAAAAATATACTGTTTGGCAAGCAAAGAGGAGGGTGTTCCATAAAGTCCCGACTGCTCTGTTTTGAAATKATTTTTATTGCCCTGGGCCCACAGATGTAGTCAAACAGGACAAGGGTAGCAGCAAAAGGCACCTGGTGAATATTTTCATTATCCTGCCATAGTCTTATTTTGCTTCCACCAGGATGCGGGTGGCACGGCCGAAGTAGGACAGGCACCTCAGTGTCATTCCCTGCAGAGGTCCCAGTCCCCATCTCAGCCAGCCACAGGCTGGGAAATCAGTGTCASTCAGTGCCTTTTTTTTTTTTTTAAAATGGGGGGGGAAAAAATCCCAACAGATTTCCACGCTTGTTTTCCGCTGCCCTAATTTCCCCGTGCAGGCGYTCCGTTTGTTTTCATTTCCAAGCCGTTGTAGCACATCAAAGGCAGTGCTTTGTACACCCTGGCGCGTGTTCTGCTGCTYCTTCGGGCTGACACGCGGCAGGATCACAACCCTACCAGGAGCRGGGGATTTACGGTCCCCGAATCCCCATGCAGTAGAGACGGGGAGCRTTTGCCCAGCAACTCTGCTGGTCTTGGGTTACCTCCGCACAGGGCTGACCTCCATGCCGTGACTCTGACCCATGGCTTGTCTTTGCTGGCAAAGCATCCGAAGATGCTGACCCTGGCAGGGAYCTGCGTTGGCTGAACCAGGACCGTGCAGGCAGAAAACGTCCCACCTACAGAGATGCAGAAAGGCCGGGGGGATGCTGGTGACAGCATGGGGTGGTGGAGGCAGCCAAGGGAGGAATTCAGCCTCGTGGCCACACCAAAAGGATGTCACATTCCTGTTACCACAGCCATGTCTTTCCTGGCTGCGTGGCTCAGCAAAAACTTCTCTCTTTGCAGATCTATTCCCAAGACTGCCTTTCCCCTGAAAGGATGTCTGCACAAAGCGAAGGTGCCAAAAGCAAAGCTATGCCTTTCAGCATCCCCAACCCAGCTCACGAGGTCTCGCTGGGAAAACTGGATTTTCTTACTTCCCTTGCCAATAAGCCCTAGCAAGACGTGATCTCCTCAGGGAAGGCTTAAGCTCAATTAGGGGCTGTTGGATTTTCGATGAAAGTAGAAACCTTTGTGGAGCAGGGGCTGAGCAAGTCCCTCCTTGCCTGGCTCGGAGACGGGCTCTCCACCCATCCCATGGGGAGCTCCTCTGCGTTTGCCTCCTTCTACTCCAGCTCCGAAACAGACGTATGCCAGTTCGTCTCCTCCTGGGGTGAGCCCCATAGCAGCTCTTGAAAATATGTATTTCTAAAGACTCTAGGTTTTTCTGTTCCCAAAATATGGATTTAGCAGTTTTCTGCAYGCATGGCCAAGCTCCATCCAGCAGCTCAAGCTTACCAAAGGAAACTAGTTGATGCTGGAAAGGGAGAGAAATAAAACATGCTCCCGAATTAGGCTGTCTTCTCCAGGAGTGACTGCACACCATCAACATGTGTGAGCAATGCTGCTTTGGGGGACAAGAGCTGTGCCCTGGCCCTGGTTTGTTTTCAGAGCTGTGATGGGCACTGCAGACTTTTCCCAGCTTTCTCCATGCAGAGCACCCTGAAAATCCAGCCCTGCCTGGCTGGGCACTGGTTGCACTGCAGGAGCGCTTGCATTCAGGGGTTATAAATGCCAGAGGGGACGTGCTCGTCTCAAAGTTCAGAGGTGCCCTGGCTTTATCTCTATCTTAGGCTGATTTTTCTGTCTTAGAGGTTGTCGGGTCTTTCTATAGGTGCTTTGGGCTGTTCCACCTCCCTGGTCTCAGGGTTAGGGTTAAGGTTAGGGTTAGGATTAGGGTTAGGGTCACCTGTGCTGCACATTCAACACAGCTGGACTGTTTCTGCTTGCTCCTTGCCCACSGGCTGCAAGTGGTGGGACATAGGCTCGGACCCGTCCCCGATACATCTCTGCGCCTTCTTCCTCAGCTCGGGGGACCCCTCGCAGTCCCCCTGCCTTGCTGCCGGAAGGGATTTTGGAAGCCAAAGCATGTAGGGGTGAGGATGTCTATTTTGGGCCAGCTGCTGCTCAGATGCACAAAGATCAGCCTAATCACGAGCCGCTCYTACCTGTGTCCCCCATCGCTGTGGTACCCGACAGAAACCCACAGCAGCCTGGCAGGGAAAGCCGAGATGTGAGTTCCCCCCATTGCACCAGTCGGGAAAGATTAAGTGTCTTGCCCAAGATCGCACAAGAGAYGTGGGCTGCCGCTGCTGGGGTTTAGCATTCAGCGAATTGATACCCTCGGCATGGCACGMGCTTCTATTAAAAAGTATCAGAGAAGACGATGCGGGAGGTGCGAGCATCTTGAGAGCACAAATGGTTTTTAAACACAAGCAGAGCCCTTGTTTCTTTCTTGAGGAAGGTTGTAGGACTGGATRTCTCACTGCTGGGTTTGTTTATAGTCAGTGGAAGTCAGAGAAGGTACGTGGCACATTTTTGGGAGGTGGCATTGTCATAGAGACAATGTAATGTCTCACAGGATGTAATAAATACTGCTAAATATTTAAGAGCTTATAAATATTTTAAAAGAATCCCTGAGTAGTTATTGATGGAGTTTAATCTGGGGCTTGGGAAAACTCCTCCTCTCTGTGGGTCATAAAGAGAAGATGAGATGCTTGAGATGCAGGAAGCCGGTGATAAAGGCCATGAAAAAAAGAGTCTGTACGGGGTGCAGTGATGGGAATGTGACATTAACTGATATACAATGGCACCCAGAAAAGCCATGGGTGCTGCGGTCCTGCCAGTGCCRCTCTGTCCGCCTGGCACAGCAGCTGAGAAACTGCAGTTTCAGCACATTTTGGGCAGATGCTGGGAGTGGAGGCGTGTCGGTGACTCCCTCCCACGGCACAAGGCTGGGCTGACCGGTTTCGCCGTCTGCCACCGCTTTGAGCTGGGAGCACGTGGTGGGGCTGGGCATGTCTTGCCCTCCCAGACCCCTTTTACCTATGAAAGATTTTGTCTGTTTGCTGTGACTCCAGCAGCTTGGGTGTCAGTGGAAGCTCCTCTATGTCRTTGCGGAGCCCGGCCAGAATTAACTTAAAAAGCTGCTGAGGTGAGCACAGATGCTACAACCCCCCATGTCCAATAAATCACCCAGGGTGTTATAAGTAACGTCTGTCCTGACCCTGCCCTGGGTCGCATCCTTCCCGTTGCTGCCCTGCCTGCGCTCCCCGAGCCCTGCCAATGCCGTGCAGAGCAAAGCCGGGGCTGAATCAAGCCCCCCCTCTCCSTCACGTCCTCCCGGAGTCTCATTACCCACCTCTCGCTCCATCGATCTCTCCAGCTAATTACGCATTCAGATTTCAGCCCGGAGATGAAATGGAAACATGAGGCAGCCTTGCAGAGGCCTTGACTTCTTACTCATGTTGCAGATGGCAGAGGCAAAGCCTCTCTCGAGCTCCTGATGAGATTTTTCTAGATGGGGAGCCGGGGTGTGTGTGTGTCTGTGTGGAATTTTGCTTCAGGGCATTTGCAGATATATTCGTATTTAAGCAAAAGGGGAAAGAGTGAGCTCTCATTCTGCTCCCGCATTTCTCCCAGCTCCGTCCCAGGCAGCGATGCTCTCATTAAACTGCTCTGCAGTTCAGTCATCTCAACAAAATAAGAAAAAGTGATTCYTGAAATTCAGGATATTAAAACAACACACCATAAACAAAAGCCTCAGCTCCTGCCTCTTCCTCCTTCTTTACTTACAAAACTTCATCCCTTTATCTCAAAAACCTATTTATGTGATGTAGCAGACCTCAGTGCTGCTCCTCTCAAAGGGCTGTATTGAATAATCAAAGAGCAGCCTGCTGGGATTTTTAATTGCTCAAATCTTCTTAAGAAGCCATGCAATGGACAGTTTTACTTCTGATGGCAAAGTCCTCTTTCAAACATTTCATCGTTTTCCATCAGAAACGTTGTTTACCCAGCTGTTGGTTGGGATATAAACTCTCTTCAATAACATGCACGTAGGACATAGGGAAAATTTAATTCTAATTAGACAAAAGGGGCGGGGAAGGGAAAAATAGTGGAGATGTGCTGAATTTCAAGATTCACCCTACCTACGAGCTATGTTTTTGTGTGCAAGTCCAGGTCCTGGCACTGTTYGAAATGAAATGGGGGAAACTCGATGGCCAAACAAGTTAAAACCATGTAAGGTACCCAGACTCCCTACAAGAAGGYCACATCTGAGACACTACAGGTTTGATTAAAATTGCCTATTTGCTATCAAACACTTGATAGTGCCAAAAAAAGTTGTAACAAAAGCCAGGTGCCTCTTATGGAGTGAAATAACAACATCCAAACCTTTTCCTTGGGGGTCACCCARACTGCTGCCTCTGAGCCCAGCTCTGAGCATCCCTGCTGCCACCAGCCTCCGTGTCGCTGGACCTCATGGGCACCGAGCGGCTGGGAGAGGGGAAGGACGGCTTGAAACCTTCCTCTGCAAGGGGAGGGAGATCCCCAGTAAAGCTCTGCTAATCAAAGGCTGATGAGCAGAGGCGGAAAGGGGGACGGAGGTGTGTCAGAAAGGGTTGGGGTTGATAGGTGACCCAAGCCCTGGAGATGATGCTGTATCAGGCTGCTCTTAGAGGTAGGCAGAAATAAAACYGCGTTTGGTGAGCAAGGCCATTGCCTTGAAGCCAGAAGTTTGCATGTCAAAGGATGGGTTGTGAGGAATTTCAGAACTTTAAAAAAGCAAGAAAAAATGTCTACCGTGCCAAAATGGGGAACATGGGCATTTACAGAGAGGCCTTTTCTTCTACAATTTAAGAAAAATGAATAAAAAGCAAATAGAAAAAAAAAATCAATATCAAAACATTGCATCTTGATCGACCTGATACCATCTCTCCTCACCAAACCCTTCATGTTTCAGTTTGCAGAAATCATCAGAACAACCCTCTAATTCTCATATATATCCAAGGGACAGGACAAGACCCTTCCCCCGCAGAACTACGAAGAAACTCACTCAACATCTTCCCTCCAACTCTGGCAGTTCGTTGGCTCCTTCTCCAACCCTGAAACACCAGGAGGGAGAACCACGCAAATCCTGGAGCCTCTGACCTTGCACGGTGATGCCTTTAATCCCAGTATTTTACCCAACACCGCCTTCAAAGTGAACTGTGTTTTTTTGATTGAAAAAATAGGCTTTCTACCTTGCTCTGCAGGGCTGCCCTCTGGTATTCATGCTCTGAACCCCGGGCAGGAGGAGGACACAGTTGTGTTGGGGTTCCCTCAGCAGGGACAAGGTGGAGAAATGGTTTAATTGTCAAAATAAACACAAGCTCGTCAGCTGGAAGAGCGCCAGCACGGGCTTCGGTGCTTTAGCAGGGCTGCGCGGATTAGATTTCGCTTTTGACATTGGCTTGTTGGCTTTTGTCCTTTGGGTGGCATYGCTTGCATGGGAAGGAAGGCGTAGGCAAACTGCAGCGAGGCCAGGATGGAGGGAGATGTCCTTTAAGCAGCAAATCCCGCGGCCGGCAGTGCCATRCCGCTCCACGTGTCCCCAGCAGTTCGGCACCGAGATGCTGAAGCTAGCGCGCGGACAACTCGGAGGTTCCCCTCCAGAGCTGGCTGTAGGGGAGGAGGGTTAAGCATCTACCCCGTGCTCAGTGTTTCCGAGCGTCAAGGGAAATTAAAGTGAATTGGTTTGAGTTTGGGTGTCTGCCAGCTGTGCCGGCCGAGGTAAGCAGCTGGGCTCCCTGGCACCCAACAGTGGTGGGGTTTTCATGTGGCTTTAATGCAGGACTTTGTTCCGAATCTTATTTTTCTCCAATTATTAAGACTTTTTGCATGGGATCTGCTTTTTCTTCTCTGTGCCTCTTCAGGATATAAATGGATTTTCATTTCAGGCTAGAGGCCACCAATGTTCATGCCAAGTTTTAGAAACAACCTCTGCCCTCTTCTCTCCTCCCACCTTTCTTCCCCCCGACGTTAGCATCYCAAACTGTTTCTCATAGCCACATAAAGCTAGAAAATACAACTCAAATTTGTGACTCAGAATATACATATATCTCAAAGCACATCTGATACCACAAATAACTCAGAGTGTTTTCAGGGCTATGTGGGTGTTTGTCTCAACCCCTTGGTATGGATGGCTGTACAGCACCATACCTCACCTACTTTTTTATTACATGTTATATATCTTATGTTAATTATTAATTTATATGTATGGTATTCATTTTATATACATAGATATGAATCAACCTCATTTGGTGAGCCCTAGTGACCCAGTCTCATAACTGGCAGAGGACGGAGGGAGCCCTGTTGCAGTAAGTTCAGCYCCGCACAGACGCGAGGGTCAGCGGTGGGTTGCAGTTGCAGGTCTGGGGTTGTAACAAGAATCCCAGCTTTCTGGAAACCCAAGGATAACGATGGTACTGAGTCTTAAATTCACATGACTGGTGGAAAAAATAACCCAGTCGGAACCTTTCCCCCACTAGAATAGAATTCCAAATAATTAACCCATCTCCTATTCAGGCAAAAATCCTACGGGAAAAGGTTGGCTTTTGGCCTAAATAAAACATGGTAAGATCCAAACTGAGAAAAATTATGGTTGGCCTACAATGGTATGTCTACAGTGGCATACCRGGGTAAGTCTTATACTTCCTTTTGGCTTAATTAATGCCATGTGTTAAATAGATAAATTATATCTCTCTAGTTAAGCAAAAAATCCTTCTATATCAGGCTCATGAAGCCCAAATATTTGTCTGAAAGATAAAGACAATATTTTYGCACAAATTCAGCTGTTTGAAATGCAACATTTACGGGATGGAGTACTGTTTTGGTTGGACTCGTATAGCACAGAGCTAAACCAGTAACACAGATTTTGGTTGAGATTCTCATGGCTTCACATGGTTATTCTTTTAGACTTGGGSGGAAGTGTTCCTCAAACAAAAATGAACAGGGATTTAGAAGCTAAATTCTGTGTCCTTTCCTCGTGGAAGACTCATTTGTTGCTATCAGGTATCTCAAGACATATTTCAGGACCTCTACAGGACATATGCATAGAAAATTTCCACATCAAGCCATCCTCTTTGAGCTAAAACATGTCTTCCTGAAAGACGTCTAAGTCTTGATTTACAGCCTTCTGGTGACAGAGAATCCACCAGGTACCCAGGTACTTTTTCCTACTACTTGATTATCTTCACTCAAAACCACACAGCATATTTGTAGTTTGGAGTCRTGTGGTATCCAAACACGCTCCTGGCATCTCACCAGTCCTTATTCTGCTGAACAAAGGAATCCCCTTCCATCACATATCTCACATCCCTCCCCCAAGCAGATACTTCAAGGCCATGATCAAGTCACTCCTTAACATCTTTAAGGATGGATCTAGACTGAGCCTCTCTAGACTCTTGCCACAAAGCCTGGTTTCTGGAGCTAAAGTAATTCTTGTTACTGTTCCTCCAAGAAGGGTTTTGCTAACACTGTACATGAAAATAATACAACCTTTCTTCTTCTGCTTGATATTCCCCTGCTTATATCTACAAGGATTGCATTTGCTGCTTTATTTACAGTGTCACYCAGAGTTTGTATTCAGCGGGCTACGTACAATCACTCCTCAGTCCTTGACACAGTCGCTGTTTGGCAGAAGACATTTGCCTGTTGTTTATATTTGACGTGCGTTCCTCCTTGCTGGACATATGACTTTGCATTTGACTTCACTGTTTGAACAAGCCCTTTGTATCAAACAATCCAATCGGGAAGCACAACTGACTCGTTACCATCATTAATTGCTATTCTACCCACTTTGGGGTCATTGGCATTTTTTACCGGCAGGGATTATATATTTTCTTCCAGGTCATTGATAAAGATACTGAACGGTACTGAGCAAAAAAAAATATCTCACCGGGAGTCTACTAAAAACACTCACTGCATACCAATATCTGACTGATCCTTATTTTCTAAATTATATCTTGTTACTGGTTTTTATTCCACTGAATATGGGCCATGTTGATATTTTTAATATCACTTTTCTTAATCAAAATATCATCTAGGACTACATAATGCGAATTACAGAAATCTGTTTATCGATAGTCACTTCTATCAACCAAGTCCCTGTAATTAGGATTTTTTTGAAGTTTAAGGTATATTGGTGCCCAGGACTACATTTTGCTGGCACTTATGAAATGGAATAACAATGTGATCATTTGCATCTAGAAAACCATCATTTTCTAGCCTGCTGCCCAACTCATTATGATCTATGAAAACAAGGTCTGACGCAGAAATACCCCAAGCTGATTTCAATTATTTTTGCACTTAGAAACTTATGTACAGCTTTTAGAAACCCCAGGGATGCTTCTCCAGCTGTAGCACGAGACCTTCAGCATCTGCCCCCCAGCCTCAAACCTCCTGTCAGACATCGATGATGGTTCCTCTCTCTGCACTCCAAGAAGGGATGTTAGAGGAGCTGATCTTTCTACTCGCATTTTTTTAGGTGGTCTGCAGTGGACACTTCACCACCCCAGGTAAGTCACTGTTTGTGTAGGGATCTCCAGACATTTCGAGCTTTACCCGAACCATCAGTATTTATGGCATGTCAGACTGCCTTTGACAGAGACTGCCCTTCCTCCATCCCTCTCTCCCTCCCTCCCTCTTGTCTTGCCTGAASAAGCCGTAGCAGTGATTCTAGCATCCCCGTCATTTGGATCATCTCACGGATGCTCAGTCATATCAATCATCTCACACGAACATTTCTGATTCCTTCAACCTATTATCGATCTAAAGGTTGGGAATTCTAATATTTCAATCAACTGCCTATATTTTTGCTCACTTCTGCCATACCCGGCTTTAGCTGCTTGGCCCGGTCCCTCCCTCCCTCCCCGGTCAGAGAGGATATAAAAGTGCTGCAGCGRCCGCAGACTCGCAGACCCAACGGGCAAGCGGCAGCTTGCAAACACAGCCAGGAGCCCTTGCCAGGACCGACCCTGGGGGCTCTGTGGGGGCGGGAGTGTGGCAAGGTGAGTGCAGGCGGGGGGGGGAACCCCGCTATCTTAAGGGAAGCGTAACCCCGTGCTGGATGTCAGCCTTTCTGCTGGTGGCTCCCGGGGCGGCCGGGGGCCGAGGCCCGGGGYGGCCTCCTCCGGCGGCCCCTTCAGCACCGCCCGCCGCGGACAGCGCCCGGCCGGGGCGGCCCCGCCGCTCCCGCCCCTCCCCGCCCTGCG
>JASVER010000113.1:2747802-2758180 GCA_030449065.1 Oceanodroma leucorhoa
GGGGCCGGGGCCGGGGCCGGGGCCGGGGCCGGGGCCGGGGCCGGGGCCGCCCGGCAGAGCCAGGGCAGGCCCAGCCCCGCGGGCAGGGGCGGCTGGCGGGGCCCGCTCGCACCCGCAGCCGGGCGAGCGCAGGCAGGGGGTGCATCCCCTGCCCAGGGGCTGGGGGCTGCGGTCAGGCACCGGGGCACCCACACACGCAGATATATATGTATACACATACACATGTGCACGCGAGCACACCCCCAATGCAGACATCCCTCGCCACAGGCACAAATATGTGCACACACGTTTGCAGACATGCACCCACCCACGCACACGCACATATATAGGGGCACGCATCCACACRCACCCCCCCGTGTATGCACACATGCACATGCATGCGTGCATACACATGTGCACACACGTCTGCACAACTCACACGTACACGGAGATGCATCTCCCTCCAAGGCAGTGACCTACATGCACATACACACACACACGCCCTGGGGCCGTGCCCCCCCTCCCAAGCAGAGGTGACACACTGGCATCCCCGGGGCTGGGGAGACCTAACGCACACCCGCCTGCCCACACAACTCGGTGTTCGAGAGCAGCCAGGCTCTGCGTGTCCCCCCAGTTCTGCTCAGATGACCCCAGAGACCCCAGCCCCAGCGCCTGCAGCCCCAGCCCAGGACCCACACAGGCCTCCCAGCTGCTCCAGCTCCAGTGCAACACCCTTTTYGGGGGCCCCATGGGGAAACTGGCTTGGGGGGCTTCAGCTTCACCCAACACCTCCATTTCACTGTCTGAAGGAAGTGAAGATCACGTAGATGCTGTGGGCGCACCAAAAACCAGTCTTTACAGCAAGGTAAACCAGTACCAGACTGACTGACTGACTAATTGTCTTCATTTCTCGTTTGTATGATTGCAGCATTGCTGTTCTCGGSTACAGAAGCTCCTCTCCCGGAGAAAGGGCCGGCAGAGCCCTCTCTGCTCACAGCCACCGCGGGCAGAGCTGCGGGCAGCTGCCTTCAGTCACCTCCCAAAGGCTGTCTCTGTCCTGTCGCTTCTCTCCATCTCCTACACGCAGCCTTTCCTCCCAGTGGGGAGTTTTTGCCACCAACAGGTTTCCCTTTCTCTTCCTTCATCTGTCCTYCTCCCTCTGTCCTTAAGAGGTACTGACGGGCAGCGGCTTTCAGCCCTGCCCGCAGCAGTGGAGTGCATTTCTCACTGTCCTGCTAAGATGAATTATTTCCAGTCCTTTGCTTGAAAACTTCTGCCCTGCCAGCTCAGCTGGAYGCTGGGATGCTTGTCCATCCTATCCCCGAGTGATGTGAAGGAGCAAGACCCCYGGGGAATGAACCGAAGAAGATATTGAGTCCATTTGCTCAGGAAACCCTTAAATCCTTGTTGCGGAGGCCCCGGCTGCAGTCATACCCTCGGGAGCACCCATTGATAGCAAGTGGCGGCCTCTCTCGCTGCATAGGGGTGCGGTAACGCACCCTGGGGTTATATTTTTATGCTGATTTTTAATTCAGACTAAGCTGGTGTTGAGGAAGAGGGACGCTGAGACAGCCGGTGTGCTCTACCCCTTGCTCCCTGCCTCTCCCCTTCGATTCCATCCAGATCCCCAGGGAGATGTGGGATATATTAACGGGGTGCTCCCCTTTGGTGACAAGCCGGCTCAAAACCTGCTGGTGTTTGAGAGCTCACAGCCCCCTTTGAATAAGCTTTGCAGGTTGAAGGCTGCAGGAGGGGGATCAAGAGGGAAGCAGGCAGAGCTGCCAGAATTTAAACAAACCATTAAAAACCGCACCCATACAGCACATGCAGCATGGAAAGGAGAAAGCAGTTTACATGCATTCGCCAGAGGTTCTTACAGCCAGGAAAAAATAAAAATAAAAAARWCACASTAGGAAAATACTCTCAAGTAGGAGAAAAAATGGTGTTAAGAGTGTAAATGTCTGTCTACAGGCAAAYGTCCTTCAGGGAATCTTGTTTTCTCACCAGCAGAAATCCAGGTGGGGAGCTTGCTGCTCGGAAGTTCTCGGAGGTTCGCTCCCGGTGTTAAGTCTCAGAGACAAAAAACCCCCACAATAACAGGCTGGTAGGTGACACGGACGTGGCATATGGGCTGCAGGRTGGGCTGAGCTGGGGGATGAGGTGGGATCAAAAAGGGCAGCCCAACCACCGCCCTGCCGGGGTGGTAGAGGTGCTGCCCCCGCAGCTGCCTCCCCTGACCCCCGCCAAAAACAAGCTCGGTGGCAGCRTGACCTGGGTGCAAGTCTGTATCAGGTCAGCCATCCAATTAAATGCGTGGAGTGGCCCCTAATCCATGCAAAGGTCTAACGGTGTCCTAAAAACATTGGTGTCATATTTGCTTGCTCGGCTCAGAAAGGCCGGGGGAAGCAGATCCATCTCTTTCCACCGGCTGCTCAGGGAAATGGCGATAAATAAATGGACAAATAACATCAAGTCAGGAAAGGCAYGGTGCATTTTTATGTTTTCTTGGAAAGTGGTGCTCTACCTTCTTACTAGCTCTGTACGGACATTTGATGATTCAATGGGATGAGATTTTGGGGGTTGTGTTGGGATTTTTTTGTGCTGCTCCTCTGAGCTTACCCCAAAAGGGAGAGATTTGCTGCTTTAAGAAAAATTGTGGCTCTCTGCAGCTTAATGTTGGTGCTGTGCTCAGTATAACTCTGCCTTTAAAACCACAGGCTTTAATTAGCATTTATAAGCCTCGGGGTAACAGCAGAGAAAGAGGACATTCTTCAAGCCTCTYTCGGTCACACGTGTGTGCTGACCGACCAGTCCTCTGTGTGCATCTCTCTCTCTCTCGCTCTGTTTTCACAAAGCCTGTCCTCCAATTTTGTTAAAAATTAGCCAACATGTTCAAAAGCTGGAGTCTAATACACCGAGAGACAGAAACCTCTTTTCCTTTGGAAACCAGGGAGACGTGAATTGCCGTGGTTTTGGTGCTGAACTACAAGAACTTTCTGGGTAAGCTGGCTTCCACGCCGGCAAGGTGGGGATAACGGTGCTTGTTTTCCGTTGTGGATGGTCCAGTGTCTCTATCAGAGGGAGCAATCGTTGCTCTCGTAAAGCAACGGAGCAAGCTGCAAGCCGCCACGGTTCCTGCACAAGAGCCGACCTTGGGCTCCTCTCAGCTCAGCCACCTCCCCTGGTGATGGGCCCAGAGCTCCTCAGCTCACCTCGCTGTACATCAGTGCGGGTTTCGGACGGGAACGGCATTGTGACACTACTGGTTTGGCTCAAGCCCAGAGCTGCGAGGGATCTTGTCAATAGGGAACACGGTGCTTCTCTCCTGCGTGTTCCCACCTAAGATGGGGGTGTCCTACCCCCTCCCCTTGGGGCGGTACAACTCTGCACTGATATGGAATGTGAGGGTTTGCCCTTTACAGTAAAGGCTCCTTTCATACAGAAGAAACTGAAGCTCAGGTGAGACACTTGAAAACAAATTTTTTCTTAATCTTAACCCCGTTCCCCACTAATTTTGCATAGGAAATTTTTCAGGGAGGCATCTTTTCCCTTCAGCCTTCCGTAGGTTGCACCACCTGCAGCCGTAGGAGCACCACTTGCTGCTGTCGCAGGAGAAATCACAAATGGAGAAAACCATGCATGGCTGAGCTCTCCCGCTGCCTGGTGATCCCCACCGCAAACCACTGGGCCCACCAGCTCCTGGTGTGCACGGCCGAATCTCTCTGCCTGCTCCATTTCATGCTGGGGTTTGACCTTAAACACCAGATAGCGAAAGGTTAGGGTGGCCTGTCCAGATGTGGGTTACGCACTRCCTGGCCACGGCGAGGATGAGGTCTGGCCAGCGCTGCCTGTACCTCTTCCTCTGCTTTCCTGCTGCATGCCAGGGTGGGTAAGTGATGTGGTAAATCAGCTGTCACTTAGCAACGCTGCGGGTTTGGGAGCGGCGGCAGGTTTTGGCGCGGGAGTGACGCCTGCCAGGCTATGTGGTGGATCAGGCAGCCCGAGGCACAGCCCGCCGAGATGCGCACCCAGAGCCAAGCGCCTGGTAGAGACCGGGGTGCAGAGGGAGCTGCGTGCACGGGGAGAGGTTCCTCGCCTCCAACAGACTACGTGTGCGGGAGGAGGTTATTTCACCTTTTTCCCCCCCGATGTTTTCCAACCCAGCTTTTATTTTCTTTTCCTTGCTGCTTTCCCTGAACATGTGGGTACMAATTTCCCACTGGGGAAGACAACGGCCCCAGCCGTAGGAGCCAGATGCTCCCTGCCAGCCCTCACTGTGACTGCCGTGCAGCACCCCGAGACCCCCAGCCGATTTGGGCTCCAACCCAGCCCATGGTGGCAAGCAGCCATCTGCCATCTGCCGAGCTGGTACAGCAGGACAGACAGATTAGCTTGGTTTTATTCTCTGAGGAAGAAAATAGCATGGAGAAACGCAGCAACTTGCCTACCCCGACACAGGGAGCTTGTAGCAGCGCTGCAAAGTCATTGCCTATGGGACTTGAGAAGYGAGGCTAGACCTGTTACGCACACCTGAAACATTGCCTGTGGTTCGCACCAAGGGTATTTCTGCATGCTCTCCGGCTCTTCACTGTCCAGACAGCCAGGCCCCACGAGCAGTGGGGCGGCACAGCAGAAGGCAGGAAGATCGTGCCTGTGTTATCTGGGGTGAGGGATGGGGGCTCCTTGGTCCTCCCGGCACTGYCTTTCACCTTGTCTCTCCCCTTGGGCTGGGGAGGAGGAAGGGAAACCTTCCAGCTTAAGRCTTTTAAACTGACTGTTTGCAAACTCTTTACAAAAACCCAAATCTATGTGAGAAAAAGGCAGTTCCTGCCTGGGGGTGGGGGCAGCTGGAGAGGGCTGCTCTGCTAGGGCGGGCGAGCAGGGAGCCGAGCTTAAAAGCATCTCCCAAGCAGAGGACAGAGGCCCTGAAGAGGTTCCTCACGTCGCTCCCGGCTCCTTTCCCCTCAGGCTGATCCCAAATGGGACCTGCCGTATGGGAAGTGACCCTGAGCTTGGGCACCCTTTCACTGCCCCCCAGTCTCCCTGCTGCTGGACCCAGCAAGCACAAATCGAATCGAGTCCTTTGGCCGAGCGATTGGAAGGTCCAGCCAAGGAGTTAGAGGGGTTTAAACCAGTTGTGAACCCAGCTCGCCGCAATTCAGAGCCTTTGCTGTCTAGAGCTACCAAGGGCATTCAGTGCGGCTCCCCACACGCCCGACTGGACTGGCAGATTGGGCCAGGCTGGACCGGCCAAGGTGAACCAGTTGATCCTGGAGCAGTAAGTGGAAGCACACAGGCAAGGCTCGGGGGTAGCTGCTATGGCGTGAGCCTGGTTGAGCTGGAGGGAGCTGCCGAACCTGCGGTGACCAGGTCTGAGGCCACATGGGATGGGACAGCCTGGCCTAAAGGGAGGAACCTTCCATTTCTGATGACCCGAGGTAGGAGCAGACATTCAAACAGGGAAGGAGTGAGCAGGGCTCTTCAGCTGGCAAAAGAGATGATTTATAACCGAGGTCTGAAAATTCATGAGTAGCCTGGGGAGTGTGGCCAGGGACCAACCGGTGACCGCCTCCTCCAGCTCAGGAGATTTTCTCAGGGCATGGTTCATCATGTCCTGGAAGAAGCTGACAAAGGGCGCCATGGGATAAAGCTCTCGTGGGCTCCTGGGGACGTGTCGAGGTTGTGGACCTAACGCCGGTGCGGTGGCCTCTGCAAACGGATCCCAAGTGCTGTGCAGCGTTTCTAGGACACTGGACTGACTTTTCAAGATATCGCCTCAGGAAGGTCAGCCTGGTAACAGATTTCTCTCTCCCCCATATTCAGCAGCTGAGCATTGGCCACAGATGCAATTATCTCCGCAGGCATTCTAATGTCTCTAATTCCATCTGAGGTTACAGCTCAGCYGTGCAGGACGGATCGATCTGTGCAGTCACGATCTGAGCTGGGTTATGCGGGATGGGGGTGCGAGGCGGAGGCGCTCGGCGCGGTTCCCCAGGAACGGCTGCTTTCTCTTTCCCTTCCAAGAGGGATTTAGCTTTTATTTAGTGTGAAAGGMTACTTCTTTCCAGAATGCGCAGCACTTACTCTCAAAGAATTAAAAGTAAATCCATTAGATACTTCATGAATTATAAGGATTAAAAGGGATTTCTTTAAGAGATGCAGCCTATTTTACATTWATTTCTTTGTTCTGAGTGGTATTTGCAAGGGAGTAAAGAAGATTTGGCAAACCTCTATACAGTCAAAATTCCTGAATTTTTGCGTATAGGCTATATTTGGAGAAATGAGGTTATAATTAGGGTAAGATGAGGCTTCCGTCACTAAMAATTAAAAATCTAAGTAGTATAATCTGGGCTGACAACAAATACATTTTAATCACGGTAACATAATTACTGAGAAGGATGAATACAGGACAAAATTAAGATTGTTTAGGTATCTTCATACTTTGTTTCTTCCTTCAAGTTCTTCAATTGCTTTTGAGTGCTAATTTCCCACATTCACAACATTTCAATTGAAATAATCACCAAACCTGCAGAGAATCTGGTGTTTTATCATTCAGTTGTTGAGCTGTACTCTCATCTTTCTTTGATCCCAGGTTTTGACCCTGAGCAGCAGGAAAATGTGATGTCTCAAAGACCTAAAAGCCAAGGTTTGGCACTGAGACAGAGGGCTGTCCAGCGGCCAGATCTGTACGTGAAAACAGAGGGAGAGTTTACGTACACGAAAGGGAGACCTTAGACTCTGCAAGGCTCACAGGATATTCCTGGACAATTAAAGATGTTAGTGTTAATGAAGAAGGATGGCAGCAAGCTCTGATTTGGTCCACCTCTCCATTCTTGTCTTAAACAACCTTGAGGAAATCTYTTCTGCTCCTCTGACTATCTGTTAAGTGGGGATGGTCACTCGCTCTCCTCTTAGAGCAGGTTGGATCAGTGTTTTGAGGATAAACGTGTCAAAAGTCTGTGAAATGCTGAGCTCCTATGGTAACAGAGGCTGTCGAAGGCTGTAAAAGAGGTTCACATTTGGGATTATGAGGCTTTCCCTCCGGAGAGCAGAGCAGCTTCGCTCCTGGGCATTTTGGCTGCACTGCTGGTGGAGGGCCAGGGTTATTCACTGGGTTCACAGGGTCTGTCATCGTCATCTGGGGATCAAATCCTTCCTGGTGCTCTGTAATTAATAAAATGGTAGGCCACAGTTCTTGACCCATTAATGATAAAAATGATAATATGTGTTTACCTCTACAAGAAATCTGCTTCTTTGAAGATAAGACTTTCCTCACAAATCTCTTGGAACAAAACTAAGAGGACACTGACTTGTGGCTCCCCCTTAAATGGAAGGAAATTAGCCCCCTTGCTGTGTGCACCAAAAGGTTTGGAGTAGAATTTCGTAAGAAACAGAGCAGAGCAATCAGCAGCAAGCCAAGTCCTCAAAAATGCCACATGGGAGAAACGGAGGCCAAATCCGGAGGCGTGGGGACGTGGAAGAGCTCTCTGAGAGGCAAGAAGAATGGGCCGGGGAGAGAAACTCATGGACGCATTGTCCTAATGGACAGATCCATTCCARCAGTGCAGAAACTCATAGGGAAGCGAAAGACTCCCCAATCCAGASGAAAAGCCCTGARAAACAGAGAAAAAACTGCGCAGGGTCTGACATCCTTTGCTTCTGTGGCTGGAAGATATTCAAGAGGAGTGAGAAAAGGCAAAGSGAGGCTTTGTGGCTGGGCAGGTTGCCCTGACGGGCCACAGCTTCCCTCGTAGAGCTGCCCCGAGGCATGGCTCCACTTGGCAATTTATATTGGCATTAAATGGGTTAAATAACACTGGCGACAACACCCACCAGGTTCTTTTGAAAATACCCGGGGCTGCCTAYTCCCCACTGCCTGAGACTCAGTTCTGCCCCATGCAAACCTCTCAGATCTTTTGGGGTGGCTCTGGAAGTGGACTGGACTCAGACAAGACCAAGCAAGAGAGCCGCTGAGTCAACGCTGCCCGCTCCTCGCTTCTGCCTGACGCGGCATGAGCGTGACGCCGCGAGGGAGCACTTTGCGCCCTCCTGGATGAAACCTGTGTTTGTCAGCTGAAGAGATACTGCAGAAAGCCAGAATGTGCCACCCCCTCCCTGGCCAAAATACCCAAAMTCAAGCTTCTGCCTTCAAATTTCCCCTCTCCTATCCACATGCAAACGCAGACGTCAGGGAGAGGCAGCCCTGGAAACTTCTATTTGCACAGATCCRACCTGYTGAGCTCAGAAGTGCACTCGCAGTTGCAGAGAACAGCCTGCACTCCAGTGAYKTTGTTYAAGGTCCAGCACRGTGCTAAAGTGGACTGAAAAATAGAGAGTCACTTTTATTTTAAGCMATAACAGTGCAGGTTAACATTAATTTTATTTTAAGCATTTTATTTTAAGCAATAGCATTGCTGCCAGGGGGACATGAAGCAGAGGATGTGCCAGAGCACTCTTTGCAGTTTGGTGGCTACCTTATAGTCAGGCTGCATGATATCGTTCTGTCTGGGAGGAAACCTCTGGCAGGGGATCCTCTCCAGCAAGAAAAGCAGAAAAAGGTGGAAAAGCAACAGTTTGTTTGGCCAAGGCTAAAGMAGGGAGGGAACAGCCCCTGGGAGAAGAGGGATGGAGAAAACTGACAGGAAAATCCCAAGTCAGCYCCGTGGGAGGCAGGGAGGCTCACAGGGAGCCTGCGTTCCTGTAAGGTTTTGGCTTTTGCTGCTTAAGCTGATGTAAGCAGTTCTCATGGCACTGCTCCGCTGCCGTGGGATACTGCGAACACGGGACTGGAGAAGGATCCAGCTGCAAACAGGGGGTGGGAGTGAGGGGCTGGTGGAAGGGGAAGTGGCACCGGCTTAAGGTGCTTCTGCTTTCAAAACTTGGGTTATTCAATTCCTCTGTAAGGAGAAGGAATGGATGGAAAAATATGAGAAGAGTAGAGATGAGCTCGAGGTATCTGCGCAGTAAGTAATATGTGCTGCCTGGTGGGCCTCCTCAGAGACGCAGCGTGCCTTAAGCGTGCCGGCTCAGGAACCAGCGGGACAAGGCTCCAGATCACACYGGCAACGTGAAGGGTCCGGGGAGAGTCCTGGACAACGTGTCCTGAGAGATGCATTTGTGCATTGATACAGGAGATACAATCTCAGAGTCCCTGTGGCAGCTGTGCAAACTCAGCCTGTCTGGTTTAGCCCCGGACAGGCTCCGGGCAGGCAGRAGCAGCCCCAGTTTGCCCAGTGCTGAACCAGTTTGCTCCTGCTGTGCAGCTGAGAGCCTGCAGGGATGGAGGCTGAGCCCCGAGCCCTGCTGTGGTGCCTGCCCGAGGCGCTGCGCAGCATTCGACGGGAGGTTTGGTGGCATGGCTCGCTGCCCAGCCTTGATTGCACTGAAACCAGGAAACCGACTCTACAGCCTTGAGAGGCTTCTGTTTAAACATGTAGGGCCCTGAAAATCATTTCCCTAAACATGTTCTCGTTTCAACCTGAAAAAAATGTGAGGGATTTATTTTCGAAACACGATCTTTCATTTTGTCCTCGGRGTCACTTACATGCTCAAATAACACAGCTTGCATTAACCAGCCTCCTCGGTGTTCGTCTGATCCCAAATTGTTGTCTGCCTCATTTCTTCAGCCTGGCCCATGCAGTCCAACGGCCACTGAACTCAGTGGGACTTTTCCTGCCCAAAAAGACGAGTTTGAGCATAAAATGAGTCACCACGTCGGCACAGGAGGCAGCACCACATCATGTAAGTAGTGTAAATATTTAGATGTGATAGACTGCCGTACTGAGGCGCAAGGTTACCACCTACCGCGCCCGCGTCCCAGCTCCATGCTGAGACCTGCTGGCTGCAGTGCCAACTCTGGGGCTGTGGGCTGCACCCCCGGTGTGGGGCCCACCCCGTGCCTGAGCTTGCTGCCTCCCAGGCGCTGGGGCTGGTGCTGCCGGCGGTTTTGGGTAATGGAGGGAATCTGAGATGAGGGCTGTTGGGACACTTTGGGGTGACCCTCGGGGCCGGACGCCTGAACAGCCGAACCCCCGGAATCCTTGGGTGCGGGCAGGCAAGCGGGCAGGGAACGGGCAGCCCGGTTTACGTGGGAAGTCCAGGCCTACCAGCGTTGCTCCCGCTAAAACCTTTTCTGTCAGGAAAGCGCGAGGCCGCCACCGCCGCCCTGGCGCTGAGGGACAGGGGCTCCCCCCGGCACCGCGGGCCACCACCTCTCGGCAGGCCGACCCTSTCGCCTCCCCGAGCTCCGTGTGAAGGRGAATCTGACAAAACGAGGTGTCGTCGCGAGGGGCCCGGGGCGGGCGAGGCCGTTTCACCCCGCGGCTGCAGGCCCAGGCCCGGCCCCGGCTCCGGCCCCGGCGGGCGGGAAGGCGCCGCGGTTGCTGTGACGACGCCCCGC
>JASVER010000113.1:2765958-2825074 GCA_030449065.1 Oceanodroma leucorhoa
GCACCCCCAGGTCCTTTTCTGCCGGGCAGCTTTCCAGCCACTCTTCCCCAAGCCTGTAGCGTTGCCTGGGGTTGTTGTGACCCAAGTGCAGGACCTGCACTTGGCCTTGTTGAACCTCAYRCRATTGGCCTCRGCTCAGGATCGCTTGGGTTGATGGGAGGAGACAGTGACTTGATGGATAGATGCTTTGGCATCTTCCCTGCCTTGCTCAGCCAGCAAAAATCAGTATGGAAGAGGAGTAATTGCAGTTCAAGTGCATGGTGGCTGGGAGGGRAGGAGAGGGTAGTTTGCTGTAGTGTCTGATTTTTGTGGGATGAGGAGCTGCTGGGGGTTGTAGAGTTTTAAGGGTCCTTCATCACTGCTGTTGGATCTTCACAACAGCAGCAGAGATCCACTAGTAGGAGCAGACTCCTCAGAGTAAGGAATGGTGAAAGAGCAGTTAAGGAATGCAGCTATAATGTATAAGGAGTATACGTGGGAGGACATTAGTTACTGCTTTTGTTACTTTGAACTTGAGGCTTGTCTTCATCTCACTTGAAAACTGCACAGCTGCTGTCAAGCAGGTGGGGAATAAAACCCYAGATTTGTTTCCTTAAAATCATTAGCAGAATTACATACTTTGGTCCTGTACTTTTGAATGTATTACTAGGGAGGTCATAGATTTCAGTGGTGTTTGGTAAAGCATACATTTTCCTGTGCCCAGGGAGTGGCATGGCATCTTAACTCTAATTCTCCATCTTACTGTAGTGAAAAGAATAGAGGACTAACTTCATGTTTATTGTGGGGTGACACGAGGAATTGTGGAGCTGACTCATGGAGCATAGTTTCTCACTGTTTCGTACAGGAGGGAGGGCTGGTGGCTTTTTTTGTATGTGCCTCTTGAGCACTCGTGGTGTTGCATGCAGTATCGTGTTGAATGTAGCTTCACAGCTGTGCTGGTTTCATCACCAGCTTCCACTGGTGCAGCCGTGCTCCCAGTCCTGCCTTTAGGCCGCGTTTCTAGACTTGTGTGGCCACTGCTTTTCTTCCCGTTTGAATTTAAGAAGAACTTCTGACCGTAAGCTTGGGGGCTTCCTAGACAACCAAATGTGGGGGAAAATGGCTTAAGCAGTGTTCTGATATTGTGTATCTCGATTCCTCTGAGTTAAATCAGCAGCTGCCTGTTCCGATCAATGTAATGCTGTGAGTTGGGGTGGAATAAGAGCTTTTTGAGTAACACTAGACCTGCTTTCTCTTCTTTCTGTATTCCAGTAGGACTTTTCTTGGATTATTCACACTGGCTTCTGCACTCAAGGGATTATCATAAGGAACCAGAAGGCTGAGGAGTCTCTTGGGATTGTTACACAGCTGTGGGCGACAGACTGAATTTCACTGATGGGACTCAAATCAGAGATACCCTTGAGGTACTTAGGAGTCCTGCTAGAGTTAATTTTCTCTTCCACCTTTAGGGAAAAGAAATGTCTTTTTTCTGAAAGTACTTATGATGTCTCTAATGCATCAGCAGTCTGTTTCTCATATTTTAATTTCATTGTCTGTGGTGTTGAAAGTATCCTCTAGTGCTCAGCCCTATTGAACAGTTTTTTGCTTCATCTAATATTGGTATGTGTAAGCTGATTGTTATTTCATTTCCTCCCCCCCGCCCTCTGAAGCATTGTCTGTTTTGAGTCTGCGGGCCCCACTTGTCATATGGCTGAATTATCTCAGAGAGCTGCTCTCTAGCTGTTAGGAAGTGAGAAATGAATTCTGAATGCCTTTCCAGTGAAACCTTTAAGATTGATTCTGCCAAATGAACGTGGGGAAAATTTCTGGAATTACTTTAAAGAACCTTAGGCAGAGATTAGATGACTTCTTTGGRTGCAGTAAAACAGACCTTTTGGGCATCAAGAGTCTTTATTCAAGACTKACTTTGGTGTTTCTTGGTGCCTTGATTTAATGAGGCCTTGATAGCTGTTTCTATTTGATCAGGCTACAGTGAAGGACAGTTTGTTTGGAGCCAGCCTGTTCTAGGCCCCTCTGGACTCCCCAATGGTCTGTGCTACGTTATTTATCACAGTTTGACTTCCCAGGTGTTGTCAGGAATAGAAAGAAATGAGTTTTTGATAAGTCCATTGGGAAGACAATTTTTTTCCCCTTTGTTTTATGATAATTCTATAATTCTGCTACTATACTTTCTGTTGTCTCCTGGTGTTTGCTTTGCCATGTCCTGTCTTGGTCTCACCGTGATTTGAAGAAAGCACATGGATATTGCAATGTGTCAAACAGCTGCAATTGTGTGATAATCTTTTTTTAAACCAGGGTTTCCTGCAGCCAGCAAGGAATCTTTGACAGACTCCAGCTTCAGTTCCTTCTGCAGTCGGTACTAGTTTTGGCAGTACCTTTGAGCATTCCTACTCTTAATTTGAGGTACACTTGAGCCATTAAGAGGGGTCTTTAGCGCAGTTTTTCCAGACTAGCCTAATAATAACTAAAAATAGAAATGCTAATCATCTGTACCTATTAAGAGGGGGAGAAAGAAGGATGAGACAAGACTTCTGTCTGTTGAGTAGATGCTAGTTGTCTGTCTTGAAGTAGTGTAAATACTTGTTGAGGACAATGCCATGACAAAACTACTGAGCACAGAGGCTTGATCTGTTCCCTGGAAAAARCCAATCTACTAGTGGGTCTGTTTTTTGTGAATGGCAATAAGAATAGTGTCCAAAGGATTTAAGCTACATTTTTTGATATTAAAGAAAAACCCAAACCCACCAAGAGTGTGTAAAAACATGAAAACTGTAGCAGCTCTTAGAGCTCCGACATCCAGCTGCAGTTACTAGTAAAATAGAGGATGTGTCATTTCAATATGAAGAAAAAAGATGAGATTTCTATATGGGTTAATGATTATAAATTAAATTATTGAAAGATACAGAGTAAACTTGCAATAAAAATCTAAAARGTGTTTCAGTTTGTGTTAATACCATCAATATGCATAAAGTTGAACATATATGTGAAATCTTTAACTAGAAAAGAAGTGATAAACTGCCTAGTATGTATTGTCAACATTCATTTGAATTAATACAGAAGGCCTTAATTTAGGAGCATGTCGCWTAGATTATGCTAGGGCATGAGCTTCCGGCAGGTTTTCCACCCAGTTTGAACATACCCATACTATTTCATTTTAGAGATTTATTTTGTTTTGAGGTAAACTGTAGGAGTTATGGGGCTCGGGGCAAAGAYGGTTGTAGGGGATTGTGGCTTGCTGGGTGTGCAGTCCAGCTTCAGCTAAAGTGCCAAAATTATTCTATTTTAAAATTTGTTTTGGACATGCTGGTATCCTATACAAAACATTTGATGACGAGATCCAAGCTGTTGTGGTTGCAAAGTGAAATGCCAGGGCTGAGTTGGCTTGTGCAACCTGAATAATGCACAAGTGTTAAGTTAATAACCAGTAATGGTGTAGTCATGTGCTGAATCTTTTCCTGGCATCATCCCTCCTTGCTTAATATGTGGCAAAGATTCAGAAAATGTCTTCTCAGTCTAACCAGGTGAGGACAGTACCTGCCTCTGCACTACCTTACAAAGGTAGCAGTGGGTTGAGCAAGGCTGGTGATGTTTGCTGAGGGATTTGGTGAGAGGAAGGAGCCAGAGCGGGTGAACCCAAGGCATACCGTGATTCTTTGAGGTAAGACGTAGTGCCATGTGGAAACGGGTTAGCAAGGTGGCTGGGATGGGCTGCTTTGGGGTATGGAGGTGTCTGCCTCTGGAGGACTTCAAAAACAAGCAACGCAAATGTTTGTCAGGAGTAACATCAGGGTGAGGGAATGGGCTACGTAAGTTTTTGAGRTCCTTTCCAGCCTTAAGATTTGATCTTCAGGCTGGATGTGTTTGTCCATTGCTATGGAGACTGTTCCTTGGCCATTGCAGAAGGTAAAATGAGTGTAATGAGCAGGTCTGGTCTGACTGTTGAAAGGGAGTCTGCAGTCTGGAAGACATTCAGGTTTTTGTTTTCTACAGAGTTTATGTTCAGTAAAGATCTGCTAAACCCAAAAAATTTTCCGTACGTGATTTGTAAAGCAGATACTGATTTGTAGTTGGCTGAACATTGTGTGAACTTCTCTAGATACAGAACTAGTAAGGACTTTGTCTTACGGTATTGAGATTTAAATTTGAAATAAAATTATTTTTATAAAAACACTTAATCCCCAAAAGCAGGATTAACCTTGGAAGTTATAAATTTGCTCCAATGCTTGCTCCTAACCAATTCATTAGTTTTTAAGATGGGAAAGGTAGGTTACTGGTTAACTGGCAGTTCCTGAGAACGCTCCGCCGGGCGACGACTGCAGCAGCAGCAGCTCTGTTTGGAGGCAGTTTGCACCGCCTTTGCAGAGCTGCAGAGGTCGGCTGGATTCGGCCGAGTGAGCTGCACCGCTTCAGCCAGGTTGGTTTTCCTCAGGACCTGTTTGTGTTTGACGGAGCTCAAAAGCTTCAAGCTGCAGCCTTCCGAGACAGCGGCAGTCTCATAGTAGTGTATCTGTGCTGCTTCACTCCTGAGCTAATAAAATTTGCTAGATCTGAGCTGGTTGGATTGGTCATCGGTTTCTCCTTCACCTGAACACAGACAAGAGAGTAACTTTTGCATATTCCAGGAGTATATGTGTTTTGGTGGTGSACTCGGATTTTTTAGCTGACAGCCCATCTGGATGAGCTGCTCCTGAACTTTGGAGAACCAACAGCAGAGGAGACAGTTGTGTGTTGATAAACCAGAAGTTGAATCTGAGGTTCGTTAACAAGCTCTCCTTCCCATAGTTCCATGCAGCTCAAATGGGTATCCTTGGTACCCTGTGTCATGTTTCTGCTTTTTCGAAATACGTAGTAAACATTGCTGGTTGTGTGGTTTGAGGTGAAAATTTAATGATCAGGCATCCTTTTTTTATTAGAAATTACTGTATGTGATAGACCTGCATTAAACCTATGGTGATRGAGGATTTCGCCTCTTACTTTTTCTTATTTCCATACTTTTTTTGGGAAAATAACTCTTCAAATATTCTCTAGTTGAAAAGTAAGTATGTTTCAGAACAGTGTTGCCTCTGTGTTTCTGATAGAGAATGGGGAGCAGCTAATGAGATTCCTGTAAACTATTGGCAATGATGCACTGAGTACCCATTTAATTATCATAAATGGACGATATAATTCTCCCTGACTAGTGTTCAGCCTTCATGCCATTGCTGTGCTTTCAGAGTGTGGCTTGCATTTAGTTTCAAGATGGAGAATTGGAAATAATTTCTAAGATGCAGCTTGCAATTAGGATCATACTCGGATGTAATCTGAGTGTTATTTGTCATAGCTTGTCTAAACCATGCAGTGTCCTTTCATGCTGAAAAATATCTTAATTTTGAAAAGCTGTTTTAAAACTTCTGGGTATGTCACATTTGTGCAGTGATACGTGTTTTGTGTGACGTTTACATAATTGTGAGTTTGTAAAATGAATGGAGTTGGGCAAAAACCAGCTTCATACAATTGTTGAATGACTGCAATGAATATTTTAAATATCAATAATTTTGCTTTAGGCCTTTTGTTTTTGAAGGTCTTGACTGTCTGGGCATAGATTTCAGTATTAGTGCTTGGAGAGCACATTTTCAAAATGCTGAACTCTGCTGTATCTTTCATAGTTAACTTGCTACAAGCACAGTATGAGGGGTTACTCGTCACCATCAGAGGTGGCAAAAATAAAGCACATCTAATGTATTTGCTCTTTTTCCATCTGCTGCTTAGCAGGGAAGACAGTATCTTGAATTCCCAATAACTGACTCCTCTTTAATGGTTACTACCTCCTGTGTCAATGTGAGTCGTTCTCAGCGTTACTGAGCATAAGGATCAGCGTTTGCCACTGGGYGAGGGGTAATTTCAGAGGCAGGGATTGGGAGGAAGGGGGTCCGTAGAAAACACCGAAATCAGCAAGATACCTCGGCTTTGTATCCCGACCTATTAGTGGAGGCTAGAGGCAGCAGGAAACTGCTAGAGCTGAAAGTCAGGACTTGGAGGGCTGCAGGTATTGCCCTCTTCRTGTGAAGTGGGGTGGGCTTTCCAGGGGGACATGCATGTCACCTTTGTAACTAGCTCCTAGCTGCAAGTGCTCTGCTCTCCAGCTCCACAGGYGGGAGAGGGGGCATATTTTATCTGTGTTGCAAGAGTGTGGCACTAAATTGACTGTGTAATTACCAGCCTTTGARTTGAATACTGTACACTACACTTGCCTGGGAGATCTTGTACAATGTCCAGGGAGGGTTGGCATCTGCTGCCTGACCTTAGCTGATCTGGCTTCTGCAAGGCTGACTTAAATAGCGTAACTTTCTGAAACYGATTTGATGATATCCATCTGAAGCTGATCTCGATGCTCAGATTTCTGCATTTTCCATAATTCTGGACATGGTTTTCATAATGCAAAAGCTGTTAAAAGAAATTAAATAGTGTTCACTTATTTTAACATCTATTGTGTGCAGTTTCCAGCCCTTAACACGAGTGAAGATTTTACCAAGTCAGGAACTGCAGTATAACAAATGAGTACTGGTGTTACTATATACTTACCACAACTGAATCCTGATATTGTGCGCACTCTAATCAGGATGGATTTGAAAGAGCAAAAGAGAGTAATATTACAAGGGCATAATTTGTTGGGGGKTTTTTTGGTTTTTGTTTGGAAAGCAATTCTGTTGCTTTTCCTTGCTCAGTCTCAAAACCTTGTGGGAATTACCATGGGAAGTAAGGTAGTTCAGATGCAAACCTCTCACATCCCGCTTAGCACCATAGTCATAAGAACTAATAACCCTTCTGTGTGCTTGCYGAAAGTTCCTTATTGTGGGTAGTGAGCGAGCAGAGCTTTATGATTTTTCTCTCTGAGATCTKTATCTTTTTAAGGGAGCGGGCTGTCAATGGTTGAGTGGATTGGAAGAAGTTTTTGCGCCCTCACACCTTTAAGATTGCTTTAGTTTTGAAAAACTAGCTTGTCCAATGGACAATATAAAGGTTCAGGAGATATATRGATAGATTATGTGTTCTGTCTTAAACCTTTTGCCTTGTTCTGAGGTCAACTGCAAAGCCGACATGTCAGCCAGTGCAGTAAATGTGTTACTGTATGGATGCTGATAAGCAGACGGAGCATTCCATAAGAGTATTCGTTTGTTGACAGTTTGCTATTAGAAACTTTCCTTTAAAGTTATTCCTTAACATATGAAAAGATATCTATGTCTTGAAGTGCCACACATATTAAGTATCCATTTGTTATTTCCCGAGTGTGCCTTTTTTTATCATTATTAAATTGTTTTCAATCCTTTGGTAATTTACTCTTAATTTTTCTATACTGAAAGCACTATGGAGCTACACTGTCAGCTCCCAGAAGGTAAGCAAGGTAAAGGTGACTGGAACTTCTATGCTTTTCTTTCATGGGCAACATCCATTTAGAGGTTAGTTTTCTCCCTTATGGCTCCAGTAAAATTCCAGATAACTAGTAGGTCAAGATGGAAAGTTAAAAAACAACATAGTATTTTAAAAATACCTTTACAAACCAGCGACTATGGAAAGCACRACTGAGCTTTCCTGAGCTAGTCTTAACGCTGTACATTTATTGAAAGCTATTTTTGTTTGAATTGAAAAATACAGATTGTTGGCTATTTAGTTTGCAGGTTACGCTCCTGACTTAAATTTTAGAACTCTGTGTAATAGGCACAGGCATATTGCTGATCCTGAATGACTRCCTCCAGACTGGATGCCATTTCTTAGGCATTTAACTCATGTTTGCAGTGCTGCTCTTCTAACAAGGCTCAGACTTGCTCCAGTGCTTGACGTGAGCTCTAGGCTGTAATGAGAGGGAGAGCGGAGACTTCRGTGGAGACAGTTGAACTCTAGAAGCCTGAGCAGGTAGGAGACTTGTATTTCCCTCCCTGTAGATTAAACTGGAGAGTAAGCACATATAAACTTCCTTTAGGGTATCTTTTACCTGTTGGACACGTCTTTTTAAAATCTTGAGACAAAGGAACTGACTTCCATGAAACTGGAGGAAAAAAATGCATTTTGAATGAAGCTGACTGTGAGGGTACTTTTACTGTTATCCAGGGAGGATTGTCAGTTCTGATCATACTTGGAAGGAGTTGCTTTTGGTGGTTGCTTTTTGAGGATGATTATTATGACTTGCTTCTAATACAGCCTGGACTAGGAGAAAGGGGGAAGATGGGATTAAAAAAAAATATCCGATTTTGAGTCCCTATTTCTCACCATCCCTCTCAGCTGTGGTGGGAACAAGAAGGCAATAGAGCAGGATTCCCTGTGGAGAGGGTTTGGATTCAGGTGGTGATTGCCTTGCTTTAGCATCTGTTTGCAGAGGTGGGTTTTTTTTACTTGTGCAGTTACACTGATGCTGAATTAATTGCTTGCGTGGCTATAATCTGATAAAGCCACTGGTCAAAGAAATTAGCTGTACCCTGACTTCAGCTGCCTGTAATAGGAATAATAAGCTTTAAACTAGTTAACACATAAAATTGATAATAAGGTGGTACTGTTGAAGGTATATTTCATTGCCATATCTGTGAAGACTGTCCTTTCCGTGTAAAAGGCGCATGGAGCATTTAACTCGATGACTCACAGCCTGAAGGTCTCTTGCTATGTCAGTAAGAGCTGACGTCACCAAAACCTGCCTGCTCCTGAAGCAAGTGATTCCAGCACTTTATGGAAACTATTGGTCATTTAAATTAGGTAGCAACACTTGCAAGTTTGGAACGTTAAGAACTTGTTCCATAAAGATAAAGCTGCTTAAAAAAAGTTGTTAAACAGTACATATCTGATGCACAAGTGAGTAGGTAAAGTCTATACACAAATAAATAAAACCTATATCCGACTCCCTATACTGCAGCAAAAACCTACGCCATCTAGTTACCCTTTCAGGAAGAGACGTGTCAGGCTGTTAACTGGAGCTGCAGTCTGGAGCCTGTTATATTCAGGTGATGTAGAATTAATAGGTGAAGGAAATATCAAAGATGAAGTTTATCCACAAGTGCCCCGCTACTGTTATTCAGGTATAAAAATCTAGGTCTGCACGGAATCCTAAGATTGCTATAAAAATATTTCTCTTTGACAGGTGGTAGTTAGAGATACAGTCGCTGTCTACAAAATAGTTCAGGGAAGTCAGAGTTATTTCTATAGCTTTCAAAATCTAACCTACCAGCTGTTAAGGGTTAGTGCCAGGCGAGTCTCTAAAAACTGCTAATAAAGCTTTATATTTTAGCAAGTGTTAGTGGTTACTCTTAGGAATGGAAGGAAGAATGTTTATTTCCCATAAAACTGTCAACCACTTATATCAGACAGTAATTTTTGCTCAGCGCTGAACACCAGATGTGAATGCTGTCTTRGGTACAGTGTTTAGGGGTTTCTGAGCAATCCAACTGTCCCCTAAATCTGCTGTAGAACATTCAGTGCCCGTGCTGTTAATGTTTACTACTGCTTTCCCCTGCGCTGAATCAGCACAAGTGTACTTAAATACAAACAAACAACCCACTGAGGTATTAAACCATTATAAATTTTTGTTGAAGTTAACTATTATTTTGATGAAAATCTAAAATAGTAGTTGCTGGATGTTGCTTTGGAGTTCTTTCTGAGTGTGAGCCTTGCCATGTATTGGAAGGATTAAATAATAATAACAACCTGTTTTAAATGTGTTAAGTGTATTTGACTTTTTTTTAGTGTGCTAGCATAGAAAATTTACCTTGCCTACCTAAAACCAGTGATTTCCTACATTTATTCTGTATATCTTCTATTCTATATGTTCTTACTCCCTTTCGGAAGAAGGAAAACTTTCTGGCAGTGCTCTTGATGACCCTTCGGATCAGTCACCTCCTGCTAAGGCTCACTAGGCTGCAGGCACTTTTCATTGCGGCACAGTTTCTGCACGTACCTCCGGGGARCAGAAGTGCAGAATATAAATTCCTGCTTGGAGTGAAGCTACCCTGACCATTTAATATGGTTTTTAGTTTGTAGAGTATTCACAGAACAAGTGATTGGATTCTGATTGCTTTTWTATGCCCAGCTGCCTGGACTCATTACCCATTTTAGTACTGAAAATCCTCAATTCCTTCTCAGGGGGTTTGTGTTACTGAGATTTGATAAGGGAACTGATACAGCTGTTGATGCTTCAGGGCTGCCAGGGGAAAACCGAGTGGAGTTCCCCTTTGGGCATGGTGGAAAGCAGAGCGTTGTGTTCAGTGGTGTTTTTTTGTGAGGTCGGGATTTTTCCACATTTTTGTAGGACTTGTCATGCCATAGCAGATCCTGCCTGGCTCATCCTCACTGTGTAAATGAGAGGAGTGTGGTGTAAGCGRAGCTTGACTTTGACCAGTTGGACTTTCAGAAAGAGTGGGTGTTAGCTGGGTAGCACAAGACTGCTGCTTTGAAAACTTGGGCTTAATTTTATTTGCTTTTCTGTGCTTGATAATGAAGCTTGTTAGCAAGATTGTGCTTCTGTAGAACTGATATTGCCCTCTTACAGGTGCAGCATGGTGTATGCAGAACTGAAAATTTGTTATTATGCATTCTTTGAWTTATAGCAGAACTGAAGAATGTATATTGAAACAGAGATGAGCTGTTTTGGAGGCAACAGTAAAATAGATCCGTTTGTTTAGTGATCCATGAATGGAGTTCAAAGTCAGGTGGCAATAAGAGGGTTAAAAAACTTAATTTATGAAGGTCGACATTTTAGCTTACAAGAGAGAACTGATGGTTCAGAGTACGCATTTAAGTCTTTGGTTTTCCAAGCGGCTGTTCCACAAAGGCAGTGATCAGTAGCTCCAGGTGGCAGCTGGGTGTGCTGTGGGGMCGACTTGGTTTGCAGCAGAGGGGCCTTAGGTTGGAGTTTCAGAAAAAACTTCTGTCACTGAGCAATAGAATAGTTAAGCAGGGAGATTGTATGATCTTGTTTGTAGAATTTTAGAGCAAATCAAGCAAACTTGTCCTAGTGTAAAAGTGTAAGTGGGACTACATGATCTTTCRGTGTACCTTTCAGCCTCTTGATGTGAAGGTTTAAACACTTGAAAATGTGTATGGGAGAGACATCCCTATATTTGTGGGGTTTCCTTTCTGTGGTATTTATGAGCTTAAGTGGAACAGCTTGTTTTCTTTTTCTGCTTAGGGAAAACTTAATCAATCAAGAATGGTAAAAACTTAAATATGGAAAAATGAAATGCATCTGTATTGTCTTCCTTTGCTAAACCCGGTGGTTCATTCCGGGCTAAACGTAGTGTCCGAGTTCCCCTGAGTTACAGCAAAACTGGACTTCATATACTGCCAGGTTCTTAAGAGAAGAAAAGTTTCCTTTGCCATCTGTGGGTACTTAAATTTTAATATATGTTATCCCTTCAGAACTTCAAAAGAAAGTCCTGACTACTGTCTTTAAAGTTTTGAAACTTTTCAAGTATTCGAATAAAATGAAAATTACTTTAGCTGTCAAACTATCTCACTAAATTGAGTGCACGGCTTTTGTATTTGAGTTTCGAGTTGAACTAAAAGCATGGGCTGAATTTATATTTGGTTAGGAAATTATAAAGAACAACTATCACAATATATCAAGATGATGTATTATCTAGCAGAGATACTTGAAATACAATTTTTGAGCTATGGTTTGTGCTTATTTGGCTTTGGACCAACAAACTCAGGGAAACTTGACTTGAAGACTGATCTGCTGAGGCCAGCTGGGCAAGGAGGTACTTGAGAATATTCTTGAAATAATAAAATGTGTAAGCAAGTTGTACCAAGTTTGCTGGCAGGCAACGTATTTTTGCACCAGAATGAGTCATTCTAATGCAAATTCAATATGAGGCAGTGCGAGAAAATATATGGACAAAAAGGCTTGTTAAAAGAAGCTTGACAATATAAGGAGCCATTTGCAGTGTCAGAAACTCCCGCCATTATCAGTGAACTCCGATTTGTGCCCAATAGGAGTCTCTGAGCACCAGTAAAGTCTGTTCAAGGAACAGGCAACACATCTTTTCTCTCGAGATGCTAATATTTTGCCACTGATGCAGAACAAATTTGGTACCCAGGCTGCCCGCTCTTGTCTTGGCTTAGCCACAGTAGGTGCGGCTGTTTTAAATAGAAGTTGTTCTTAGGTGGAAATGAGAAACAGAGTGTGCTAATGTTAGACCTACTTTACTAATTCCTTTGGCCTCTAGGAAGTATTGAAATAACTTCTATACATTTTATTAAAATTATAGTGATAATCCCCTTAGTGTAGCTTGTTGTAAGCTTATAAAATATAAAAGGCAGTTTGCTTTACGTTTAGTGAAGAGATTGGCACTAAAGGCTCTCATTCTGTAAGCCCATTAGTATTGTCTTCCAAAAAAGGTGTTCTAAAAAAAAAATATTTTTGGTAAAAGTTCAGGTCCAGCCATATTGTTAGGGGTATGCATTTACAGAGCATCTGTCAGCAGTTGCACTGCTGTAGGGGTTGAGGCTCTCTTCATCTAAATTCTCCAGGAAACAGCGGGTCAAAAACTTTATGAAAAGAAAGCCTTTACAATGGTGCTATTTGTATTTTCCCCTTAAAAGATTAGTACTTAACACAGTGGAAGGCAGTTCTGCACAAGTAATTTTCAGAGGAGCAGTTCTTGGCTTTTAAAGGGTAGAGCCTTTTTGTCCGGAGGAGAATTTTGGGCTCGTGTTTGCCGGAGCAGTACTGTGTGTCCCGCTGSGGCTGAGCCTCTCAGTGGGATTCATGGTTTTGGCAACGCAGATCGTGTTCTCAGCTCAAAGAAGAAAGTTTGCACAACTGGCAGGTGTTTAAAGTGTGAGCCAAACTGTATTAACTTGGCTGGCTGTTCAAAAAAGAGAGACTCCTGCACCTGAGCGAGTCAGCTTTTCCTTCTGAGCAGTGGCATTTCCAGCTGCCAAGTCAGAGCATCGCAGAATTTGCTCAGCTTTGTGCTTGACTAGACTTGCAGGTCAGCGTCGCAGAGGCTCCCGAGGCGCAGCACGCGGAGGAGATTGCCCTCCTTTGTTGGCTCTTCTCAGCTGTGTGGGGGAAAAGATCTGCTCTTTCCCATCCTGCTCGCTGCAGCGATGGGGAGGGCATCGCTGAGGCRCCTTTCGTTACCTCCACGTGGATGAGGCAGACATGTTTCATGGGCTTTCAGCTTTCTCATGACACAATATCTAAGATTTTCCTTGCTTGTCCGTCAGYAATAATAGATTATCTCTTCTTCCAGTGTAGCCTGTTGTTAGGAGTTGAAAAAATGTATTAACGCCTTCTTGAAAGAAATAAACTGAAAAAGTTATCTTAAATAGATTAAATTCGTGAATCAGGTGAGGAACATGCAGATTTACTTCTGGCACCAGTTAAGATATTCTTAACTTAATTAAAGCCCTTGGAGCATCCCATTGCTTCTTGGATGGTACACTGTGGTTACTATAGTGAGTTACTACAGATAATTCTTGCATTTAACAAATAGAAATTTTGTGAAGGGACTTTAGCAATATACACCTTCCTAGTGAAGCACTGGCACTATTATGGTATCTTTTTAATCCTGATGTGGCTCTCAAAACGTTCCCTATAATTTGCGGCCAGTAGGTAGAACCCAGAACAACCTGAAAAACTATTTTTACAGTTACCACAGCTTCACTTTGGCAAGAGAGAGTATATGCTTGTTTCTGAAGCCTCTTTAGGGATTAGGTGGTGCTTTCTCCTGGCTCTCCCTTCTTTCCCAAGCTGGCATCTGACTTTCATGTTAGTCACAGTGTGACTTCCATCTAGTTTTTTGCTGAGGGAGGCAGGTGGAAGTGGGTATTTCATATGCTAGGAGGATTCCATGTCTGGTATGGAAAGCTTRCACTCTTCGCAAGTATATGTAAACATTTCAGTGTAGCAAAAGGAAAGGGATGTGTTCCACCAAAACCCAGCCAAACCAGGCAGCCTTGTGTCCCTTCTGCCTCTGCCTGCCCTGTGTTAATTCTGTGTCGGTCAGACAGGCCAGCAGTGCTGCCCCTTGAAGTTTTATGTACTGCTAACAATGCTTAACCGTAGCATCCTGATTGCCTGCTCCATCCAGCTATTGATGACCGTTCATAAGTATTTATTTAATGAGGACTGTGTCCCGGTGTTCCTTTATTTGAGAAACTATTTGCCAGCCTCCACCAGCAGTGGGGATTTGCAGAGGATGTTCAGCGAAGGACTGGTAGTTGGTCACCTGTAGCTGCCATTTTTTCTGTATGGTTCTGTATGKKTTTTTTTTTTTTTTTTTTTTTTTTTTTTTTTTTTTTTTYTTGAAAACCTGTTCAAACCATGACTTTAGGGAGGCAGTGCGGGGAAGAGAGGTAGTTGCGGAAGCCACAGTCTTTTTATCACCTCTGCTTAAGGAAAGCTAGTGCAGCATGGAGGGGCAGCAGGGCTGTAGCAGCGGGCTGACAGGCACCGATGGGAGTTTGCTTTGCTCTGTGTTGGCTACTGCATTTCATGTGTGACAACTTAAGGTTAATACCAAATTCCCAGTTACAGGTAAGCAGGTATCACTAATGTTGGCAAGACACTGCTGCCAGGTAGAGCTTAAAATACAGTGTAAGGGTTTTTTAGTCTATATTTTTTCTGAAAGAGACTTAAGCTAAGCAGGGAAAAGTGAACAGCTGACTTTTGTTGTGATATGAATTAGAAGAAATCATACTGTTAAACAAAAGTAGCTCAAATCCTTACTGCATGGGGTAAACTATAGCAGTGTAGGTTGTAGGCAGCCTCTACGGAGCTGCCCCCACTTTCTCTACTCACTGTTGCATGAATGTGCTTTAGCATAATTCAATTATTTTGATCAGTCTGTTTCTAATGTATTGTCTTACTGCTTTCTTACAGGCAGGCAGAAGTCCTGAAGGCTGACATGACAGGTAATTGCTGTTGTTATACAATTGGTCTAGCTGCTAATACTTGGTTCCTGTTTTTGTTTTCCTTTTGTGTGTTCCTTATGCTTATCGTTCCTAAGAATTCCCTGGAAAGTGTRTGATGTTATATTAAAGGTTTGTCCTCTGTATATAAATAAATAGCATTTTAACAACTGTGCATCTCTTTCCTGTGCCTGAAATACATGTATTTTTAAAGTTGACTTTGGGTGCTTTAGAGCATTTGGAGGTGGAGATCATGCCCTTAGTCCTTTCCCATAGTGTTCTCCTYTGGGGAAGAGGAAGAGACTGCTGTCCAACCTGTCACAGGAACTGCTGTACTTGGGATTAGCAATGGGAAAAGGATCTGGCTGGTTTTTAGAAACCYGGGTGATGGAAGTGTTGGTCTGAATGCTACCATGTGTGTTATGAAAGTKCAACTCGTAGATGCTACGAAATGCTACAAGCTGTGTTTTAAGCTGTATGTATTTATGGAAAATGGAAATGGTTTATATTCATGTATTAGCCATGCAGTACAAGCAGCTTACATAATAAACTTACGCTCAGCCGTGCTTACCACCTGGGTGTAGCACACGTAGCAGGTTGGCATAGTCCCCGTAGGAACACTGTAACTGCCTGGATCCATCTAACCCAGCAGGAGTGGCTACACCATCAGCAGAAYGGTTTCCCTGGGGTGAGGCCCATCCCTTGTGCTCCTGCAGCCCCAGCTCAGGTGATTCTACAAGTCATGGGAAATTGGACTCTGTRACTTGCGATGGCAGGGAGCAGTGTTTGCATTCACCCTCGGTGATGGAGAGCAGATGGCTACCAAAGAGTTAGAAAATGGCAAGCAAGCAGTAGTACTTGCCCACAATGTTCSCCTAAATACCAACAGCATTGGCTCCAGGGACTGTCCTATTTAGCATGCCTTGATGGATTTCTTTTCTGCTAATTTTTYCAGGCTGCTCTGGAAATTTTTCTAAATTCATCCAGTGGCAAGAAGTTCTGCAGCTTAATAACTTACGGAGAATCACTTCCTTCTGTCTGTTTCGTTTTTTTTTTTAACTTGCCAGCTGCTGACTTTGCTCATGTCTAGTTCTGGTGTTGTAGGAGCCTGATCAGTTAATCAGTGATCAGTTAATCCCCAGTCCCTCTATAGTTCTTGTATTTCACTGTTCTGATGAATCTGTGATAAAAGTGGGTGTTTGGCATTGGGTAKCTTACACTGTGCTATGTTCTTTTCTTTGGTAGGTAATTGAAAAATCAGTTGGAATAACTCTAAGTTTGAGTATTGCGCAAACTGTTGTGTCTTTGTTTTTTGTTTTTGTTGTTCAGATTCGAAGCTGGGTCCAGCAGAAGTCTGGACATCCAGACAGGCTCTACAGGACTTATATCAGAAAATGCTAGTGACTGATTTGGAATATGCTTTAGATAAAAAAGTGGAGCAGGACCTGTAAGTACCTCAGTAAATTTGTATGTATATATGTAATCTGGGCTGATGAGCAGGAAACCCTGAGACTTCCAGAAAAGCGATTGTATCCTGTGAAATGGTTGTCTTATTTCCTTTAAAATGAGAGCTGTGCTGTGGGTGAAACATGAGAATGCACTGCAGAGTCGATGAAGAGCATTCAATATGTTAGTATTTTACCTCTGGCAATTAGTAGCAGCCATGTCATGCAGGAGTGGGTTTTGGTGAGCCAGGTGGAAGGGAGAGAGCYAAGAAACATCAGTGTTCTGTCCTGTCAGGGAAGGCCTGAAGTTTGGAGTTTCCAGAAGGGAGGGAATCTGCCTGATGCAGTCACCTGGAGCTTTGAGCAAGGTCTAACAGGAGACCATCACTTTAAGCCCTCTGAGGTAGGGCTGGGCAGAGGGAGGAATATCACATGAGAATTTACTGGGGTGCTCACGGCATCAGGGGAATCAGGGGAAGATCCTGCTGGGTTTTCTCCATGCCCTCAGTCCATTCCCTGTTATTTAAGATGCAGACTTGGGTTGTAACAGGTTTAGTTGAGAAGCATGCGGTTCTTCCGGCACTCTGAGGGAAGCAAGATGAGTATGCTGGTGGAGTTGTGCTGTCCATGCCTCCAGATGCTGAATGATTTTTTAACTCAGATTTCTATACCCCACATCATGTTTTCAGAAGAGAGCTATGCTGCCTAAAACAAAACAATTACAAGCAAATATTAATGCTGTTACAGTGTTAGCTATACAGTATCAGGATTGGTTTCTGTAGTTATGAAAGGTGGGGAAAGGTAATTCTTCCATATTTAACATTATTTTTAATCTGAATGTTGTCTGAATTTGAATATACTTAATTTTCATGTCTGATGCTGTGTAATTAAACAGTTCTTTCCTGTTGCTTATGCTATCTGCATAAGGCACTTCCAAAGGAAAAGAGGAAAACACTTCTTTTGTTTTCAGTTGGAATCATGCCTTTAAAAATCAGATCACGACGCTGCAGGGTCAGGCGAAAAATAGAGCAAATCCAAATCGGAGTGAAGTTCAGGCRAACCTCTCTCTGTTCTTAGAGGCAGCTAGTGGCTTCTACACACAGGTGAGTTGCAAAAAATATGTTGGCTGTGATGTATTTGTGTAGTCTGGAAGCAAGTGTGCTTCAGCATTATAATGCTTACGTGCGGGTCCTTTACAAAGCTTCGGCTGTCAGATCTCCTATGCCGCTCCAGCAACTGCTCATGAGAGATGAGCTCTGATATCATACCAGCATGAAGAACTAGTATTAATCTCTTTGAGGAAGGGCGKGAGGATTGGTTTTAGGTGGGTAAAATCTGTTCTTTTCACTTAGTGTAGGAAACTGTTGCTGTTCTGCATCAAGCAGTGTACCTTGCTAACACCGATGCTCTCAGTAGAACATGTCTACAAAGCTGGGGATGTGCTTTCRATCAGCCGCAGCCTCTAGTTGATCTCAAACTTCTGTGAATCTGGTAGTTGTTTTGGTGCCCCGTAAAAACATGGCAACAATTTAAGTTCCCTTCCATAGAATCTGCTTTAAAGCCTAAAAACYGCATCTTTGGGTAAGATCAAAGGTTCCTTTAGCCCCGTATTTCGTCTCTTACRGTACTCTGCTGTGACTGCTCAGAGGGAGCATTAAGCAGCAGGAAAATGTAGAGTGATACTTCCTTGCTCTAGTCTCTTGCTTTCTGGCTGTACATTTATTGTCTTCTTGAGCTAGTTTGTATCTGAATCATCTAACCATYATGAGATCTAGCCTTCATTGACTCTCCAGTCCCTCTTGAAGCCACTTACTCTGGTCTCTGCAGTGATCCGTGGTGAAGAATTCTGTATTTTAATTGTAATGGCTAAGAGAAACARTGACATGAAAAAACTCCAACCCCAACAAATATGTTAACTGATGATTTCATTGTACTCTTAGYTCTTTTTTTCTGCCATTTCTCTAAAAATTCCCATTCACCTTCTCATTACTATGCATGAATTTGTGGGCCATTGTCATAATTCCTTTTCATTTTGAAAAATGTGAGACTTCCCCTATATAGCGAAGGATAAGCAAAGATACTCAGTTTTGTTCTTGGCTCCAGTTATTCAACAACAGAAATACGTGCAGAATTCCAAAATGCAGATGCACTGAGGATGTGTGTGATGCCCTAATGTTTTGTGCTTTGTTCTGCGTCCCTTCCTTGTAACTCCTAACGCTGATGGTGAGCATTGAGTTAATGTTTTCCAAGAACTGTCTATGTACATACTACATACATMTTTGAATACAGCTTTTTTCTGAGTAATACCTAACTTAGTGCCCACCACAGTTGTGCATTTAAGTAGGGTGGTTGTCTCCGAGAGTATTATGTAGCATTTACAACATATAATGTCTTGGTTGTTTTTTGATCAAGATTCCCAGGTTTACAAGCACATTTTCAATCTTAATTCTATATTTTTGTCAGCAATTATTCAGAATTGCTAACTTCAGTTACAGGAGCTTTTCTTCCGCTTAAGCAAAGCTGTATTGTTGAGTGAGCTTGAGCTAAGTATCTTTTGCGAGGTTTTCAGTTAATTGCAAAAGGGGTGTGATTCCTGTTCATGTATTTATTCCTTACTGCCAGTGTCTTGCCCATACTCTCTTTGCAATGTTAGACTTCAGCTTGTAGATTATGGAGAACAAGAGTCAGTGTGTGATAATGGCCTTAAAGTTAACTTGCCTTTCTTTCCCTTTTTCCCCTCATTTGGTGTATGCTTCAGCAACGTTGTCACTGCTGAATCCTCTATCTCAGGCAGTGGTCTGACTAGACTGTCTTGTCGTGGCTAGTTTGCACCGTCTTCAGGTTACAACATGCACTGTAGGTGATTCTTACTATATCAGTTCCTAGTTTGATTCTGAACATCTGTAAGGCAATCTCATTTTTTTTTCCAGAATCCRTATGATTTTTGTTTTCCCTCCCTTGGGCATTGTTTTTTTGGAAAGCTGCTGATTTGAAGCAGCCAGTTTGCCAAGGGTTTTCTACCATCTACACAGTTTGTCTTGCAAAAGCCTTGTTCTTCCCTGCAGTGTATCAGGGAATTTTGCTGCTCTTGTGTATGACACCTCAGACTGGGTTGTCTTTCTCTGTTTGCTGTGATGATTGTCCCATTTTCAGTCTATAAAGATTTTGCTCAGGCAAGATACCCGCTCTCCAACTGAGGCCTGTGTAAATGACATCTTTGAAAGATAGCATGAATTCTCCTAATTCAGTGTGTTGGAAGATGTCAAGTTTCTCTCTTTTATGTGGCTTTCATCTATGAGATCTCTCTCGTTTAGGGATTTTTACCTACTGTATAAAAGACAGAGCAAAAGGGGAGGGAGGTGTAACTCAAACCTTTTTCTGCAGCAAGCAAAAGCACCRTATCGCATGTTTAGCTGTTGACAGAGTGTGCATCTCTGTCAGCCCTGGGCTTTCTATGTGCCTTTATCTGGAAGTGGAGCCCTGCTGCAGGTCTGTTTTATTTGGAGGCTGAGTATGTTCCCAGCTGGGAGAAAGTCTGTCAATTCTTGCCTGCATTTTTAACTCTGTAACACAGTAGAACAAACAATTTTCATCTCTACGTGGTTACTTTTACTTTCCAGAGTATTTGCTGAAGTCCATTAGGAAAAACTTCAAAAGCACTAATTAGAATGGCAAAGTTCAGGTTTTCCTTCAATCAGCTTTTGAGATATTTGATCAATTAGCTGGTGCCTTGCTCTTTGAAAGAGTCTCACTGTTAGCTTAGCACAAATATTTACTGACAACTCAGCCGCTGAACTGTTGGCCACTATTGCCTTGTGTTGCCTACAAACTTGGTTTTGTTCCGGTTTCTCTCTAACGTTTCAGCCAGGGTAGTGCTGTTTCTTATGTTGGAACAAGCTTCTTTGGAGGATGAGTGGCATTCCTTTCTTTTATTTTCTGAGAATGGCATCACTTCATCTAGGTATAAAAAAGACTGTGTTCCTTTTAAGAGTGGCCTGTTTAAAAAAAAAAAAAAAAAAACGGCAGCAAGATTTTTAGACCTCTCATAGTCAATCTCCACTGATGCATACTTGGTAATTTAAGTATCATGGGAATTGAGTTGCTTACTGGTTTGGGATGCACAGCTCTTTCTTACAGAAGAGAAGTAAAACTTCTTTTCATGGTTCTGGGCAGAATAATGCAGCATGGAGCTCAGTGACTTCCATATGGAGAATGTAATTTAAAGTCTCACTTTCAGTAACCTAGGCTTGTTCACTTCAAATRTGTTTAGCTAATCCATGCTTCTGAGTGATGACCTGCTAGTTTTGTCTGTTGTTTCAATACTTTTCTGATTACTGCCTCTAGCTGCTACTGAACTAGACCTGTTTTTCTAGTTATTACAGGAATTGTGCACAGTTTTTAATGTAGACTTGCCATGTCGTGTAAAGTCTTCCCAGCTGGGAATCATTAGCAATAAACAGACGCACACCAGCGCCATAGTGAAGCCGCAATCTAGCTCCTGCTCTTACATCTGCCAGCACTGCCTTGTCCACCTTGGAGATATTGGTGAGTTTTTGTAGGAARAAGAGGTGGGACACTGAGTTCTACCTGTGTTCAGCCCTCATGAAGAGGGATCTGTACATACCCTGGGCAGCTGACCAAACGTGCTCCAAATTAGTAGCTAGTAGCTCAYTGTATGTTTGGTGGTTGCTGCAGGGGGAAAGGTCTGGAAAGCAATGCTGTTAGACTTTTCTAATGTGTGTTACACATTAACGCATGGAGACAGTTAATCACTAGCTTTCTAGTGATTTGCTAGAATCTGTCTTCTTGCATACTAATCATGTTATAGCTGGTAGGCATAGCGAAATGTTGAAACCAGTAACTATTACAAAAGCTTGTTGCAGCAGGCTAGCATACTTCCCCGTTTCAGAACATTACTTTTAAATCTTGTATACAAAGGCAAGTTAGAAATCCAGCCTTTCATAAACAATGTTCCTCTTTTACATTAAGTTCAACAGGTTTATTTCTTTGTTGATTAGAGTAGAGCTATGTGTTGTAGAAAGTTCTCTTTTCACAGGAATCTGCAATTGCTTTTGTAATAACCTAAAAGTAGATCTAGTTGCTGATTGTGCAAAGAAGTATGAGAAGTATTTCTAGCTGTCTGGATGTGATGCTGTTGGCACAACATCTTTCTAAATAAGAACTGGTAAGCRGTGACAATAGAACCTGAGGAAAAACAACCACCTTAAAATTCAACGTTTTGAATCTTCATGCTGCTTGGTGTAGTTGTATGTTCTTCTGATGCTTATTTCTAAAATAATAGTAAAATGCTCTTCAGGTAAACTGGGTTGTATTAAAGTAAGTGCGGGAGAGTTGAATTTTTTGTCTCAACTGGGTTTTTCTGTGGTTTTCTTAGCTCGCTATAGGAATCAGACCAGCCAGGCAGAGTCTTACTACAGACATGCAGCTCAGCTTGTCCCTTCTAATGGTGAGTCTGGGATACCTTTTAGGTTCATAATTCCAAAAGAAGATTTGGGGTATTGCTTTTCTCGTGTGGCAGTTGGAAACTTGGGATTTTTTATATAAAACTTCCTCCCCAAATACCCAAACAATCATGCAACAAAGCCTGACCCGTTGGTAAATCATTGAGATAGGAGCTGTTTGCCTGATCTGTGTAAAAAAAAAAAAAAAAAGTTAACACACAGCTTCACTCCAAGGCTTCACTACTGCTACATTATACTGTGTTACATTCATATGTTATAAAGTACAATTAATGAAAACTCGCCTACCAGCGGCATCTTTTCTTTTATTGCTTGCTTACATGCCAGTTTGCAAAGTTTAGTAGCTAAAATTGGACTTTTCAAGTTGCTCATGCAAGTTAAGAGCTTCTTTAATTCAGCTATCTAGCTTTTTACACCATATTTGTTGTCCAATTTTAAAGCATGTGTTAAAAAAAAAAAAAAAACAACCACCAAAAACCTCCACCACCAACAAACAAGAAAAAATGTACTGCAAGTTTGGAAGCACTTTCATTTGAGTGGTACTGATATGAGGCTGGAGTAAAAGGGTCAACAGATGAATCTGAACCTTGTATGCTGAAGACTTTAGGACTTTGTGCTGCCTTTTAAGGTGACCATACTGAGGCTGAAATCTAGCACGCTTCAGTCCATGACAACTTGCTGGACAACTTGTGTTTTTCTTCCTTAGGTCAGCCTTATAATCAGTTGGCTATTCTAGCTTCCTCCAAAGGAGACCACTTGACCACCATTTTCTACTACTGCAGAAGCATTGCTGTGAAGTTTCCTTTCCCAGCTGCCTCCACTAACCTACAAAAAGCACTTTCTAAAGCACTGGAAAGGTAAGACTAAGCATAATATATTTCTGCTTGGATAAGATGGAGGAGACTTCTTCCAAATGTACCTCCCTTGCCAGAAGTTATTCATATTTKGTAGTAGAAACAGAAGTTCCTTGACCCCATCCAGTCAGAGCGTCCTTACACATGTATGGAACAAAGAATAGTTTGTGTCTGGGATGCTCCTGGGTGTGAATGGTGAATGCAGGAAATAAGCATATTGTGCCAACATGAAAAAGTAGCTTTGCATGGACAGTCCTCCTTTCTTGAACTTCACAGAAAAAGTATGTAATCTTAGGTGCAGCTGTATCTAATTCCAAAGACTAAAGTCAGATATTTCTGTTCTGAACGTAGTCGTGATGAGGTGAAGACTCGATGGAGCGTGTCTGACTTCATCAAGGCATTTATTAAATTCCATGGCCATGTGTACCTGAGTAAGAGCTTGGAGAAGCTGAGCCCTCTTCGAGAAAAGCTGGAAGAACAGTTCAAGGTTAGTTCTAACAACATATTAATTAGTGTATTGAGTAGACTATTTTTAGCAGCTGAGTTCTGAAATTACAGTCCAGTAATAACTTTTTCACATGCTAATATACAGGAAGCTCAAGTAGCCAGTTATGGAAGGTTTGCATTACAGCTAACACTGGATAGTTCTGCTGACTTCTGCAAATAGTAGGGATTGTTCCTATTTGACATGTGGTGTGTTATTGGTGGAGATACAGGAGAAATCGGTGACCACCGTTGATTCTGTGCTCTTTAACCTGGATGATTCTTGGATACCTGTGAAAAGCACTTGATTCATCTGGGAAGTCTTGGCTCMGTTGCCTGAGGAATTTTGAGAGCTTCGTTTTTGGATGGCATTCATTCACTCCCACTGGTTATTAAGGCTGCTTTTAATCTTCCTCGGACAACTTRGCTCTCCTGTCAGCGGTTTGCCTTTAAAAAGTGTTCCAGTACAACCTTAATTTGTGTGTAGACTAGAACTATTTAGAACACGTTTCCTTTGGAAAATCCAGGAGTACCCATTAATTAMATAGCCATCTCATTAGGTTGGACAATATAGCAAAGATTGAAACAAAGAGAATTGTGTAAGGTATTTATACAAGGTAGTATAATTTCAAAGAGGACATCGTATTAACTGTTAGGTGCCTTTTGGAAACTGCTCTGCTTCAGCATCTTCATCTGTGGAAAATGAGCAGGTAGTATGGATATGTTCAACAGAGCAGTTGATGCTTTTCCAAATTAAGAAAGGGGAAGGTGGTCTTAGCAATATAAAGAATTACAAATGTTCTTTACAGTGTCTTTTTGCATTTTCGCATTGAATTGGGCTGYTACAGCTAGGTCCAAACTGTCTTTAAAATAAATTAAAAAAAYGCAAAACTTGTGAATTCTATTAGCTTTGAATGTGAGCTGCTTGAACACTGGGAGTTAATGTTGTTTCAAAATTAAATAATTGTATCTCTCTTTKTGTGTGTGATGTTGGCTGTTGAACAAGTACTCCTTTTTTCCACAGTGCTTATAATCAATAATTATGAGCATTGCTCAGGCACGTGGAACAGTCTTATTTTTCTGAACTGATCCAGGATGTTAAAATAGAACTAACTGAGCCCTGCTTTGTTGCTTAGATTACTTTTTTGTTTATATTACGCGACATAAGGCTTAATTTACTAGAGAGCAACTCTTCTGACTTAAATGGGTTGAATGTGGATGTGAAATTGGCTGTATGGCAGATAATCACTTTAATTTTGTGGCTGATTTTAACTCTGAATGAGGAGAGCAGTCGTAGGGTAGGAGTGTTCAGCCAGGCCCATGATTCTGCTGCTGACAACTCTGCCAGTTTGAGTTGTCGGCTGTAGAGAGCTTCATGCCCTTAGSTAGAAGTCAGGGTTGAACCTGGAGCTCAAACCTGTTCCTGATGCTTATGCTGGTTAATCCACTTGCCTCCCTGACTGTTGTGTCTGAAGATGTTAGTTGTGGTTTAGGATATCTCTTTTTTTTTTCCACAATGCTCCAAAAAAAGCATTAAAGTTTCTTTTCCTGTTCTGAGAAAGGTGTCTTTTACAGCATAGTTACTGAAATGCATTTGTAAATAGCTCACGCTATTTTAGTCCGCCATGGCATTCCGTGACCCATGAAGTCAGATGTGGAATTAGTCTTTAATACATAACCACACAGTAGTTAAATTTTCCTGGGGTGTTTTTTTTTTTTCAAATGTCACCTTCTCCATGCTGTTTCTTTGAAAGACTGAAAAATGTATTGGATATACATGCCTCTGCAATTCTTGTAGTTGGGTTGCAGTGCTGTCATTGCACATTAAAGTTGCACTTGCTCTGAAAGAGAACCAGTCCAAGGGGATGCTGATTTGTTGTGCGTATGAGTTGGTCTTCGAGCAAAAAMCCTGGGCTTAACAGTGGGCATCTGCCCATGTCCTCCTGGGAAGCCCGGTGCTGTGCTAATAGGGATGACCTGAAAATAAAATCTAGAATGAATGTTGCCTTAAGGGCAGAAGCATTAGTCAAGCAGTGAAGTAGCAACTACTAATCCTTTCAAGTGTGTGCTTTACCATATAAAAATACATACATTGTACATGTGTCTTTGTTGCAGAGGTTGTTATTCCAAAAGGCCTTCAATTCTCAGCAGTTAGTACATATTACTGTTATCAATCTGTTTCAATTACATCACCTGCGAGACTTCAGCAATGAAACCGAGCAGCACAGCTACAGCCAGGATGAGCAGCTCTGCTGGACACAGTTACTGGCTCTCTTCAGTAAGTATGAAAACAAATTGATTTTTGTATTTCTCTTTCATTTTTATATGGAATCCATTAGCAATTTGCTGTAAGTGTCTAGCTTAATGGTTGTGTGAGGTAAGTGATGAGAAGAGACGTTATGGGAGAAAGTTGAGAGAAAAGATGGTTGCGTGGGATCGCTTACGTCTAGCAGTGCTGGCTAACACTGGATTTATGTGCCTTGGACTTACTCCGTTTGAAGCCTTACAGAGCTCTGCATCTTTTTCCTGGTTCTGAAAGAACATTTTAACTTGGATGCAAAGTTGGATCCAACTTGGTAGTCGGTAGTAGCCCGTTTGGGGTGCTGCTCCGCAGTTGGCAGCAATGCAGTTTGAGTTGCTTTGCATGGAGCTAGTTCTGATTGAACAGGACTGAAGCTGAAGCTGACTGAACTAGGACCTCAACTGCTTCTGTGCTCTTGATAATATCAACTAGGAGATAAGTGGGAGTGCAGAGCATTTTAGACTCTAGCCACATAATGCTGATTTGCTTAACCGGATCCAGCCCATGATCAGCTTGGCCTTGTTTGTAAACGCCTAAATTTCTGAATAGCTGAATTTCTCCAGATTCCATCCTGGAGTTGATTCTGAAAGCGCCATGGGCACACTGGTGTGGTTACTGTTTCTCAGCTGTSTGCCCTGATGGGTCTGAGCTGGGTGCCTGCCTGCAGAGCTACCTCCGGGAGATTTGTGTGCCTGCTGACCTGGGAAAGTGGATAAAATGCAGATACATCGTTGAGTTGATCATTTATAATAAATAAATGAATGAATATTTTTGTAATGGGCTTGTCTCACCGGATTTTTTTAACTTTCCAAAATGATTTGCCATGACACTTAAAAAGGAGAGGGGAGAAAAAAACACCAAGATTCTGCTTCATGATAGAAAACTCTTTATTGAAAAAAAGATGTTCTGATCTGCTGGTGGATTTTTTAAGATTAAGTAATTGGGCTGCTTTGTTCTAAAGAACTAGCTCTTAAGAATAGGGTTTTACGGGTGGGATGTGTTTGATTAGGTTATTTGGTCATCGTTTGTTGTTGTGTTTGTTTTTTGTGTTTTTTTTTGTTTTGTTTTTTATTTTTTTCCCCCCTGCTCTGTTTCTAGTGTCCTTTCTTGGAGTTCTGTGCAAGTGTCCTTTACAAAATGACTACCAGGAGGACTCTGGGGCTGCATATCCTCTTCCAGCTGTGAAGGTTTCAATGGACTGGCTGAAACTTAGGCCCAGTGTTTTCCAGGAGGCAGTGGTTGATGAAAGACGGTAGTGAGTGTTAATCTTTCTTTTGATACACTTAATTGCATAAAGTAATAATAACTGATGATACACAAATTCGTAATGGGAAAGAGTTGTCATATAACTCGTTATTACAGACATCAGAATGATAGAGAATGTATGTGCTAAAAAGTTCATAAAACAAAACATGAGACTTGTGGACTACATAAGAAAATTCACTGTTTTAATTGGCTTTAGGTTTGCATGTAACTTTTTTTTTTAAGATCAGAGGGATCTACTTTATAATGTCTGACTTGAGCGTAACTACTGAGTGTACCCTTAGTCTCATCTATTATAATGATTTCTCAGATTTATTGAGGAAAATACTTGCCTTAATTTCATACCTTAAGCCATCTCTTGGGCAGTGCTGGAATCCAGTTTTCCTGGCTCATTGTCCAGGAATTAAATTGAATTTAGTAGAGGGGTCTTTAAATGTTAGCACAGGCATTACTGTTCTGGACTGTTGCTGATTTTTTCACTTCTGCCTCTAATCTCATAAATTTAGGCTTAAATAGTTCAAAACTCGCCAACTTTTTTTATAGCCTGTTAACTTTTCATGAATTGTAGCAGTTCAGTAAAGTGTTTCTGACCTGTAAGATATTTCTTCGGGTCGGAGTGACATTTACTGACACAGTTGGATGAGCATTTTTCCTAGGATGGCCACTTTAAGGAAAACAGTGGGAAACCAGCTTGCTTAGCTGATTCTTGTGCTATGTGCCACAGTGGTTTCAGCTCTGTCTTGGCAGTGTGTGCTGTAAGATGGGATTCTAGCCAAGGCTCACAATTTCTATACACTGATGTATGGGGAGCAGGGGTCCCTCTAACCTCCGTTTGCTAAATGAGTAATAAGACTCGCTCAAATGTGTCTAAAACCTAAAGCCCCGGAGCTTTGGGAACTTCAATTTCAGAGTTCCTGAAGGCAAGGTTAAGGAAAATTCACAAATTATTCTGAGATAATAATAAGTATTACTGTATGCATATAAAGGAAGACTTCATACCGGTATTTTAATAGGGAAGATTACTACTTGATATAAAACAGTCCTTGCAGAGAGGAGATGCAGGCAATACTTTATGGAGTATCAAAATAAATCTTCAGGTGTGAATGTATATTGAGTTAGCCGGAGTAGGTCCTTCTGCCCATAAAACTMTCAGGCTCTCTTTAAAGAACATGCCTGGTTTTCAAATCTGTGCTGTGATACTGTGATGTTCTCAGGTAGTCATCGTACAAAGGAGTTGTGAAGTGGGCAGCAAACAGCTGTAAAATGCACAGATGAACTTGAAAAGAAAGTTAAGTACTGCAAAATGTTGTCAAAATGGGCATTAGTTAGTAGCCATTACATTTGTTGGCTCTAAAAAGTCAAGATGACTGTCCATCTTCCCCCTTATTTGTAAGGATGAGAGTTTTCTTTTTATTTCTATTGGAAGATCCTAATGAAAGTAATTCTTTGCAGACTACACCCCCCCCTTTATTGGCCTCTGTTTAATAACCTGATGCCTGTTCTATATTGAAAAGTCTTCCTTACTCTGAATTCATACTTAACTGTGCTCTTGGCTCAAGAAGTAATCCTTATTCCTTTTTAAACTTGCAGTTGTCCCCACTCTATGCTTATCATTGTCCTGTAGATAATTAATCCTACCCCAAACTGAACGAGCATCTGAAATAGGAAGGAAATATGTTTACCTAGAAAAATAGATGAATCTGAAGGCAAGAACCAAGGACAGAAATTACTATATCAATACTAGTGTGTGCTCTTTGGAAGTGAGTTTTCCARACCTTCCCTGTGGAAGCCACATTAGGTCTAGATTTTTACATGTGTCAACTACATCACTCTACTTTAGAGATCTCTTATTATGAAATCTCATTATTTCAAATGTTGTACGGGAAGATTGCAGTTTACTGTAGGGTGCAACAGACTTGCACTCTCCCTTTTTTCCTCCTCCTGTTCCTTGTCAGTCATGGGAAGGAGCTATTGCTTAGTTTAGCGTAGAGAATAAGCATAACATAATATTTCTAGTCCCTGCAGCGATGCAGGAAAGYGGCTGACCTCAGGCTTTCGGGTGCACGTTGCATTCTCCAATCCAGGTGCTGGATGACGGCTGAAAGCCTTGCTGAGGGTGGATGGAGATTCATTTCGCTAACAGAGAGCACAGTGGGCACCTTCTTAAAGTAGTTTTCTGTTGCCTCCGTGGACTTGATGCCCATCACTAAAGCAGAAGAAGGATGCTTAGACTTTTGGGTTGGAGCTTTTAAAAAAATAGGAGAAAGCAGCCTGTTGGTGGCAGTTAAATGTTAACCACCTATGCAGTGATTGTTGTGATTTTTAAATTACTTGCTCCAGGGCCTTTGTAAAGAATTTCCAGTCATTGCTTGTACTGGTATTGCCAATGCAAGGCAGGGAGACTGCCAGTTAACCTCTAGTTTAATGGTCTTACTCAGTGCAACCCTTACTTAGACCTTCTTACCTTTCTGGTAATTTTTCAGTGCTACAGTACAGTGTTAGTGTTCACAGGACAGGAGTACTTCTGCACGGCTGTATCTTGATAAATTGTTTTGCTTCCCACTGATTAATTTGCTGTGCCTTGAGAGCAGTCAGCTTTGGACTGGAAAACATGAATTGCAAACAGGTGCTCTGAACTTTTGCTTGTGCAATAGTTTTTTCTAGTTAAATTCATAGTGAACTTTCTGACTTGCTGGGTAATGAACACTGTGCTGTGAGAGTCTGGCTTCCTTGGTAACTTTAGACTGACTTTTWAAAAAAATTTTAAGTTCTTCAAGAAAGTGATCTTTTCCCTGACACTTGGGAGAAACTTTCCKTGGGAATCAAAGGATTAATGGAAGCTGTGACTGTAACAGAGTTCAATGTTTTCTTAGTAAGGCAGGTAGATTCCATGTTTTGTAGTTTTCACTTAGAGTTTGTCTGTTTTCTGGTTTGTAGCATATGGCCCTGGCTGATTTCTCTTCTAAACAGCTTCCAGCCTCATGAAGAAGATCTATCCAGTAATAATGGTAAGGATGCTTTTAGTCTGTGCTGTAAAGAACTGGGAACGATGCATGTTTTTCCTGATGTTGTGGGGAACTGCAGTCAAAGAGCAAATACGGGAGCAAGTTAGCTTCTAGTATTAGTGCATATGAACACTTTACAAATGTTACTTTCTCGTGCCGAGCAGACTTTGCTCTACTTTATCTTTCCTGAGCATCTCAGATTGCAGGGTGGACCAGTACAGATAAGCATGTTAATAAAACGCTTTACTATGTATAGTGACCTCGCTGAGTTATGTACTTATGAATGCATTCAGTACAGTGTCATGCTTTCCTTATGCTGTTTACTGTCTATTCATCAGCAACCCCCCTTCCAGAAGAATTTGAGTTGCAAGGATTCTTGGCTCTGAGGCCCTCATTCAGGTGGGTGACAGCTGAAGAAAACTGTACTCTTGCTCATGTCACTACTCTGATAGATGTTGACCTGTTCCCTACAATATCTTATTTATGAGTACTTACTAATGTATGGATTGATGTAGGTGTCTTTGCAAAACAACTGTAATAGACAATGTAGTAAAACTCTGGGGAAAGTTATGAGCTTATAATATTGCTCATGACTTTTTTTTTCTTCTGTAGTCTTCAGACTAGTAAATTGAAAGGGAAAAATATAAGTGAGTAAAAGAATACTTTTACATGAAAACTGCTTGACCTTTTTTTACTGTGCTGATTTTTTTATCCTGTTTTTAACTGTGTCCCTGTACCTAACATCATGCACAAATRCTGACTAAATATTAGATGTATTCACTCGACTACTATTTCTGTGATTTTGATTATCACACAGATGARCTTTTGGYGTTYTGTTTTTTAAAAAAAAAAMYACCAGACCTCTTTAATGTGGATGCATCTTACCAGAAGAGAATTGCATCTGTAAATCAGACATCTGTAACAGTCATGTTTTGAATAGGATCTGGTGAAATCTCATAGTTTATAATAGGGTAATGGTGACCAGTTGTATTTCTAAAGAAATATGATGTTGCAGAGRGTAATTGTGTAATTAATATTATTCCCTCTCCTATGTCAATACTAGGAACTTGGATTTTTCCAAAGGCCACCAGGCAATTACAGGAGATAAGGAAGGGCAGCAACGTCGGATTCGGCAGCAGCGTCTGATCTTCACAGGCAAATGGATTGCTGATAACCAGCCAAGGTAATCGCAAGTCACATCTGCGTGTTTCAGTTGCTGCTGTAAGCTTAGGTAACGCAGGTGCCMGAGTTGAGCTTTATTTTTCTCACTCTTTGACACAGCAATTAGATATGTGAATGCAGGATGCTGACAGTGCTGATAACATGTCCTGTCGGTCAGCATGCCATTGCTTCATAGACTAATTATGATAGGGAACGTGTTTTGAGTAAAGCATCACGTTTTGAGTCCTTTTTAGTGATACTGCAGCACAGCTAAGTGGAAACAGTATTTGAAGTGGTAGCAAGAGTGTTAGTATGTGAGCTTAYGTCATGCTAGAGAATGCCCTTAGCTGGGAGATGTGATGTAACATCTTGTTGTTGCTGGGGTGAAGAGATGCAAGGTGGATATGTTGACTTTCTGCTTTTATAATTTGGGGAAGTGAAAAACTATTCCTACTTGCTTTTCAATTCCTTTCTGTCTTTTTCAGGTTGATTCARTGTGAAAATGAGGTAGGAAAGCTGTTGTTTTTGACGGAAATCCCGGAATTGTTACTAGAGGACCCTAGCGAAGCCAAAGAGAGTCTCGCCTTGCAGGAAACATCTATTGCAGAGCCGCTATCTACAGATGGGAGCCCTGGACTCAAATCAGTTCTGTCTTCTGGCAGAAGCCTGAACAACAACTGTGATGCAGGAGAAAAACCAATGGTCACGTTCAAAGAGAACATCAAGCCRCGGGAGATTAACAGAGAGCAAGGGCGAATCTATCCCCCTAAAGATGTAGGTAGGGAAAGACGGGACTATAGCAAAGGAATAGTAGCCAATAAGAATGATGGAAAGAAGGATAACAATAAAAGAAAGAATGAGACCAAGAAATGCGGCTTGGATAAGATGCAGGAAGCCGGAAAGCAGAACGTGGCAGTTCAGGTAAGCCTTTAGATCAAAGGGATACTGCGTCTTAGGCAGTACGATGTTTGCGTCAGGGCCGTCGCTGCTTGTAGAGAGTACAGTGGAGTCGAGGTCTCRCTGTGGGCCCTGCAGGTACAGCTGATGCACAAAAACAATAGAAACACATCTATCTCAAAGACCAGGTATTGGTGATCTTTGGGTCTCTGCCCTTTTCCCTGATGCTGTCTCAGATTTTTGGGGAGGAAAAGGAAGGGAGCAATGAAACGTGATTTTGGTATGTTAACTATCTTAAAAAACAGACTTCTACCTGTTGTTCCACAAATTATTCAGGCTACCAAGGGAGTTTGCATGGCCAGGTCTTAGTCATGCTCTTGGTCTGTTGTGAAGGAACTGGGTACTCTGCATTTTTGGTTCAGTTGACTTAYGCACATTCAATAAATGAAACATATCACAAAAGCACCCAGTTGTTTATGTTGAATAAGATCCTCCAGACTGTGYGTGCAGTCAGGTGGCCCTCTGTGGAAGTAAGGAAAGCCACACTGCACTTAAACCATAATTCTSTGCTCAGACACTTGTTGGTCAAGATTGTTGGTTTTCACATCAGCTGCTCTTTTCTCAGTCATATTTTTGAGGCATGCTTTTTTCCCCTATTTCTGTGAGCATAATGTACAAAAATGCTCACCTCATAAGTAGGTAGTGAATTTACTGGTCTAACTTCCATTGAGTTGTAGTAAATGAGGGTGTAGAGTTTCAGGGTTGATCTGATCTGTACCTGGATGGTTTGGCTGCATCTCAGTCATTCCCTGATGACGTCTGGAGGCATTTAATGATAGTGATGGAGACTCTATTATTTCCCTAGAGAAACTGTGTCAGTTCTTCACTGTTCTTGCAAGTGGAAATTATTTCCTAATGCACTTCATCTCCCTTGCCTCTGTGTAAGCCTATTACTACTTCCCAGGACAGGTCTGCAGAGTAACTTAAGTCTTCCTCTTTGCAACTGCTCTGAAGGCCTGTGTAATTGAGGTCTTGTTTTCCCTAGGCTAGACAAACCAGCTCTTTCAGTCTTTCCGGCTTGTRGTGTTAGGACCCTTGGATCATTCTGCTTGTTCTCCTCCTGATTATTTGCTGTTAAACATCATTGTTATGAAATGGAAGGTCTGAACTGGCAGTGTTACRCAGTTGGTTTTGCAGGGGGTCCTACCAAGGTGGGTAAAGGGGAGTAGCCTACAGAAACCATGTGGCAATCGTTCATGAGTCACTGAACAAGAGTCTGGTATCTGAAGAACAACTTAGGTAGGTGAGTTAGAATAGCAGGTTTCTTACTTATTTGTTGAATGTGTCTGGAATGTGGTTGCAGGCCTGAGCACAACTCCCARTTTCAGTGTTTGTGCCCCTGTCTGGCAAAATAAGGACCTGAGGCTGATAAAACCCACCAGATCTTCTGACAAGTGTGTGTAGTTTTTTGGATAGGGAAGATATTTTAATTCTAACCCAGCTGATTTATCAGAAATTTGCTTACYTTAGTCTTAAGAGATAAGAAACTCAGGAAAAACTTGTTTCAAACCCAGCTGTGAAGGAATCTGTTCTGATGTGGTTGGTCACTCTTCATCTCTTATTCAMCAGAAATTAATTTTGACTTTTTAGTTCCATCAGCTGTATTTGTTATGGCAACTATTACAATGAAATGCCTGTTGTTTTGTATAGTTTGGTGGACCTATTTGTCCAGACCTTCTTCAGAAGATGGGGAAGGTTTTCTTCCCCTCAACTGAAGAGRAACTAGTTTTGCACCAACTGGTGGTCTGTTAGCGCTCTGCTTTGGCCTTCCTTGATATTTCAGGCTTTTATCGTCTCCATAGCTCATTGCTTTCCAAAGCCTAAATGCTGCAAATGTTGCAGCTCCTACTTAGCAAAAATGTTAAGAATGTTATATGAAAGTAATTAGTCCTGTTTCGCAGATAAGTGGAAAACTTCCAYGCTCAGACAGGATCATGAAAGTGTGGCGTAGGTTGAATCTCTGCTCTTTAGGGAAAATAACGTTAGGTGCCRAGGAAGGTTGCATGCAGACTTGCTCAAGGTGTAACGTACTCTTAAGAGGCCACTGCGATGAGTAGGAACCCTCAGGACCACTGGGGGAGTAAATATTTGGTAGTATTGACACTTTAGAGGTGAGGTCAAGTAGCAGCAGGAAAGCAACTGAAATTTGTCTGTCTTGATTAATCAATTCTAGTTATTTAGCTTTTAAAAGTTAACTGTAAATCATGCGGGGGGGTCTTTTGGAAGCCACCATTGGAGGTGTGTTATAGCAGCTTTGAGTTTATGATGGACTAGAGCTCATGTTTTGAAATCCCAYGGCAGGAAGATTGTCTTTGAATTCTCCAACACTGCTATAAAAGAATGCATAGCTCTCAGTATGGGTTATAAAAATGTTTGGCTCATTGTGGAGAAAAAAGGGACAGCACGATATAAGTTGAATGTACAGAATGTGCTGAAGGGCGAAAGTGGGCAGTGAATAAATGCGGCATGAGCAGGGGCTGCATCATTCATGGTGCTTAGCATCAGCCAGAACCTTGAGGTGGAGTTCCCTCATGACTTTTTCTAGCGGGAGGTCAAAAATACACCCAAACCTCCCAGCCTTACAATYTGCTTTTTTTAATTAAATGCAAAAAATAAGCTACACTCCCATAACTTCTAAATGGGGAAATTCAGAATTATTTGAAAAAGAACTTAAGAAAACGTATGAATGCATCTACCCCTTTACTAGTGTATTTTGGCAGAAAAGACCTGCCCTCTAACTCCTTTCAACTCARCAGCACTAAATGTTGAAATAAACCCCACACAGTTTTGGTTTGTTTGGTTTGGATTTTTTTTTTAATTTGGTCCCTGATAAAACCCTTTCTTTCAATCACCTTTGAGGCTTGGCGTCAGGTCTGCTCCTGGGCCCTTTCTGTATCGCCCGGGTTCCTTGCTTGCTGTCTTTTTCCTGCCTGCTCCATCTTGCATTCCAGGCAGTTCTGCCGAGCTGAACAGAAAGGGAAAGTAGTCTTCCCCTCTGTCTTCCTCTCCAGGAAGACCCAGACTGCAGCAGACTCAGAATCAGGTAAACATTACATTACATTCTTCTCTCTGCCTTTAACTGGTGCAGCTCTCTTAACAGAACATACAGCAGTTACACAGTAAACTGAAAGAGGTTAAGCACTTCTGCTATTGGTCTTGTGTCCTCTCAGGCAAAGGAATTTCATAGTATGCAGGAGTTTGTGCATATATATCACCGTATGGATTAGGCTGAAAGAGTTCCTTAGGAAGATCGTGGTWGCGTTTGTTTTTTAAGGTGCTGCAGGTAAGTAGCATGCGTTAGGTTGAAGCAGTGCCCTAGGAGAAGCATAATAGCATCTGCACTTTTTGTTTTGTTTTTAAGGCACTGCAGGTGAGCAGCATGGTGAGTTCTTTGTATGGTCTGAGGATATTATTATGTCTGCTTCCCACTCTCTCGCTAGAGAAGGAGCCTGTTGCAGTCTTCTGGGTAGATATCCTTAGAGTGCTTTTGTGAGGCAAGGAGTGCCTGAGGACAGGCAGGGTAACCTGCCTGGGGTCAGTGAGGAGGGAACTGGGTTCCTGTGTTCCAAACTTCTCCCAATTACTTAGGTAAAAGAAAATAATCTCTCAGACAATCTGGGAGTTCATTTTTTGGCTTGAGACATGATGTGGGTAATTACAGGAAAAGTTATCTAATTTCTTCTTACTTTCTTTTGCATTAGGTAAAATCCCAGACGGAGATGAGGAAGACTCCRGTGTCTGAAGCCAGGAAAACACCTGTAACTCAGACTCCAAGTCAGGCCAGCAGTTCTCAGTTCATCCCCATTCATCACCCAGGAGCCTTCCCTCCCCTTCCTAGCCGGCCAGGTAATTTGCATCATTTGTTTGAAGTGTGATTTACTGTTGACTGCAAAGAAAATCCTGTAATAGTGGTTGTTACAGCATCTGAAGGTAGGAGCTGTTTTAATGAACATGCATTCTCACATTGAGAATCTTACAAAGTAGTAAAGAAGGGCCATAGCAGAACTGAAATGAGATAAATAAGATTCCTTATGCTTTGGAGTCAAGGTCTGTCATGAAATCTGCCACCTTCCTTCTTGGTTAGTGGGTGTGAGATCAAGGAACTGCACAATAGGCTGTTTCTGTAGTTAGTCAAGACATAACAAAGTCTTCTGCTAGCTCAGGAGGAAGCATTCTCTGTGCATGGGACTCCATTACAAAAGATCAATCACACTGCTTTCTTCTTTAAAGCACAGTTTCTTTTGTAGTGGTGCTCATGTTTCAGCCTGTAATTTGTGTGGTCTTTTGCTGTTGTTGCCGCATTGCGTGTTCCCATTTTGTTGTGGAGTGTTCCTGTCATACCTTGCTGTCCATGTTTGCTCACAAAATAGCTGGAAGCTGTATCCTCCCTGCGGCTATTATGTGTAGTTGCTCAATATAAGACGGAGGGACATCTTCCCTGTCCCAAGGTCAGCATAAAATCTGGCCTGAGAGACAAAGAATTAAAGCTTGCCTTCCAAACCTGGCTTTTCAGTGTGAACTACAGGAAAGGAATTGATCTTGCGGATATGAGGATTTGTTTGCTTACCATCTGTCTCTTTATCTAAATTAATCCAGAGACTGCTGATCCTTTGGGAGGAGGCAGTAGACTTATTGATTGCTTCTGTCCATTGCTCCAGAAGTTTAGTGCCTGAAAATTTGTGTGTTTGAGGGGGAGGGAACTTTGGGCTTAAAGCATCTAAAACCCCAGAATGGTGAAGGAAAAAGGTGGTGGGGAAAAAAGCAGGTAGACTGAGATGTTTGGAGGGGAAACCTATGACTCTCCCAGATACTGTCCTGGCTGACTGTTATCCAGATACCGTCTTGGCTGACTGTTATCAGTGCCTGGAATATTGCAAGAAAACTCGAGAACAAACTCTGAATCCCCCTGTGATCACAGCCATGTACATGCAAAGGTGAGAAAGGCCATTATAGTGCACGTATGCAAACTATACTTAGTATTTCCTGTCCTCGTGGTCTAAATGAGCAAAATAGGAAGAAAAAAAACCAACAACACTACATGTTTTCTGGAGGGAGCCACCTGCTCTGCCAAATTGCGATTAAAGGTGCATTTTTTATCTCTTCCAGGGTTTCCACCTCCAACCTACGTTGTCCCCCCTCCTGTGGCTTTCTCCATGAGCACGGGGTACACCTTCCCAGGTGGTGTTTCTGTCCCAGGAACCTTCCTCCAGCCCACAGCTCACTCGCCTGCAGGAAACCAGGTGCAAGGTGGGAAGCAGTCCCACATTCCTTACAGCCAGCAACGGCCCTCTGGACCAGGGCCGATGACCCAGGGACCTCAGCAAACGCCACCTCCTTCCCAGCAACCCCTCTCATCTTTACCAGCTCAGGCAACAGCACAGTCCGCAAGCCAGTTACAGGTCCAAGCTCTGGCCCAGCAACAGCAACAACAGTCCCCTACAAAAGCTGTGCAGGGCCTGGGGAAGAGCCCGCCACACCACTCTGGATTCCAGCAGGTAAACTTGACTAATGCAATGTGCTAAGCTTCGTTKAAAAATAAATGGCAATATTCAAGACTTAACGTTCCTGGATTACCTTTTAAAGGTCGTTAAAGACCTTGGTGTGGAATTTTGATCTGTGAACTTCTGGGCAAATTTGAAAAAGAGATGAAGTTTAGTGGGTATGAACATACGATTCTGTAACCGAGAGGAAGGTATCTACTGGCATGGGAAGGTGGTCGTCTGTTCTCTGTATGTTCCTGTTTATAGACAAGGTATGAAGGTGATATTTCTGATCAGGTATTTCCGTCTTAGGCCTTTCTAGTTTTCTTGTGTGCGTAATGAGGACTGAGTCTGAACCTTCAGCTGCACTCCCCTTTTGACTAACTGGGTTGCAGTGTCAGTTCCCTCACAGCTCTTAGTTTTATGCTCACGTCRTGCTGGAGAAAAATCTCCTTTCTGGCATGTCTGGACTCGATGGTGAGACCCTCCTGGTGTTCTGGCAGCAAAATGCTGGCTCAGTACCTTAGTAAGGGTGTTTATAAGGTACTGGATTAGAGTAAGGATTATACTTGGCTGTTGGCGTAAAGCTTGACTAGGGAGTATTAGATGCCTGTCAAGACTGTGCATTTTGGTGAATAACATAGCAAATCAGAATGTTTGTGGAATATCTATCACCGGTGAGCCAGACTGACAGTTTGAATGGAGTTGGGCATTCAGTTAGCATTAATTGTTCCTACCCGCTGGTGAAATCATGCGTCTCTGCCTCAGTATCCGCAGACAGACTCGTCAAAGCAGCTCTGGAACCCRCCTCAAGTCCAAGGCTCACTGGGGAAGATCATGCCCATAAAGCAGTCCTATTACCTGCAGGCCCAGGACCCTCTAAAATTATTTGAACAGTCATTACAGCCTCCCGTGATGCAACAGCAACCTCTGGAGAAAAAAATGAAGCCTTTCCCAATGGAGCCATATAACCAGAACCCCTCAGAAGTCAAGGTGCCAGAATATTACTGGGACTCTTCCTATGGCATGGCTGACAATAGGGTGATGGCACAGCAGTCTAACATGGACCGCAGGGGAAAACGGCAAGGAGTCTTCCGCCCAGAGCAGGATGCTGTCTCCAGGATGACCTTTGAGGTAAAGATCCATGCTATAAGTGGTGAAAACCAATGAGGTTCTGATATTCCTCACAACTCKAGGTGTTTCCCTGTTTCAGGAATACCCTGCAGCCCCAAGTAGGTCAACGTGAACTTGTTTAGTAGGGAGCTGGGTATCGGTAAATGGGATTCCAGCAAACAGTGATGAATTCTCCATTTTAGTTGGCTGTGTATGGGATACGGCTCTTGAAGATTTGGTTTCAAGTTAGGTGTAAGTCTTGTTCAGTGTAGGTGTGACATTGATCTCTGCACTGTCTGTCAGGTCGAGAAACGTGACAGCTGATAGTTTTGGGGAAAATTCTTGTCTGGCAACTGATGAAAATCATAAAAGCCGTCCAAATAATTGCAGTTGAATTATTGCCCTTTAGATGAACTCTTAACACCCCTATAGTATCTTGAGTGTGTTGAATGGCTGAGGCTGCAATAGTCAGATTGAGRCTGGAAATCGAGGATGGTGGGAGCAGTCTTGTCTTGGATTATTTTTTTTTGTTTTCCTGCAAATCCCACCRTGCAGTGAGAGAGCTGAACGACTTCCTTAGCTCTTGGTTGCACTAATGGAATACTTTGCTTCTGTTCATGCAGTTGTGCTTCATGTTGCTGTTTAGAAAACCTGCAATTTTTGTTATTTATTAACAGTCCTGGAGTTGTCTGTGAGTGCTTTTGGTGATGTTTAAAAGGAAACTTCGAGGCCTCTCTAAACCTTTGGTCAGACGCGCCTCTGTAAATGCACTCAGGATTTTCAGGTCAGCTGAGATCACTTGGCTTATTCTTCAGAGAGAAAAGCCAGACAATAYACAGGAGTCTGCCTCTACCCTGATGTCAGGTTGTGGTTTTTAGATGAAGATGGGGTCAAAGCCTTGCTATCATCCCTAAAAGGGAAACCTTGCCTTGGTGCAAGGACAGTGCAGTACCGACAGAAGCTGTGCCCATGATGCTTGTGACTCACAAAAGTCAGGATGTCAGGTTTGACCAGCACTTTGCAGGGATTTTTGGCCCCATGGTCTGGTCAGCTGTATGTTGGCGTAGCAGCCATTAGCAGTGGAAATAAGTCTCGTGGGATTTAAACTCCACCAGTAGAGGAGGGAAGAAGGCGCAAACGTAATTTTACTTGAAACCTAAATTACTCACAGGTCAGCTGTAGAAGAATAATTATAAGATTTCATGTTACTTGTCCTTGAATGTGAAAACAGGTTCAGTATTTGGCATGGGTGCAACGGGAAGCACACACTCCACTAATTAAAAGTAGCTGCCCATCATTTTGAGGTGCGGCGCTCCTCCCAGTACGCGTTAGGCCACGTGGCTAGTTATGCTTTCTGCTCAGCGTTTTCTCTCCGTGTACCTCGACACCTTCTGCTGCACCACTTTCTCACCTCGCGCTTCCGCGAGCCACCTTCTGCCTTTCTCTTGCTATTTTCTCTCATCCTGCTGTGGCTTAGCCTCTCCTCGCCGCCTCTTGCTGTTCCTCTTTCTGCCTTCTGTTGTCTCACTGTGCTCATTTCTGTCACTAGGACCCCAAGAGCTCCCCTCTGCTTCCTCCGGACCTGTTAAAGAGTCTGGCTGCCTTGGAGGAGGAGGAAGAGCTGATTTTCTCTAATCCTCCTGATCTTTACCCAGCTCTGCTGGGGCCTCTCGCCTCTCTTCCTGGACGAAGCCTCTTTGTATGTATTTGGTGTAATACTGCTGCTTCTCACTCTTAACTGGCATCTCTTTCTTCTGTGAAATTATAAGAAATGTGAAATTCCTTTCTCTCCCCCATCCCTCCTGTCCGCTTCCCTGCCTCGCCTTTGAGCTAGTCTTCATGCGAGAGCTCAGACCAGCTGAAGGCCCATGGTATAGCTGTTGGGCCAAATCCAGGTCTGCTAATTTGTTCAGAAATCAGAATAACAGTGGGGTTTTTGTAAGTACAGTCCACAGGAGAGATGTCGATGCATCATTTAATGCACTCACTCTTCTGCAGTTTTATGGGCTTAGTAATAAGGGGAAGGGGAGCACAGATTCAGCTGTGGRAAGTCATCAGAACAAGTGTGGCTTACTATAATCTGCGTATAAAAATTCCGTAAAGGCGGGGGAAGCTGCCCTACTAAATGCAGAGAGATTGTAAAAGAGCAAGGCGGCTTTGGAAGAAAGTTGCAAGCAACTGGCTAAATAATCAGTAACTCCTATAGAAATACAGTCATTTTTGACAGACTGAGAGATATTTTTTTTTTTTTTTTCCCCCTACGCTTATGTATTAAAACCTTCCTAGTTCACTAGCTGGAGGGTCTTAGAGCTGCTGAATTTGTAAATTGCCTCTGAAAATGCAGTACACCTTTCTAGTATGGCTACAAGCATAAATACTACTGTTTCAGTTTAGTAGCAGTAACAAGAAGAGTTATTTGTGACTCTACTTGAAATCTCTGATTAAGTCTATTCCTCAATTATTTTACGTGCCATCCCAAGGAGCCAGTAGCAAAATAGACACCCATTTCTGTCTCATTAGGTACCTTTGCTAAGAAACTAATAGCTGCTTCTTCAGCAGCTTCCTTTGAAGCTCCTACTGTTGCTGTCTGCTGACAAATAGAAGGAAATTCTTCTCTGTGCAAGCTGTGTGGATATGCAGAGTGTGAATTTTGTCTGCCTTTTAAAATGTGATTTCAAAGTAATGAGTTGTCACTTTGAAAACCTAACAAGCTAGGAGCTGCTTGCCAGGAAAATGAGGCTATTTGTTTTAGGTTTACAGGATAAAAGCAAAGATATTCCAGATATTGAGACCATATTAAAGGGAGAGGGATGCTAGTTCAGGGTTTTGTTGTTTGAACAATAAACATAAAAACATCTGACATGCTGAGCTGGTATGAGTGCAAGAGGGCTTTTATTTGGAACAAGACTACTGCTTTCATTTTGGATCACACACAGTTTTACTTACGGCTTCACTAATCCGGTGGCTTGGTGATCCTGATCCTAAATTTGGTGGTGTTCGTTGTCCACCAGCCGAGCTTTATAATTTTTCTTTGGTTTCTGTATCGATGATAACAGATCCTATTTCTTCCCTAAATAGGCTTGTTTCAGAGACACTATTTTTCACTGCTTAATCATAGTAAGAACCAAAGAGAAAGCTGAGAAATACTATGCTGGAAATAACAGCTGTATGAGAGGGGGTGGCATAGATGATGGAAAAGGTCATGGTCCATAATATCTTAACATGGAACCCCAGGGGAGTTTTGGAATCTCTGTTATAAACACTGAGCATTTTTTTCTTCCTCTCTGCAGTCACTTACAATGAAAATGAGAGAGCACTAAATGAAACTTGGACTGTTTAACCCAATTAAAAAAATCACAGCACTTGGCTGCTCTTGCTGTCTAAGAATGCCCATACAGCAGGGATGCTCTCAAAACTGAAAAACATTCTGTCAGTAGCAACATACAAGAGTCTGATAGTGTCTGAAGGAGTCCTCTGATCACTGGGAAGGAGCCTGTCTCATTTGTACAAGGTCTTACACAACCATAGGGGTTTTTTGGCAGGAGTCTCCCCTCTAGATGTATCGGACAGAGTATTACACTTAGAATTTGAAAAGCTGTTCTGGCAGTGGGGTTGGCCTGAGACTCTCAGCTGTCATGAGTGTTGATTTTTAGATATTAATTGCAGTTAGTAGGGAAACTACTGATTTTCTGCATTTGTTAGTTTGTTCCCCCGGTCCTCCAAGATGCTGGAGCTAAAATGCAAGGAAGGTTTTAAATGTGGCCAAAAACACCTTGGCAGTTTTTGGTAGCGTACTTTCCCCCTGCTCGCTACACTGAACACTAACTGCTCTTTTTCCCTTTTTGGTTTCTGAAGAAGTCCCTGCTGGAAAAACCATCAGAATTGATGTCTCAGTCGTCGTCTTTCCTGTCCCTCAGTGGCTTTTCTCTTAATCAGGTAGGTGAGGACCAGAGTCTGCAGCCCTTTGCTGTTTGAGCTTGCCATTAAACTAGGTACCATGGCAGAAATATGGGGATATCCTTTAGTTCAAGCCAATGGAAAACCTGAAAGAAATCCATGTGGGTGCCTAATTTCAGTCTGTATCAGCAAGATTATCTTTTGTGAGTACTGGGAATTTAAAGATTTTGTGAAGGCTTTGCAGTCCAGCCAGGAGAAGTCTGTCCTGATTCAGAATGTGATGGACTTCATGTTAAATGGTCAAAGAAGAGGGGGCTGGGGAGTGAAAAAGGAGTTAGGAAAATATTTTGATCTATAATTGTTTCCTTTTGTGCAGTCTCAGTGTTTGAAATAAATCCAATACCTAAACTCTTACATTCATTTTTTTGCAGGAAAGATACCCAAGTAACAGCATGTTCAATGAGGTATATGGGAAAAACATGAATACCAGCACAAAAACAGAAGTCACCCCTTCAGTTGCCCATCAGGAGACTTCACTATATTCTCTCTTTGAAGGGACTCCGTGGTCTCCATCCCTTCCAGCCAGCTCAGGTAATCCTGGTATGGTTTTTCTTGTGTCTAGTGATTTAAGAGGATTTGAGTTAATTCTGAACCTACTGCAAGTTTAATGTAACTGGAAATTAAAAAGAATACTTGCTTGACAAGGTGTCTGAAGGTTTCTGTTTGTTTTTCTTTATATGTCCTCAGAAATACGAGGGGATTCTGTAATTAATATAGCATAAGAACCTGTATTTTAATTGAAGTAGTTGAGCAGGATAAAAGTTGTAGGAGGTGTTAAATCCTGAAATCTCTTTAACTTAGATTCCTGACAAGCATTTGGGAGTAGGGCTTTAACTAAAACGTCTGTACTTTCAGTATTGCTTCTTTGGAAGAAAGCAGGAAGAACTGGATTTCATAATGTGATAGTTGAAAGAGAAAGAAACCATATGACTGAAGAGTGTGGAGGAAAATATGACAGTGGGGTTTTTTCGGGTTGTTTTTTTTTTTTTTTTTTTTTTTTTTACTGTTAAGCAGCCTAGAAAGCAAATCAGCTTTTTCCTTAGTAATTATCTTAAAGGCATAAAACATAACTATTATGTCATGATTTTATTCTCACTAAAAATCCAGAAGAGCGTGAGGGAAGGAATTAATTGAATCTAAGAAATGAGTGGATTTTCAATACCGTCTGCACTGGATGAGATTTTTGGTTGCACTGAGACTTTTGCAACCAACCAGGAATAACCGTTGCGGGTGAAATGGAAGGAGTTGCAAAGTGCTTTTATTCTGGCGGGATTTATGGCTCATGTGGTTTCAGCTTTCTCTCCCTTCATCTCTTCATTCAAGACCGCATAGTCTCCTGCCACCCTGCTATGCTGCGTTGTCTTCAGGCATCGTTCTCTCCTGCCTGCAGACAGGCTTCTCCACCCTGCTCTCCTCTTTTGCTCAGTGCTGGGATCTGAATTCCTTTAAGACTCACAGAAGTGTAAAACATTCACAGATTTTCGGGAAGTTCGAGTTGTAAACTTGCAAACTCCTCAAGGTCTAATGTCATTTTTTAATGGGTTTGTCAAGCTTGGAGACAAATACTTTTTTCTAGTTTGAGAAAAGTTCTTCAAAAAACATGGGGAAAACTCGCTTTGAAAGGCCAGCCCTCTTGAGGTTTCATGGTTTTTGTTTTTTTTTTCTGGTAAGCACATGTATGCATTAAACACTGTCATTCTGTTCTTGTATATGCACAAAAATTTTTACTCAGAACTTAGGAATTTGCATTACGCTCGTGTAATGGAGGGAATAAAAACTGACCTTCAGCATTGGAGAAAACTGGGCGATGGCAGAATTTGCAGCAGCACTAAGAAATTCAAAATCGGGAGGCTCCTGCTGTTTCTGTTGACCTTTTTCCTCTTGCCTTGTAATCACTAGATCATTCGACACCAGCCAGCCAGTCTCCTCACTCCTCCAACCCCAGCAGCTTGCCAAGCTCCCCTCCAACCCATAACCACAATTCTGTTCCCTTCTCCAACTTCGGACCTATTGGGACTCCAGACAACAGAGACAGGAGAGTCGCAGACCGCTGGAAAACGGATAAGCCAGGCAAGTGCTGGGATCCAGGCTTGCATGAAGCCAGCTGGTGGCGTTTGTGTTGCAGTGGTTTTGCTATGTTCCTCTGAACTTGTCTTTCTCCCGTTTTAGCAATGGGAGGGTTCGGYCTGGACTATCTCCCAGCAACATCGTCATCTTCGGAGAGCAGCTGGCACCAGTCCAGCGCTCCCAGTGGCACCTGGGCGGCCCAAGGCCCTCCCGCCATGGAGGACTCCTCAGCTGTGCTTATGGAGAGCCTGAAGGTATGTTGGACCGCAGCCCTGCTCAGGAACGGGAGCTTGTCTGTGGGGCCAGAAGATCGGGTGATGGGCGTTAGCCTATTGCAAGCGTCAGAGTGCAGTGTCAGAAACCAAAGGTTTTTCCTGCAGATTCACTTACGCGGGCAATGTGGGAGGTGTGACCAGTGCTGGAAGATGGCACCGTTTTCCAGTTCTTGCTTTTCTAGAATATTTTGCGGAACAAGACCGGGCTGGCAGAACTGGAAGAAATTAYAACATTTGCTTTGACTAGTCTAAAATTAGTAATCGTTAATGTGGGATCAATTTTTATGGTAATGAGGATTCTGGAAGAGGTTAAGCCTCTTCCAGGGAGCCTCTCTTTAGAAGGCCGCCTTTGAAGTCTGGATAACTTTCATGATAAGCCAGGCAGGAGYGATAAAGAGAGGAGGGAGAATAGAGAAAACTGTCTCCGCTTTCTTGTCTGTGAGAGGGGGGCTGCCTGACGCMAGGAGGTGCTAGTGTTGGCTGTTTGTTTTTAGTCCATCTGGTCCAGTTCCATGATGCACCCTGGACCCTCGGCCCTGGAGCAGCTGTTAATGCAGCAGAAGCAGAAGCAGCAACGCGGACAAGGCACCATGAACCCGCCGCATTGAGACAGAGGTGGCAACCCTTGCAAACGAAGGCTCCATAAACCATGGCATGTTGGGTTTGCAGGACTGGCCCACACGGTCCTGTGCAGGTGGCAGCCCTCTCTTCTGTTCCTTGCTGTCAGGAGGGCGTAAGTGCTCCACCAACCCACTGAGTGCGCACAAAACGTCTGCAGTGCAAGAAAACAACACCAGGAACTCTCCCATCCCTGGGCCCTCCAGAGGGAGAGAGGAACTGCTGTTTGTCTCACTCAGTAACCCAGTATCACCGCCTCTCACCTTCTCCATCGTGCATGTCCCCAGCCACATGGGAAGTAAAAGCTGAGAATGAAGGGCAGATGGGAGAAGCCAATGAGAACTTCTCAATCCTTTTCCTCTCTTTGGGGAGATAAAATAGGAATCCATTAATGATTGCTTTGCTGACTGAGAATGTAGTTGAAATTACTCCTAAACATCTTTATTACTATCTCAGTAGTAAGATCACACTGAATTCTTCCGTACACAGACGTGCTTCGTAGTCAGTGTGTAGCMATGAAAGCCCCAGTTGCTGCTCCGGTCAGAGGTGGTTGGTGGCGAGGTGGGGCTCTATCTCCTGGGCTAGCGAAGGAGTTTCATGAAGGAGAGCCTGGCACTTGACACCACTTCACCTTTCTCCCAAAGGCTTTGGCCAGCCCGTGGGTGGGTTAGAGACTCCAGCATGAAATGCCCTCCTCTCAGTAGGTGTTTGAGCTATAATCGGTGACGTGGGGCATTGCAGCACTCTGCTGGACAAGCAAGTTAACTGCTATGGGGTTTTAAATTAATGTTTGATTCCTGTACATTTTACTGTAGCATAAGAGGCTAGCCCCACRAAGGGCAGGCTAGTCTGTGCATTCACAGCCTGACTCATTTTAATAGGTAGGTAGAAAGCTTTCAATGGGTTTTGGTTTTTTTGGTTGTTTTTTTTTCCTTTCTCTCTCTCCATTCTCCCATCTTTGCTGGACGCTAGTAGTTCCATTACCAACATGCAACATCTCACAGCAAATAATCAGGGGTCCAGCAGGGCTGGGTAAAGCCGACAGCCGGCCTGGATAGTGCGGAGCGTGCGCACCCCCGCAGGCACGCGTCGGCTCTGCAGAAACCCGTCCCCCCCGCGCCCCCAGCTGCAGCCCCAAACTTTCCGTTCCAGAGTGAAATTCAAGGTACCCGTGGACACACGTGTGTAACCCACACACGGAAGAAAGCATAGTGCTGTTCATAGATGAAAAGGTGCAGAAGGGAAAAGGAAAACGTTTTATTTGCTATTTATTAGGGGGAAGAAAGACTGGAAGCTTCGTTAAAGAAAAGGACAGCATTTTTGTTAGGTTTCCCAGGGAAGTTACGGAAACAATCTCAATGTCCATTTGCTGTGTTTAGCAGTAGGGGTTTGTGTGATGATTCAGGATCTCTGAGCTGGAAGTCAGCTGCAGAGCAAAGCACATGCAGGAGCCGAAGTGACACTGGAGTCTGGGCAGCCCCAAAGAATACAAAAAGGGAAGACGGAGGAGACACGATACCCCTCCGGGGGTATGAGCAGCTCCCCCATGATCTCCACCTTAGCAACACCACTGTTCTTTGTTGCATTTCGAAGCTGTATTTCCTTTTAAAAAGTCCAAAAAAAGTGAAGTTCCCACCCGGTGGTAACATGAACCAAACCCCTCTGTACTTCCCTCCGGCCCTCCTGGTTTGTGTATCGAGCTGTGCACCCAGGCAGCTGCGACATTCCGGTGTTTGAACCGTCGCCGACTCTTGCACCCCAGACGAGCTAACCAGGTTCGCCATCTCACTCCCGGCAGTGCCAGGGTCCCAGCCGCGCCRTTCCACTTGTGCATGAGCATCCGGCCTGGGGAATGCCTCCGACTCTCGGCTGGGACTCCCCTCCTGCCCTCCGATGCCTGGGGGAGCGAGGGAAGGGGCCCCCAACAGAAACTGGTTTGTGTCGTAAGCTTTTTTTGTGTTTTTTGTCTGTCTGTGCAAGAACTGCAGCTGCTGAAATCAGCTTTGCCTTTAATTAAACCATGTTCTCTCCATCCAGGTCTGTGTGTAGCGTTCATTTCCTGTGTAACTTGGCTGCAGGCTTTTAAAAATGCATTATTTTTCTGGAGAAGTCAGAGGAAGGTTTGAAGTTGATTTTTTTTTTTTTTTTTTTTTTTGGTCTATTTGAAAGAGAACTAAATAAATCACAGCTTCTGGCTTGGGCTCAGTGCAGATAATTGGACCCTGGTTTTGTGCTGCCTATGTGCAATGCGTTTTACGTACCGAACCAAAAATGTGGGACAGGAGTAGCTGGCAAAGCTCTTCTTCAGTTGCAGACTGAACCCGGTAGGACGCAGGCTCCTGTGCCGTGACCTGCCTGCGGACTGGCATGTTGGCTGTTCGCCGCCAGTTTTTAAACAGCATACTTCCAAATGGGGCAAAGAAAACTACAGAGATGTTCTGGGTTTGAAATGGCAGGTGTTCGTTGTATCCAGGCAACTCTTCAGAATAAGTTCCTTTAAAAAGAAATACGATATTTAGGTTATTGGGACAGTGGGGTTGTCCAGAACTTGCGTGGTAGGATCCGAAGTGGGGAAACCGCTGCCCTTGGCGCCTTCACCACGCCGGGGTGCTCCCCGTGCTGTAGGTGGCTGGCTGTACCTACAGCTTGCGTGTTTTGAGGACGGGGCAGGGTARATAATTTTAAAATGCCAGAAGGCCCAGCTGTCAGTAGCTGGGGAAGGTGGAATACTGTGAAARTAGTGCCAAGGGCGGAGGGGGGGCAAACCTCTCTGGTAGGGAAGAGGGCATCAAAGTTGTGTAGGCTTCTAGAAAGAGGACAACTTCGCTGCTGTATGACCCGCTGAGGCTCCAGGCAGTGTCTTTCTAAGTTACTGTCTCTTCTGCTGAGAAAAAGCTTTGAGATGCGGCTCCCGAAGGTGACAAAATGCGTATACTGTTACTGGGGGGGGGGTTAAAGTCACTGTGGTTTTGAAGTGAATTGCTGATTGGAGCAGGGTCCGGCTGCACGGTGTCTCTTAAGCCCTTGGGGTTGGCAGTCATGTTCTACGGAAGCAGATGCTGTCGGAAGTTCAGCCTTTCCTGGTCCGCAGCTTCCCGAACGCCAGTTCCTCTCCCGGATCTGGAGCAGGGCTGTAAGTGGAAGGGGCACCACCCGCTCGCGGGGGCTCCCAGCTGCTGGGCTGTCTGTGTGAAAGCTTTGGTGAGGGCAGGGCAGGTGGGACAGAGCCGGTCTCGCGGTAAGCACAGTTTTCAGGACCGAAATGTATTTCTAACAGGAAGACAATTAGCAACTTTTTAATAAGTACCTGTTTCAGAGAACAATGCAAAAGGTAAAATAAAAAAATAGAGCTTTTAATACAAGTAGCAATAATATTTAAAGTTTGTTTTCAGATGCAGTGATTAATATGGAAACCTCTTAATTGCAACAGTTGAATTCTTAATTTCTTTCCACGTCCACGACTTTAAGCTCTTCTGAAATCACATCTCTGGGTCTTCAGTGTTAGACTTTTGAACAAAAGCGGATGGGAAGATGCCTATCTTCCCGTTGCACTGGCCCTCTAGCCAGTCTTCATTCACTGGAAGAGCAAATCAACACAATTTTTGTCACCCTAGGGATATACAGGAGCATAATAACTTCCACGTGCTACAGACAGGCCCGAGATCACCATTTTAAGGTTTTCTGCTGATAAACCTTGTAGCTGTGCTGAAGCCTGGGGGAGAGGGGAATCTGGAGGGGAGGGGCTGAGGAGGAATGAGGTAGAGAGCAAAGTTGTAAGAAAGAACGCACTGCCAAACGAAGGTGGGAAAAGTAGATCAAAATAGAGACCAAGGGGCTTAGAAACTGCCTTGAATAGAAGACAGTGAAAACAAAGTGAGTGTGGAGAGCAAGGAAATGATCTGAGACGGGCCGTCCTCTTCAAGATGCCAGCTAAAGTGTGTTTTCACCTGCAGCTCCATTTCATATTAAAAAAACCAACAAAACAAAAGCCTCTGCTACCCTGGGTTGAGTACAGCTTAGAAGCTCTGAAAACTCTTGCTGTGGGGAACCAAATGAGGTGAGAACCAACTTTTTAACAGGAAATATTTTGCTCAGCAGTGAAGGGGGGAGTAGGATTTTGGGGTGGAGGGAGTCATCARTGTTGTACGGTGCAGAAACTCACCTGTACAGCAGTGGAGGGGGGACTAGGGTCGCTTGTGTACTGCTGCCAAAGCCTGCCAGCCAGCACAAATTAGTGAGAGAGCTGCATACAGCAGCGTGTCTCATTTGTCCTCCCTCCAGTGCGTTCTGCACAGACTTGAAAGGATCCAACTCCAAAACATGTCCTAGGTCTTGCCGAGATTTAGTCTCTGTTTCAGCCTCGATCCTCATAGTCTCTAGAGCTTCTAATATTAAAGAGGATTGAGGCTAACGGGAGATTGTACCCTTAAAAAGAAAAGCCGCTAGAAAAAGGTGTGAGGTGAGGGGAATGGGAGTAAGAGCATTCTCCCATTGCGGGGGCGACAGCCAAAATGAGGCATCTCCTTTAAAAAMCAAACTGCAATCAGTAAAGTTAAACACGGCTCAAGTGAAACTCCCCCATCTTTGAAACTGTTTGGGGAGGGGGGTGGCAGAAACGGGTGTGATGAAACTRTGTTGGAAGAAGTGTGTGTAAGACRGAGACGGGGGTGGGAAGCCCGGGGCAGAGCTGGAGGAGCTCTGCCTGCGCTACGGCACCCGGGGCAGTTGCAGCGGAAGAACGCGCTTGTGGAAAGCAGCTGTTGGGTCCTGCTTGTCTTGTGGCTCCAGAGAATTGGCTGGTRAGCCGAAAACCCCGCGGTTAGTCAGGAGCGTGCAAAGCAGAGGCTGGAAACACCTCAGTAGGTTGGATTTTATTTTTTTTTTTTTGAGCCTTCATGGGGATGGAGCGGAYTTGCCCCGTGAATGTGGAAGCTTGGTGACACAGCTCTTGGCRATGCAAAGGAAAGCAACTCTCATCCGTGTCCTTAGGTTGTCCTTTCCCCTGGCTTCCACTTGCCACCTCATGCACATGCAATCTCGGCAGGCTGCTTTTCTAACCCGCCCTGTAAAGTGTTTGCATTCAATGCAAGCTTTCCCAGAGTGCCCTCTGGCAGAATTCTGAGCAGCCTGTTTTCCATCTAGAGGTGGCAAACTGCAACTTGCGGGAGGGGAAGTTTGCTATCAGTGAAGGCTGCCTGAGCCAGGCTGTTGCTCYGCAGGTCCCCAGCATAAACCAGTTTGCTTTGGAGGACTGGAGGATTTGGGAAAAGAGATCAAAGACCCTAGCGAAGCTTGTAGGCTCCACTGAAGAACATGCGTCCAGTGTCTGACCAAATACCTGAGAGTTTTTGGCCTGACTGGCAGATGTTGGGAACCCACAATGTCCCTCCCTTCCCTGTCGCAAAACGAGCATGATTACCTTTGGATAAAACAAGTATCACATCTCCTGCCTGAAACTCCAGGTCTTCAGGCTGGGTGGCTTCGTAATTGTACTGGGCTACAACTTGGGTTGGTCCCGTCTCCTCCAGGGTTGCCTCCTGCAGCGACTCCTCTGGTTTGCTGTCYGGTAAAAACCCCTCTCCCTAGGGCAGGAAATAAGCCGGTAAGGACACCTGCTGGCATCTCCTTTTTCTTTGTACCAAGGTAAGAGAGACAAGCTCTGMTGCTCCTCCTCGCCTGCTCTTTGCTCCTCTGCCTTTCAAGAGGTCTCTGGCTTGCTTTGAAAGCCACAASCCTGCGCTGGCGGCAAGGAAAGCAAACGTCTGCTTAGGTTCCTTGCTGGGAGCGGGCAGAAGAGGCGGCCGCCACCGCTAGCTGTCACTGACCTCTGTGGTGTCGCACCAGACGGTCAGACAGTTGTCCTTGCTCTGGCTCCAAGCTGCCCCCAGGTTCTCCGTGCTCAGAGTCACCAGCGCTTGGCTCYCTGCAGGCTTGTACCTGGGTGCGTGGAGGACACAGGGTAAGGGTGGGAGCCCCGAAAACACGGCTCCYGCTACCCACAGCGGGCAGCACCTCACCTCAGCTGCGTGTGCTCAGGCTGGAGTTCCAGTTTCTTGCAAACCAGGTCCAGGATTTCCCTGTAGGAGAGGTCTGGCTCGACTTGCAGGGCAACCGTGTATTTGTAATGCACCTTGAGGATGTGGGGGCTGGAGACGGCTGCTTCAGCCTCCTGCGGGCAGGAAACTGGATGTGAGAGCTTGTGTAAGCTGGTGAGGGCAGGGAGAGGCACCGGGACGTGGAAGCTGCAGTTGCCCGAGTCAAATCTGAGCTGCAGGGAGGGCATCAGCGGGCTGCTGGTCAGGGAGGCATCTCTGCTGGCCTGTGCAGCCTTTGGCACTTCCCTCAGGGCAGGTCAGCGGTCGTGCTATGGTTGGACGTGGGGCTGGGTGTCAGCCCTGGGCTTGTCCCAGGAGAGAGCACAGTAATAGATTAAGCACTTAGCAACCAAATTGTGGCTTTCRGGTGACCGAATTGGAGGTGTGTCCACCCTCCAACCTCCTCATTCTTTTTTTGACTTGGGATTGTCATGTTTTCCCATCTCTCTCCCCAGTGTGACCTTCCGATGCGCTGACCCTGCCCAGGACCGTGAGCGTTACAGCCAAGCTCTCTCCTATTTCTCCCTTCTCAAGTGCCACCTAAGTTGTAGAGGGGCTCTGCCAACAGCCACGGGTCCGGTGGGGAGGGGACCTGTAGGAGACTTCCCAAAAAGCAGCCCTAGTCACCACGTTGGGGCCTGATGACCTGCTGGCCCCTAGGCCTGTCGTTATGCTTTGGAGAAGCTCCTGAATGATGAAAACCTGAAACACTTCTAGGGCCGTGGTGCTTGCTGGGCATGCCAGCACCTTTCAATGTGCAATAAATACGGGTTTGTAACATGGACCTCGGGATCGGTGTTCATGAGATGTTACCTTGGCTGCTTCTCTCGGCTGCATCGCAGTAGCAGGAGTGTGGTCTGTGGGGGAAGAAAGAGATGGCTCAGCAAGCGGGACGGGGTRAGCATTGCAGCTCTGCACCTAAATATGCATTCGGATCTCCTGCAGCCCTTCTCCTTGACACCCATCATTATCTGCAGCAACAGCAACCAACCCTGGAGCCAGCAGTGGTCCCTTGAATGGATGCAGCATCAGCTGCGATGGGATTCATCCGTAAGATTTAGATATAACCACCAAGCAGAGGTTTGGGCTGTGTGCCTTCCCTCCTAGAGGGACWGGAGCTTTAGAGGTGGACTGTCTTTCCTGGGTGCATTTAAAAAAAAATAAAAAAAAAAATACATGAGCTGCTGATTTTAGTGTCTTTGCTCTTCTGCTCTCCCCAGGTCCACACTGAAAACCGGAGGCAATCCTTGTCCTTCACTGGGGTTGTAAAGCTAAATTCAGTCCTCCAGATAGGGTGATGCGATGCAGGTTTGTTGAAGTCCCTTCACAAGGATTTGCTCTTTTGTCGGTGCTTTGACATGACTGTGCTTGTTATGGGAAGAGACAGAGCTACGCTCTTGAATGCGGTCCCACTGCTAGATCGGCGATGGCTTCTGGTGCCATAAAGATGCTCTTTGAGGTTGTTGGGTCCCTGAGACATTTGTCTTAACTCCCATGAGCCACAGCCATCTTCTCTATCAACTTTACCACTGGACTGCCTATGGGGCTGCTCTGCTTGGGAGACAAGCCCTGTCCTGTCATTAGTAGTCTTTTGGTCCACCTTTCCCCACCATCGACTGGCTCAGGCCCACCTCAGAGCAGGGCTGGCATTTGTTTGTCCACATATTCCTATTTTTTTTGGCAGGTTGGCCATCGATAGCCAGAATAAACTGCAGCAGGTTAACACCTGTGCGGTACRGTCTCTGCATGGTGATATTTTCTACTCCAAATGGGTTTTTCCTGCAGCGGTGTAGGGTTCGCATCTCAGCTGCAGGCTCCTACCTCCAAGCACTGGRGGATGTTTTCTAGAGAGGGCAACTCGCAGTGCTTCCTCCCAGCTCTTCGTTTCAGCTTGCTGAAGTATATGYGCTCCCCAGCAGTTTTGGACCATGCAGCTGAGCACTCCTGAAGCAGCGTGACTGCAGGYGGCAGCACCCTGTTTCGGCTTCCCRGCATCCTGAACCAACTGCGCTGGGGCCCTGTGGTGGCCCTGGTGTGACCATCCCTGCCCCAGGCCTGGGACAGCGGGTAGCATCGGCCAGGAATCCCCTTCCCAGGGCAACTGCAGCTCCTTCAAACCTAGCCCAGCTCACAGCAGCACTAAAACGATGGCGGGTGCCCTGCTCTAAGGAGAAGCCTGTAAGGAACCTTCTACTCCAAGTCTTGAACRAGCTGGGTCACTTGCCCTGGTCCTGTCCCCAGGCCCTTTTTCCTGTTAGTCGCTGTGCTAATTAAGAGCACAGAGGGACTTGCTTTCCTCCGGGACCTGCAGTGCTCAGCACTGCACTTGCCATCTCTGCCTCCTGCTTTAATGCCTCTCCATCCTTGACTGCAAATGGGCCCAGGAATGAGATGGAGATGAACCCCAGCTCTGGTCTCAAAGCGTGAGGAACACGGCACCGAGGAGACTGTCTCGAACCTGCTGCCGGGGCTTTGCCCCTAAAGCACCCCCATCCCTTCAGCTCCCCTCACTGACCTGGTGCTGGCCGCCGCGGCTTTTCTGGAGCGGCGGAGCTGGGTGGCTCTGGGATCTCGGCTTCAAGAGGGATTTCTTCCTGTGCCAGATGGGAAGAAGGTAGTGCTGTCAATCCCACCCTTCCTAAGGGAGCTGGGGTGCTGCTGCCTCGTGGAGCCTCCCCTCCAACCCACTATTTTACCAAGGTCTGTTTGGGGTTTTGACCTGGGGAGGGGTGACTTCTCTACCCCTTCATCTCCCCGGCATTGCCAACCACCACCCGGCGGGCCATCAGCACAGCATCTGCCCAGATTTTGCAGGTCTCTGAGCTCATGTTAAGGTGACCACGATCCAGAAGAACCAACCCCAGCATTACGAGGGGGAGGAAGTTGCAGGTATGGGTCCTGCTGGAAGGCCCAGAATAGGTGGTGGGTGAATGTGTGGGCATCTGCCCTCCCCAGGACACCGTCTCCTCCCGGGCCTCCTCACCTGGATGTGCAGCTTGTTCTGGAGCTCTACGGGCTCGAGGAAGTTGCAGGGGACGATCCCTTTCTGCRGGGGAAGGAGAAACAAGTGGGGATTCCTTGGCAAGGAGGTAACCCGCTGCTGGAGGATGCAGCTGAGCTTGTCATCGCCTTGCCCTGAATCCAGGAGAGGCCCTGAGGCTCGAAGGTTTGTTGCTGCAGGTCRGGTGGGTTTCACTGAACCCTGTGGCCTAAGCCAAGGGTGGACATAAGGGACTTAAGTCAGAAACTCATTTAGTTGCTGACGGCAAGGCTTTGCTCTCCAAGTCCTCTGCAGAACCTCACAGCACCCACCTGTCATCCACCCCCTCCTGCCAAGCACACCCCTGGTACCTTTCCGTTGAACATCACTGTAGCCCAGTTGTCCTTCTCTTTCTTCAGGACAAAGACAATGTTTCCTGGCAGGACCGGCAGCTCCTCAGCGGTCTCAGGGATGAACTCGTACAGGACGCGGTGCGGCTGCCCTTCGAGGGCCCTGGGTGCGGGAGCAGYGGCTGGGTCAGTAAGGTGGGCAACATCGTTGTTTTGCTTTGTAGGGGGAACCCAGACCTCTGTCTTCTTGTTTCTACGATCCCTTCCCCGCCCCCCCCAGTTTTGGATGCCAGCTGGATGCTCAGCTGCGATGGTGCAGGATGGGGTTGGACCTGGCTGCAYGGGTTAGCAGCATTGTCCATCCTTCATCCAACCTACCTGAGGATTTCTGGGGTCTTGGGCCTGGGTGGAGGACCAGAGGCCTGCCAACAAGAAGACAAAAAGAAAATGGTCAGTAATCTGGAGGATTTCATTCGCTTTGCAGAAATGTCCTGCAGCCTTCTACCACACCTGCCATCACCCCTACACAGTTCCTTCCTCTCTGGGGCAGTGTCAGGTCAGACGATTTGAACCTAAAGGGAGTTTTTTGCTGCTTTGCAGCTGGCTGCAGTAGGTTTTTGGCTCTCTGCCACCCTGATGCATAAAGCAACTGCCTTTTGTGCCGTGAGGAATATCACGGGCTTTGCTCCTTCAAACCAGCGGTTTCCAAATTCTTCCATCTGCAGTTGGTTTTCAGAGGCACAATCCTGCTTTCACTTGTGATTTTGGTTTCAGCTCACAGAGGGTTGAGATCACGGATTTGAGATCAGCTGATTTAAGCAGTAAGTTGTATTTCCCTGTATCTTCTCGTTATTGTGCTTGTAAAATCCCCAGCTACTGTCATCATGCTTTATGTTCTCTCCTGCCTAAGTAATTTAAGGTCTCTGGTGGGTTTATCAACCCTCTGAAGAARCTACTTGAAATCGTCCTGACTTCTGCAGCGAGGTGTCAACTCTTGGCTGTGTTGAGAAGCGAGTATTTTATCTTGGGTAACAGCACTGCAGGCTGCAGCAGCTGCACTTCCCCGTAGCCTTTCGAAAAGCTCCTGTAAAAACTCTCGGGTGCCTTTAGAGATGGAAAGATGCTGCTACATCATCAGGAAAACAGCAATGAAAATGTGAAGGGCTTCGGRAACTGGGAGGAGGATGGAGAATGAAAGCAAAACTGTTCTCGCTTCTCTGATGGCTTGAGCTGAGACAGATGAACACAATGAATCTTACAGGGAGGGTGTGAGATTGCTCCCTGCCGAAAGCCATCGCCGTGCGGCAACGGCGGGGGCAGAGGATGTGCCGCCAGGCCGCTACTTCCCTGTTCAGGGAACCGGGTTAACCTCAACCACAAACGTCGGTGGGTTTGGGCTGCACTCTCCGATGATGGAGAGAGCAGCTGAGATGCGGGGGCAGCGCCCGCCTCCTCCCCGCGGCAGTAGCAGAAAGTTCACGGTGGCGATGCTGCCGTTTGCTCCCCACTGTGAGCCAGAGCCCTCGGCACGCTGTGGGATGACACCCATCCCCACGCCCTCCTGAACTTTCACCAAGGATGCTCTTCATCGGTGGTGTCTTACCTGTGGTTGGAGCGGAGCAAATCCTGAAAAATYGTCCTTGTCCACCACGGATGCCACCACCTAGAGCCAAAGACAGACASGTAGTGACTTGGTGCTCGTAGACCTCTCTCAGACCTCTGATGTCCACCCTCCTCTTTTGCTGTTGGCCAAGCCAAGCTGCTCAGGATGCTTCAGGTTCCAGAGGGGCTGTGGTTTTAGGCTAAGCATCTTGGAAAACAGGCTGAGTGCTTCTGGCACCGAAAACTCACCTCTCAGCTGTGGCAATTAGCCTCACCATTACTGCAGTTAGAGTCGCTATAACCTAAAAGTTTCCCTTTGTATTTTAATCACAAATGTTGAAGGGAGTCAAAGCGTCCAACTCAAGCCCTTACCTYCTACAGGCAACTTCAAACATCATTTAGAAAGTTCATAAATGTTTGTGTGCGAGTTTCTGGGGATCCCCTGACACCCGAGGAGCTGCTTGGCTCTCGGTCAATCGATTCCCCAGTGCCTGCGCAGCSGATGGGTCGCTTTCTGGAAGAGCACTGCCTCCCAGGACCTGAGCCCAAGGRTGGAATCCCCGCGCTTGGATCGTGCACACTCATGGGAGAAAAGCTTGCTCGCTTATCTGAGCTGAAAATCCCCTTTCAAATGGAGCAGGGGAAGAACTGGAAGTCGTTTGTGGGTGTCAGATTTTAAATAGCTTCTTCCCCCCTCCCTGAAAAAATCTTGGCTCAAGTTGAAGCTCCAGTGGGACCTTTCCAGCTCGTTGCTGACTGACTGTCCCTCCTGTCTCACTAAAGAGAGAAACTGAAAATAGGCCATGCTCTGTAGAACATGCTTTTAGCTCCTCGGTTCCTGCAGAATCCCTGTTCCCCACGAGACCCCKACGTGCCATCCCTCCCTCCACGCCCGGGGGGACCCCGAGGCACGGACCAGCTCCGTATCTCTGGCTGCCCACCAGGCAACGGATAGCAGCTCAGAGGGGTGGTGAGAGGGTGGTCAGCAGCTCTCTTCAACCCACAGGCTTGGCCTGAATAAATAAGATATTCCTTTCTTACCATAGCTTTTCCCAGGTAGTCCTTCTTTTCCAGCTGAGCCACTTGCTTTTCATTTGGTCTAAACAGCTTCCCCGCGGGAAYGGCCACCAGCTCGCAGAGCTTCTGCTTCTGTAGCACAGAGAAGTCATGGTGCTCTTCAGAGGTGAGAGCAGGGACTGCTTATTGTCCCCTTCCTTCTACCTCTGGGGTTAAGGTCTTGCTCCATAAAGTCAAAACACCACCGTGACAGCCTGACCCCAGCCCTGATATGGTCCATTTAACCCGGTCTTCCCATCCTTGCCTCCCCAGTGACCCAAAGCTCTTCCCACCAACTCGTGTCTCAGTACGACACCCACATTTTGCTCAGCCCGCTGTGTTTTTCTCCTGCTCTGCTAAAGCCGTAGCTAAAAGGTGGTTTCTGTGTCACTGGGATTTTTCTCCCTCCTCCCTGTGGGGCTGCTGTGAGCAAACACGGCAGCTGTAGCACCTGCTCGTCCTTACCAGGATGGCTTCCACTGCCCTGTCGATCTTGTTGTGCTGGGGCTCGCTCTTCATGCTCATGGCCAGTGTCAGATGCTCCTCAGCTTTCTTCCAGTCCTCCATTGTGGCGTACACCAGCGCAATGTTATAGAGTATCTGCCGGAGGGATGGGAGCAAGGATGTGAGCTCTCGGAGCAGCCAGACCCTTGCCAGGAGCGCAGTGAAGGAGAGGACAGCAGGGCGGTGGCACCACACAGCGCACTGCGCCAGCTCGCTTGCTTTTTTGCAAGGCACGAAGAGAGGTTGGCTGTCTTCTCCTTAGGTGAGCAACCCTTTGGGATCAAAACTGCCAGTCAAGTCTTTCTCACCTCACAAGCAAAGAGCCTGTACCGCAGCCCCAGGATCTTGTAGTCGATGAGCTGGTTGCCTCGCAGCTGGGCCAGCGCCTCTTTGAAATCCTCGATGGCCTTTTCATGGCTGCAGAGCAGAGGACAAGGGTGTCACCACCTTGTGGTGGCACTCTGGCTGCCTGGTGCCCCTCTAAGTGCCTCTAAGGTGCCTCTAAGTCTTTACTTAAACTTGTTTGAGTTTAGTTGGGTCTCYCCTATCTCCTCGTAGTGTTTTTGGGCACCCCAGGGGGAGGAGAGATGCTCCAAGGCTGGTGTTAATCCCAAGACTGCACTACTGATGAACAGGAGCCTGTTTTACCTCGAGGGGTTGCAATTTGGCCCCTGGGGTACCAACCCACTTGGGGCTGTCCTCAGCCGAAGGCTGGCATCTCTGCAAGCAGCAAAACCGAAACATTAAAGCCCTCCACTCACTTCTGCCTCCGGTACAACACGGTCCCCCGCTGGAAATAAGCCACCGCCAGGTGCTTGTCGCAGCCGATGCTCCGGGTGAATGCCTGCACGGAGGTAGGAGTGGGGCAAAAAGGGGGTGAAAAGGGAAGACCTTTAAAAAACTRAGGGCGTAGAGTGGTTCTACCTGTCCTGCTTTAGCCAAGGGGCCTAAGCCGGGCTCCGTGGGCTATGTCTCCCTACAGAGTTGGGCACTGGGTGGTGGAGCCTGTACCAGGCTTCTAATTTTTTTGAGCTGGAACCATCTGCCACTGCTCACTCGGCAGCTTAGTGCCCTGTGGTCACTTCTGGGAGGGAGAAAGTGCAAGTGGCAAGCCCTGCGCGTGTCCTGCTGCTTCGCCTCTGATTCACAGAGAAAACAGGTTCAGCAGGAACAGCCCAGGGGTGTCACGCTT
>JASVER010000113.1:2834203-2853874 GCA_030449065.1 Oceanodroma leucorhoa
ACAGTTCCAGTATTGGAAAACACTTCTTACGTCCTTCGTTGAAGTAAAAGAAACTATTCTCCATCACTTCTGCAATTTGTAGCCCTCGAGAATAGGCCTCAGCTYAGCACATCCCCCTCCAACAGCCGCCGGGGCAGCGACCCAGCAGCGGCCGGTGGGAAGAGCTACTCCACAAGCCAGCCAGCCGGGGAAGCCGGCAGTGGGAGCAGACACAGGGAGCTCTCTTTTCTGTCCTTCCTCCGTTCCTTTCGCCCCCCGTCATAAGACACCGCCCAGATACCGAGGACATCGCCGCCTCTGCCATGAGGGGGAGGAAGCAGGGCTGCCTTCCTCCTGCCAGCCCCGGGCCCCTTCCTCCTSTCAGCCCCGGGCCCCTTCCTCCTCTCAGCCCCGGGTCCCCGTCAGCCCCTTTCCGCCCTCCTATCAGGACACGGCCGCCTCGCCCCTCGGCGGCAGCGCCGGGCACGGGCGTTCCCGTAGAAGGCAGCCCCGGCGACGGCGGACGCCGCGCCCGCGCCGCGCCCGCTCCCTGCCCGCCCCGCACCCCCCGCCGCGGCCGCTCCTGACGGGACTTTTTCCGGCCCGGTGGCGGAAGGATATTGCCGCAGGCACGAGTCCACCTCGCCCTCATCGGGCCCCGCTTGCCCGTCGCCTCCTTCCTCCTCATCCACGAACTTGTTCTCGTCGTACTCGTCCACATCCACCCGGCGGAACCGCGCCGACGACACCGTGTGCTTCGCCATGGCCGCCTCTCTGGCCGCCGCCCGCCGCTCCGCGCAGGCACCCGCCGCCGCCAAGCCGCCGCCCGCCTGCTCCCGGGCGCACGCGCAAGCCGGGGCGCGAGCTCTGCGCAGGCGCGCTGAGGGGACACCGCCCGCCGTCGGCGCGAGGGGGCGCGAGGGGGCGCGAGCGGGCCGGGGGGGGCGGAGCCGCGCGCGAGGCGAGCTGCCATTGGCCGGCTGCGAGGAACGTTAACCCCCGAGGGAAGCGTCCGGTCGCCATGGTTACGGCCGCGGGCGTTAGCGCCTGAGCCGCGGCGGGGACGGGCCGCCCTCGGCGCCTGAGCCCGGGGCCGCCAGGAGGGAGGGCGCGGGCGTGCGGTCTGCTGACAGCCCTCGGCAGCGAGCTCGCCCTGCGGACCTGCAGACAGGACGCGATGCCGTGCGGGATCAGCTTCGGTCCCGTTGTCAGACGGGTACGAGCGAGGCAGGGCGCCGGCACCCTCACACAGGCCGGCTGGGGGCACGGAGCGGGGGTCGCCCGGCGCAGTGCCGATATAACGTGTGCCCCGGCGTGGGTGTAGGGGGTTTGGCTCTGAGCTTGGTGATGGTGGGAGCTCGGGCTCAGACACCACTTTGTTACCCCAAGAGCTGAAAAATAGCACTGGCTTTATGCTTCCTGGCAAAAGGAACGGATCACCCTGACGCTACAGCACAGACGGCCTCTGGTGATCGCGTTAGTTAACATTTTATCAGAAAGTGCAGAACGAGTATGATCTAATTCACAAAAAACTTTTCTAAAAAAGCTCCTAGGTGCTGTAAAAGTAAGGGATCTGGCGGATCGTAGCACATTTCTGCCTCTRTTACATCATAAGAGACTCAGAAAATCGTTTGAGGTTCCAGGTGGGCTCACCTCTGCTGAAGTGAAGGGTGTTTAAGGTCAYGCTGGGAAGCWGCCTCTTTTTTTTTTTTACTCAGATACATAATAGCTGTGACCACAAAGAGTAAAAAAGGAGCAGAAGCACCGACTTCYACAAAATTAGCCWGTATGTTGATTCACAATTAGCGTTACCTGGGAAGGAACCCCTGTTTGCTGGGGAACAACACGTTCTTCACTTCAGTTGCCCCATTCKTTAAGAGACCKTTGGTATAATAACAAATACATTGAATCACAAAGTGAAAACACTGCTCTAARTGATAGGGATTTTTTTTCCTTTTCCACWTATGCTTGGACTGTGTAGATCTGTGTTATCTATATWAYCCTATTAGATATTTCTTACTAATTAGAAAATTACACAGCTTTGTGAGGTTCCTCTTAATGGAAGGCAACAGCCCTAGAAAAAAAATAATAACACACACACACACATCTATATGTGTATATAAACCCCCCTATTATTAAGGAAACAGCTGGTGGGAAAACCTTATTCATATATCAGTCTTACCTGCAGAAGCACCTTCTAAGCTAAATCATGCCTGCTTTGCTTGGGCAGGGTTCCAGATGAGTGCAAACACAAGTCTTGTGTAGATTAAGAACTTTTGGCTCAAGCACCGAGGCAGATAATTGTTTTTCTTCACTGCTGCTGTAATTGAGCCACTCATCATCACTGGATCTGGTTTAATTCTGTTACGACTTTTCTGACTATGTACAACTTTTCCATCTGCATATTTTATTACAGCTTGCTTCTGCATTCCACGTTGTTTTGCCCTCTGACTGTCAGTAGTTCATTTTCTTCTTAAATTACGAAGTTGATTCATTTGCTTTGTTTTCCACTCCTGACTCTATGCCAACTTCCATGTATTTTCCTGTGTTGCAGCTCTTTCCTGATCCAGGCCGTTGTGCTGTTCTGATTCAGATTACTCCTAAAGATCGGCTTCCTGAGATCAAGAATGCTCCATTTGTCATTTTTGACGTTTCTGTACATTTTTGATGTTTAGTTGTAGTCTATACTGTGCATTGCAACATAATCGTGGCAGCTGTGTGTCTCAGAAAATAAAAAATGCATTTGCTACCTAACATAAAAAAGAGCAGGTCTGAAGAAGGGAGTGGTTTTCTAGGTAGAGGGACGTTATGAGAGAGTTATCACCACCTCTCCAGTTCTGCTGGAGGTTGCCAATATTATTAAAGACATTTTAAAAAGCTGCAGATTTGGGGCAAGGTTCCAATTCCTTCTGTCCCTGCTGGTATTTTTGCAGAGCCGGAGTGGCCACACGATGGCAATGTTGCACACCAGAGATGGATCACATTTTGTGCTTGTTGATCCAGGCGAGGGCTTGAGCTCTGTTTCGGTGTGTTTAAAGGGATCCAAATTTTACATCTCCCTCTAAAACTCACCTCTTTTTTTTTTTTTTTTTTTGGTTGGCGTTTTGGCCTGATCAAAACCCAGCAAATATTCAGCCTTCTCAATTAATACTGTTGCATCCTTACAGGATGGGAGTCAAATCCCAAACTACCCAGTTTGATGGATTGAYTGGAACAGCGTTCCCACAACCCGAGCTCATTTCTGTGTGCGCTGCACCAGCCCTTGGCTCCTTCGCCAGCGCTGTCCCCGTGAGCCTGCTGGGGCTCGCAGCGACAGGGGCTGCTGGCTCTGCCTCCGTGGGCTCCAGCCTGCCCACCGCTCCCAACCCTCCGCCAGCTTTGACAAGCAGAGAGGGCCAGGCAGCAGAATTCCCATGAATCTTTGAAGATAAATGGCAGAGGCTTCTCGTTTGCCATGTACATCAGTCCCGTAACCGATCATTTTGGGGGTGCAGAGAGGAAGGATGTTTGCAAAAATGCGAGTCAAGCAAAATGGAAGAAAGCTGACCGCTCGTCATGTTCTCAGAACGGACCCATTTCTGGTTTATATGAAAGCAGAAAATTGTTTTTTTCTTCCTTTTTCTGCATGATTTTTTCTAAAGTAGGAAAAAAAGTGCAAATGTGTTACACAAGATCTCTTAAACTGATGTATATACATGCACGTACATATGGATGTGTGTGTATGTATACACACGTATGGATTAAGCAGTGAACAGGAGCACTCGTCATTCAGCTCTCTTGCAGAAAAAAGTCCGTTCCCATGCACAATTTTATATAGTAATACTGAACAGCTCAGTATCATTTGACATCTTCAAAGTAGTTTATAAATCTGACCAAGCGATTAAAATATAGAGTGGTCTAAATGGCTCTTTTCCTGGTATTTCGGTTGTTTAATGTCACTTAGATCCTGGACAGGGAAAATTGTTAAAGTGGCTTCTGACTTTCAGGGTGCCTCATTTGTCACAGTGATCCTGATGCATCTGCAGAGGTAGTAAATGCTGCAGACTTTAGCTGAACTTAATAGTTTATATAAGTCTGAAATTTGGAATTCAGATGGTTTCAGGCTGGGAGATAAAAAATGAAGGTACTCAAAATGACTTTTCACTTTTTGTAATTTTTGTCTTGATTTCAGTGTTTACAATCCTGGTTTTGGGGGGGGGGGAAGAAGAAGAATTTTACCTGATCAGGTGCCTAATTTGGTTCTGTAGTTCGTTATAAGATGGCTCTCCTAATGCTTGTCTCCAGTACCTCCTTTTGGCACTCATCAGTCGTAAAGTGCTTTGAGATCTTCAGGATGGACGGTGGACTGCAGTGTTGTATGGTGATGTATAGCTCGTTTTGTTTCATTCTCTTTACCCTTTAAACTCAACACACCAATCAAAATAGTCGATGCCCTAGTATAAAAGCAAGATAACCAAACTGTTCTTTTGCTTTGTTTGGTTGTCCCATGATTTTGAGCAGAAAGCTTGCCCATATCTTCTCTGATATTAATTTTTTTCAACACCCAGCCCTTCCTGAGCCCGTAGGCTGTTCCACATCCTCAGAAGAAATGCTTGATTTTAAATATGCTGTATAGACCTAAAGGTAGATCTTTTAACACTTGAAGTTGTTAGGAAAATTACCATCTTCATCTATCAATTTCATTGCATGAAAACATCATCCTGATACAGAAGATCATGTCTAATGGATATGATTAGGAACTCAAAACAYGTGTTAAGGAATGAAATAGATCCATGTCCCCCCAAATTATATTTAAAATTATAATTATATCCCTGTCCCTCCCAACTATATTTGGAGGGGACAAGGATATAATTATAATTTTAAGCAATTGTTTCACTTATTACTAAAATGCAGGCATCTTTGGGGCAGAGGGCAGTAGCTGTTCAATTGTGCTCCACAACAAGGTATAAATGTTCACAGGAGGAACTGGAGAGGAATGCTTTATCCAGTTAAAACCGCAGGGGAAACTTATGTGGTCAGTACGTAATTACTCAGGTTGGAAGTTAACCAGGATACAAGCCATATGTTCTGCTCCTAGGGAAAAAAAGCGTAATGATCAGGCCTGTGCATTTTTTTATCCAAATATTAGCTAAAACCTGGTATCTCTTCAGGCTAAAAAACATACAGAAATTCTGGTCCATCCCAATGTGGCCAGTTTGGAGCTGATACTGGTTTTACTGATTAAAACTTGGGATACTGAGATTTATGAAGAAGTATTTTGGAAGCAAAGTTGAATGCCTTGATTAGGCAAAAGCTTTTTTTTCTGATGTATGATTATATGGAAGTATGATGATTTTTTTTATTCCCTGAACTAAACCATGATCTACTTCCATAGTCTAGTACAAGTGTAGTTCTGTTTATGTGAGGGGATCTGGTGCTTCCGCCCAAAGCACTGCACTCAGTACAAGAATGGTTCCTTTTTTTGCTGCTGAAATATGAGTGTTGAAATTCCGTTGCATTTCTTAGTACGGCTTGGTTCAAAATAATCTCTGTTGGAAAGCATTTTACACATGACTTCATTCAGAAAGAAGTTTATCTGAGTTCAAAGTACAGAGGAGTCACATGGTCCTTAAACAGCCAGAGCCTGGACGTTCTTGTGCGGTCCTAAGATTTTAAAAATAAGTGAAGGAAGGAGCGGAATGCCCTCCAAAACTGCTCATAAACACATCCAAACGGATAATTTAAACCTGAGCTGTTGTGGCATAACTTGCCTCCACGCTCAACAATCTCAAGTTTATCACGTGAGTTTGGGATATCTAGTACCGCAGGAACGCTGGCTCACAGCTCCAAAGCGGAGCCCTGGTATTTTGCATTCTGCCACCGGGCCGTAAAGATTAGCGAGGATTTAGGTCCCGAGTTTGGAGCGTTTCCTGCTCAAGCTTGTGTGAAAGTCAGACCTTCACAAAACCGTTCCACCAAACTTTCCTCACCTGTCTTGTCCAGCCTCAGTGATTTAAATTATCACCTCACTTCCAGAGATTTTTCCAGGGCTCTACTACTKTTTTTTGGTTTGATTCCCTTTTGTATCTTTATGTCTAAAAATAAGTATTTTTCCCTTGTCTGTCTATTYAGAGTGGAATTTAAAACCACAAAGTTCAGTTAGTTTTAAATCTTCCATCCACTGGTGAATTTATGATGCCTCTGATAACGAACAGCGTAATGAACTTGCCTTCCACTTCCTTTACGTTGGCATGTAGATCAGCTAATGGTGATGGTGCAAATTAAACGCAGAGCATTCTGCTATACTCAAAGTATCTGAAATCTTGGAGAACTCGACACGAAATCGTGTTTGACGGGCAGCAGGCCTCCTGAAATCTGTAAGGTACTACAGAGTTCTGTGCCTTTCGCCTGTCTTATTTATCCCCACCTACTTGCCTAAAAATTACTGCTGGGKTTTTTTTGGCRTCGGTTGTAATCTCACCCCTAACAYCACCCCYGAGCCGTTCCTCTCTGTAGCAGCCTCTCAGCTCTCTGCTAGCTGGGCAGGAAAGGGGGCTGGCTGCAAGGGGTCTCAAACCGTGGGGGTCCGGATCAGCTTGTGGGCAGCTAGCTGAGCAGGTAGCAGAGGAGTTACGCTGACACATTTTCCTTAGTGGGGGCACTTGCTTCTGTCCCCATTTGTCTGGTGATTTTCCAGAAGTTAGTAGGAACCCAGCGTCTTGGTGACCTCTGTTCATTTCTCAGCTGGGTTTGATGGGTTCAAGTGAGTCAATGAGATCAGAAATCACACAAGGATGGAGCAGGAAGGGGACAGAAGGACAGGAGGATTGCATATGCTTCATTTCTTTAGGGTTTTAGGCTAATAACCCTACAGAAGCAGTATAAGAAAAAAAAGGAGAGGAAGGCCTATTTTGTATCAGTTGAGTCAGAAGGTCTCAGTGTGAATTGCCTGAARTGCTTAAGAAAGCTGAAAATATAAAAATAATGGAAACTTTGGAGATTCTTGCTGAAGATGATGTTTATTTGTTGGGTACTATAGCACTACACAGATCTACYCACTACAGAATTGTTCTTTACACCAGAAAGTCACCTACTATGTTTGTGAACTTTAGATGGGGTGAACTTTATGCTGTGGAAGTTACGCTGAAGGTGTTTGAAAATGTAAGCTAATGAGAGCCGAATGGCATGTCCACGGAGGTGTCATGGCCTGGGACTGTAACATGCAGAGGGCCATTAAGTGATACTGGGTATTTTTGCATTTCAGTTATGTCATTTCTATTTTTGCTATATGAGAGGAATTGAGAATTAGGCCCCCTCACCTTGGCATCAAGCAGGGGAAAATCTTCTGCATGTTGTGGATGAATCCTGGAGACTGTGACAAAGGGCGGGGGATCTTTTAGCTCATATGCTATTAGTCGTAGCAGCTACAACAGGCAGTCGAATTAATGGCCAAGGAAAAGAGTTACAACTAGAAACTGCATGATCGCGAGTCAGGAAGACCAGACAGTCTTAACTGACATCTCTAGTGCTTCTTGTACTTCAGTGTTTGTTCTCTCCAGAATCCATTGCACTAACGATATTGACTTATTACTGTTGTTTATGAGGTAGGTGCTCGTGACCTGSATGTGGCCATTAAATAGAATTTTGCTTTTGAATTAGACCAAGATTAGCAAAAACAGATATTCAATATGCTAGACTAGCCTGTGAGCCACTTACCCTCTAGCTCATTTTGTTTAAATAGTCTATGTAGATCACTATTCAGCGTCATTATAAAACTGTTGTGGCAAATGGCCATAACCGATAATCAGGTGTTTTCTTGTCAAAGAATCATGCTGTTCCTTTTGATGGCTTTCACTCATCGACAGGCAGACATCTAAAAGAGCCCTTGAAAGATTTGCTGGGCTTGGAGACACGTATTTGGATCTAAGGCCACTTGAGAAGGCATCATGAAAAATGGGAACCTGAAAACACAAAGTGAAGCAATTATAACCGTATTTATTTCAGACTGGGATTTTATTTGCTTGTGAGAATTCTAGGCAATACCCTGATTCTACAAAGTTTAAATTAACAAATGTGAGGGCTCTTGCTAGTGTCACCGGGACTGTTTACACAGATAAAGTTAACCAGATGTATAAATCTTTGCAGGGTATGGGATTAAAACAGTAACAGCTGCCAAAGATGATTTAGTTACTGTATGAGGGAGGGTCCAAGGCTTTTGGAGTCCTTTAGCTTTCAAAAGAAACCAGTTGTTTCTAAACAATGCTGATCCGTAGCATCCTGCTGTCATCTGCTGACTTACCTTTCGTTCCTCCTGTTTTCAAAGAGGTGACTCCTTCAGTTTCTTCCTGGAATTTAGCGGCAGGGCTCAAAAGTCCTTTTCCAGATCTGCAGGGGGACTGTCCTGGRACCTTTCACGTCCCCTTTTTCAGGACTCAGTCAAGCGCTTTTGCTGATGACTTCTTCCAGCCCAATGGAAGGAAGGGGAAGTTCATACCCATGTTTGCTCTCCGACTTTTACTCTGTTGGCTCTATTTGTAGGCAAGTAATACTGATAGATTTCCTGGGGTTTTGCTCATCCTTTCCTGGATAAGGTATGGCTTACACACACTGACACGGGTGAATGATCAGAACCAGACATTCATGTGCTCAGGTTTCAGGGAACCATATGGGTGCAGTAAATGAGAGAGGTTTGCTTTATTCTCCTGGATAATAATCTCCATAAAGGCTGTTGTGTCTTCAGTTTGTGAAGCTCAGAACATATATATGTCTTTCTTTTGTGCTAGAAAAATACTGTCCTCATGTACGCATTCTCCTAGGGAATATAAAATGAAATTGCAACAATTGAATCTAATATAACGGTTTTCAGGAATTTGCGCACAGCTCCTTAACTGGACGCTGCTGAATAATATGTGCTATTGGCGTTAAAGGCAGAGCGGAAACTTAACATGTTTGTTATCAGTATCCTAATTCCTGGCCRTGCAGCAAATATTCTGAAGAGAGTGTGAATTTTACTGGTCAGAGATTGGTGGTGGTGGTGGTTTGGTTGGGGTTGGRGGGGGGGGGGGGGTGTTTGCTTGTTTGTTTGTTTGCTGGTTGTTATGTAAGGATGGAAGTTTGGTTAGTGGTTTGCCAATTTTTGTATAAAGCCTGTATRTCACAGTAGGTTACTCCTGTGCTTACATATGGGAAAAATCTGTCCCTGTTTTGATTATATTCATAGCCTTAAAAAGTGTAACTAACTAGATCATAAAAAATGAAAAAAAAAWATTTCATTGTTAACTGATCAAAAACTCCATCTGTCAGATTGTTTCCAATCAATATTGAAGAGAAGGCAAGAATGTTATTTAAAAAAAAAAGAAAGATTGCAGTTGTCTGGATTGGGCAGAGGTAAAACCAGAGAAAATGAAAGACAAATGCTTGCTGCCTTCGGAATATTGTCCATCTTGAATAAAGCAGGAARTGTTGAGTCAAGAATAAGCTGTAAGTGCCACGGAGTGGGGAAAGCCAGCAGTCTTCCCTCATATTTCACGGTCTTTGCATAACCTTGAGATACACACCGTCACATCCATTCCGGCAAATTAGTGAATCACATTCATCCTTCTCCTGACACCTGTCTCTTCATTTCAGTGGTTTTCCTACACTCTTCCTACTCATCTCTTCCTGAAATGTGGGTTTGCTCCTCCGGAAGGCTCTTAGGCTGGGTATTGCTCCCGTTTGACTTTAAAGTTGAGCAGCCTCCTCATTAGTCATATTTGAGGATGAGAGAGATGCTGCAATCTCTTGTGTTGAAATGCAGATTTGTCCCGTAGCAGCAAGCAATCTGTAAGGTGAATAGCAAATAAGGAATACTTAAATGTCATAGGCAGGGTGACCAGTTTATATTTTAGGACAGCAAAAAGTATAAGGAAAAATTACAGATGAAGTAATCCAGGATTTTTCTTACTTTTTGATTATTTAAAAAAAGTTCCCATTCTGCTGAGTGTGGTCATAATACACATTCTAGGTAGAGAAATTCTTCCATATTACTTTATAAACTGTTATCACTATGCTTTGTTTGTTAAACAATTGGACAGATTTCCTCTTGACCTATGAAAAAGCCAGCAAACTTGCCAAGAACCTGTGTTTGTASATAGAAAATATGAAAGACCACGTCCTGGTTCTGGCTGGGACAGAGTTAACTCTCTTCCCAGTAGCTGGAGGGGGTGCTGTGTTTTGGGTTTGGTAATGAGAGGAACGTTGACGGCCCGTTGATGCTTTGGTTGTTGCTGGGTGGTGCTTGCACCAGGACTTTTCAGCCTCCCAAGCTCTGCCAGGTGCAGGGGGAGCTGGGGGGGAGCATAGCCGGGGCAGTTGACCCAGCTGGCCAATGGGGTATTCCAGACCGTGTGACATCATGCTCGGTATAAAATGGGGGGGCGGGGGGGGAGGGTCTGGGGTTCGGCACATGCGGTTCTTTCAGGACATGCGGTTTCGTTCGGGACGTGCGGTGGGTGAGCAGTTGCATTGTGCATCGCCTGCCTTGTATATTTTGTTGTTGTTGTTGTTATCATTGTTRTTATCACTGTTCTACTTTGTTTTATTTCCATTATTMAACTGTTTTTATCTCAACCCACAGGTTTTCCTYYGTGTGCCCTCCCGATTCTCTTCCCCATCCTACCGGATGGGGGGGTRAGYGAGCGRCTGCGTGGTGTTTAGTTGCTGGCTGGGGTTAAACCATGACAGACCAAAACATAAGTTTAGAGACAGAAAGAGATGGGACCTTGTCTATTTTTTTAAGGTAGAATGATACTGCTGAGTTTGGTTCTATTTAACTATCAGTTTTTACAGGAGTGAAAAATGAAGCAGGTCTACAAAGCTAGCTGCAATTCSTATGAAACATGTGAAGCAGGTAAAAAAAAGAAACTTAACAAAAAACAGTTGAAAACATCTACTGAATGACTGCTAGTACTATGCCGCTTCATCTTCCTTCCATTTAAAGTGAAGATGATTCTTGGGACTCAAAGAGCCATATTTCATTCTTAGAAAATATCAGTTCAGAAAATAGTTTGAGATTTAGGGTCAAATGATTAATGTGTATACGATTTGCTTCAGTGAAGATCAGTAGAGCTAGGGTGGTTTCCAGAAGCATAGGGCCAGAGAAAGTTTTACCAACTACTTGCATAAGTGTCATAAGACAGGCAGGAATGTTCATTTTTATTTTTGTATGAACTATGAGCTGTGTACATGTAGAATATTGCACTAATGTTCAGTCCAATTCTGATCTCACTTCCACTTGTCTAATTTAGGGCCCTTCTTTTGAAATAAATGGAGCTGCACTGGCGTAAAACCCGTCTGAGTTGTGACTCCACTCTGTTAACGGTATAAACCGGGCAAATCAAAATTAGYTAACGCAATAAAGGATGATTACACCTATCAACTCCTCCTTCCAAACTAGCTGCCTGGTGGTTCAGATCAAACAGACTGACAAATGCTGGCTGTATGTCAACAAGAAGAAAGAGGAGGCCAGAATTTGGTGTTTTAACTGTGGGCTTTGAGCCTGGGCATCCCAAACAGCCTCTATGGCCCTTGTGACTTTTGGGGTTATTTACAAGAACAGCCATCAGAGAACCAATAAATAAAGACTATGCAGTGCACATTTCCAAATGGTTTGGTGGGGCTCAGAGAGTTGTTTTGGGCCAGTTCCATCTCCAATCTAGTCATTAAAACAGTAGAAGAGTGAAGAAAGAGTCACTAACATGCCTCTATTTAGATGACCTATGTTCTTTCACTATGCAGAGATGAGTGTTAGCTAAATAACACGATTTAAGATCTGCTGGTCTCTAATAGAATAAGACTTTTTATAGTGTAGGAAAATCTGCTTTCAATTTCTATTGTTAGGCATTATTTTAGTCAATGAAAACAAAGTGTGCTTGGGAAGCTGCCTAGAAGACATGTGACTTCAGGGTATTGCTATTTTCCTTTTTATGAGAAAAGAGCCAGCTTTTTTCTTTTATGTCATGGTTGGATAAAGTGATGTATTCAGTATGGATGACGGGAATTCACTCAGACTCCTTTGATATGTGTAGGGCAGCTCTACATGCTTGCCGATTGAATAGGGGAAACTATTTCTGTGTACAGCTCTGAAGTCTCCTCTTTGGTCTGGTTAAAACTCATGTAAACTGCCTAAATTCAGTTCATCATCTCAAGGTCCAGTAAAAACTGCAATATGAAAGAATATCCTATTTCTAGATATGTGCGTTGCGTAATTTAAGCTGGTTTTTATCAGAATCATTTAGGAGAGAACGAGGCATTTCCTGGTATAATTGATGGCATTAAGACAATGGGAAGTTTGAGTTTCGTGTTATTTCATGTTAGATTAGCTTGCGAGGAGGGGGAAAAATAGAACAGGAAAGTGGATGAAAACAACCAGAAAAACATGAGAATATCACTGGCTATGGAGTACAAAGCATTTACGGGATAGCGGACTTCCTCCCTCTTCCTTCTCTACTCCCTTCTCCCTTTTGCCAGTGTTAAGCTTCAAGAATTGCATGACTTCATTTTGTTGCCTACGTGATTTCTTGACTGAATCGGTTGAGGTTTCCTGTGTTCTCAGCTTGGTGTCATGTTTAGTGGTGGTGGGCGAACCTCCAAAGGTTCAGATTGCAGATGTAGATCAGATAAGCAGTGAAGTTATCTATTCGAATTAAACCTCATGGGTCTGCAGTCTGGTCCTTCCTGCTTCTGGTTGTGTTGAAAATAGCTCAAAGCCCCTGTTTTGATATTTCTGTTCAGATATTTCAGACCCTTTAGGAGGTTTAATGCTTTTAGACGGATAAACTTACAGGCGAAGGATGTCTTGTTATTTCTTCTTTATTCTGAACGTGACTAAAGATTATTTTCAAAGTACTGATGCCCTGTTCTGCTCTATGACCCTTGTTTCAGGACTTCTAAAACACTTTTATAAATAACAATGAAATAGACKGTGCATTTCTCTGAGCTAGCTAAATCTATGAAGTCACTGTACCGGTAGTATTTAGTGTAACAGAATCAGAACCCTCTATGTCCAGTGTATASGGCAAGAAACCGAGGTACAGGTGAGTTACTGACTGAGCCAGGAAAAGAATCCAGATTTTTCCAGCTTTGTGTCAGCAGCAAGACTTACTTTCCCCAGAACAGCAGTTTCTTCCAGTGCCCCGATGCTTGTGTGTGCCAGCTGTTCCCATTACAAGCCAGATGTGCTGTAGCATAAGCCAGATGTAAACTTTATTGGTAGCCTTCCCACATCCCCCTAGAGCTGGCCCRTATAGAAACAGATCAAAGAACTCTGTCTAGATCAGCATCACATCTGCAAAAAAAAGACCAGTTTCAGACACTTTGGGGAATCCCAGACTCGCCTGTAACTCACTGAATTACACAGCACCATCAGTGGGCAGGTCCTGCCCAGAAGCTGGGGGTCCAGCAGCCCATTTGGTTGTTGTTCTAACCACTGTACTGCAGATGTGATTCTTATTCATATCAATGTTGAATTTGTGTGTGAAGCTTACTGGTCCTGCTTCTTGCAGCTTTGCCTTTGAATGGAATCAGACGGTACAGGTGAAAGCAAGATATATTTTTTCCCTATATATATATATATATATACTTGTTGTGTGTTTGCTTTTAATGAACGTGTTTCTTTACACCATTTATTATATTTGGATGTCTTGGGTTTTTCATTTTGTGTTGCTGCTCATGTACAAAATAACAGACTAATTCTTTCCAGGTATTGCTCTGCTGACTCCTGAGAGCGTGTTTACAATGCCTTGCAAGATGATACAGAGGAATCGCCCTGTCCTATGCAATAGCTGTGTATGTATGTGGCTGATTGCTGAATGTGTGGTGAAAAGTCAGTCAATGTGGTGTAAACACATTACCCCTCTCCCAGCGCAAACAAGAGGGCTGGGTTTCRTCACAGTGTTGGGTGCGCTGGGCGAGATGGGCTGCTGGTTTCCTAGTCCATTCACCACACTCCCAAAGGACGTGGTCTTTTGGGAATGTGCCTCAAGGACCCCATTTCCTTGCATGCAATTATTTTCTGGCAACGCTACCCAAGGGGAGGAGCTGCATGCTTTTTCCCTGCCAAGTGACACCAAAGTGCTCTCCTGATTAGACCCCACTCTGCTTTCAAGATTTGTGGTTGGCAGAAGCTCTGCAGAAAAGGAGGCTCTGATCTTYGCTGCCTACCTCGCTGTGTCTGGTTGATACATTAGCAAGGTGGATAAAAACTCTCAGGGTGGAGGACTCTGGCCTTAGGAGACATGAATTCAGGTTCCAGGTTAGCATTTGGGCTTAGACACTGCACTGCATAATGTACATGGAATGGTAGCCTGAAAAATTAAATTTTAAATCAACATTTCTTCAACTGTTAGCTCCTAATTGCTGTTTGAAGATCTTACGGGGAGAGGAGTGCTAACTGAACCTACTGGCTAGAGCAAAGAACTGCAAGTCAACATTTCTAGGATTTATCCTGGCTCTTGCACAGAGACAGTCCCTCCCAGTATTTTAACTGCCAGTGGTTCAGTTCCTGCTCTGTAATACTCATCCTTTTAACATTTCAGCCTTGCTTCTTAGAGAACTGTGGGATCTTCAATTCAGTAAAAATCTGTGAAATGTGAGGAGACCTGATAAAGGGTGTAACGGAAGTGCTAAATGTTACAAAAAACAAGTTGTAATATCGCAAACTGTGCTGGAGTTAGCAGTGAGTCCTTTGTGCTCATATGGTTTGCCTAGAAAGTCAGATCATAATTGAAGGTAATTCATTGTTCTGTACAACCCTATGATGAACTTCAGTATGAAGGCTGTAGTGTAAAACCATATCCTTCTAAAAAAGAAATTGAAACAGGTTTGATTGAGAAAAATGTACATCTGGTATAGTCATGCCTTTTGCAAAGAGCTGAGGCTTTTATATCCCAGAGTGGGAGAAAAATCTTACTGTGATATAGGAAATGCTTAAAGAACTGCAATTTTCTTTTTCTTTGTGTTTTTTCAAATGCTTCAGCAGGGCTGTGTCTGGATTTCTCATCAGATCTTAAGAATACCTTGGGTAATTCTTAACAGCACTTGCAAAGACAATGCAGAATGGCTTGTGTGTGTTTGTTGGGTGTTGGTGCTTTGATCCTTGATTTTTATGTATTTTTATCTGTGTTTATATATATATATCTGGGTTAAGGGTTGAAGTTTGATAGCTGTGGCTGCTACCTAATAGACCTCTTCTATCTATCTCTACTTTATGTACAAGTGCTTGATAACTGAATTTATAAAATGCCGTGTCTCCATTTTGATATCAATCTGGAATGYAACAGATGAAATATTTTGCTGCCTCAGAGTTTCTCACCTTGCAYGGTGCGTTGTATCACTTGCCGTGCACAGGGCACGGGGAGTTTTTTGCTCTGTAGTACTGTAACTCATTCTTTCACTATCCAAAATCACAGTTTCTATTATTGCCCTGAATACAGGTTAGATGCATTAAAAAAAAGTTGTGTTTACCTCTTGTATTCTCCAATACAAGTTTTTTGAGAAGGGCATTTTTTTTTCCCATACTCATTGTAACACTCCTGTACAGGTGATAATTTTCTCCATTCTACTCTTCTAGGGTGATTTTTTTTCCCCCTTCTCCCTCTGAATTTAGCAGGAGAAGGGGCACTCTAAATATCTGTATTTTTTTGCCACTAAGAAATAATACAATTAAAATGATCTTGTTAAACAATGAAAGTAAAGTAAAAAACAAGACGATAAAACTTGTTTTCAAAATATAAACAGAAGATAAATAGAACTCTGCACAGGAAGAATGTAGCTGTTTTCTGTTTTGGGCCAGGTGTCATACTGAGTCACGGAAAACCTGGATTTCCACCCAACATATGGCTTGTGTTGTGATAGCAAAGCATAGTTCCTTCTTCCTTTACATGGAAAAAAACCTGCTGGTTTAGTTGCTTTTAATATTTTTAAAATAATTTAATATCTCTGTAGTACCTTCAGTGTGATGGCTTCAAAGTGCTCTAAAGATGTGGAGCTAAACTCCTTGGGGCAGGAAGAGTCCTGATGTATTTATTTATAAAGTGTCTGACACAGGATTAGATCTTGGTTTTGCTGTATGGATTCCACCATAACGTGTGTAAGACACAAGTATATCTTCTTGGTAAGCATGAATGAGAAACCCATAAAGAGATTTCTTCCTTTGTGGCGACGTGGCCACAGCTGAAYGGTTACTTACCTTCTTGTAGAGAGAAGGATCGCGGGGATGACTTGTGCTGGTTTTGGCTGGGATAGAGTACCATTAGCAGCCAGACTATTGTGAAGGGTTAGTTAGTTAGTATTATCTAGATGTGATTAGTGATGAGAGGCAATCAAAAAGGTCACCTTTCCTTAAAAGGAAGAAAGGAGCAAAGCTGAAAAAAAGGGAAAATCCAAGGCTGGAGTGTTATCCAGTATCAGTGTAGTAAAAAACAAATATATATCCTTGTCTGAACCCAATTATCAGCCTTGCCTGACTTCCCTGGAGATTTAACTGTTGGGTCCCTTCCAGAACTCAGCTATGATCTCAGATGCTTTGCATTTTGAGATTTAAATGTAAGGAAGTTAGCAAGTAATATATGGATTTTCAAATTAAAGCCCAAGGAGCAGTCTGATTTAGAGTAGCAGGACTTCATGCCTGTAATCCTTGGATTAAATGTTGGCTTTCCCTACATGTGTTAAATAGACCTTGTGTTTCTCAGGAAAAAATAATCTTGAAGCCTGGGGAGATGTGATGATAGCTGCATAGTTAGTATTGCTTTTCTACAGASTGGAAAGGGGTTTAAAGTAAATCTCTTGGTGCTGAGATTAAACTGGATGATATCCTTTAGTGTCTGARTGACAGCTGTTAGGATTACAGCCACATAATTATCAATCCCATCTGGCAAGCTCCTCCCTCCGCAATATGAGGATGACATAACTAGGAGACTTAAAAAGTAATGGTGTTTGCATTATCTTCATTTTTTAGGTGTTAAAGGAGTTATCGGGGGAGCCATATTGAGGTGTTGGAATATAGAAAATCATTCGTATGGAAATGAAAGGCAARACTTTTCAGGGACTAAACAGGAATCTCTTCAAGGAAAATGCAAAATGCGATAAAATGATGACACAGGGCAAGACTGCTGCCTGGATCACTTGTGTTAGGACACATGGCTGGCCTAGGAAATGTATACTCGAGCCTCCGCGCGTTCATGGAGTGATGATATGTATAGCTGTTGCTTTGCATTGCTGTTGCTATTTGTTAGTGCTGGAGGCTGTGTCCGGGTTCAGACTGTTGTAGCAAGTGCTGCTCAAGCCCGTTGCCCAGGTCATTCCTGCATAGTCTTTACAACCGATCGGCTTTCGTCATTGAAGTTGTTGTTCTGGTTGCCACTTGATAGGAAGCTTTTCCACAGCTTTGGTGGTAGTTGAGTCAGGTTGTTAATGAGTTCTGTGTTATTGTGAGGGACTGAATGTATTCATTTAAAAAAACGAGCTGAAAATAACATCTTACAAAAGTCATCGTGCATTTCTTTGTCAATGATTCTTTGTTGGTTTCAGCCTCTGTTTCTTTCTGTGAGGGTTTGTTCCTAGGCCGCCAGGCCTGAATGGAGAATAGGAAGTCACTCCAGCTGTTTTCCTCGTGTTGGCACTCTGTGCTGAACAGGAATTGCTGAGCAAAGAACATCATTTCCCCAGAGAGGTTTGCTGGGGTAGCACAAAGGCAGTCTGGATTTTTTTTTAATTAAAAGTTCCTGCCAAATACTATCATCAAGGGTTGGGGGAGGGAGGGAGGGAAAGAAATACATGAAGTCTGGACTCCACTTGGAAGAGCAAGAAACCTGCCCGGGAAAGCAAGAGAGCAGTGTTTTTCTCTGCCAAACTCTTGCTTTTGAACATATAACCATTTATCCAGAAAAAAAGGACTGGGATTTTTTTTTTCCTTCCCTCTTCTGTGAATCTTGGTCCTGACTATTGCTTCTCCAACAAAGTTGGAGGGATTGTGCAACTTTGCACTTGGTTTTGGACTAGCTAGTGGAACAAAAAATAAGCAGAATTCCTTCTCTTAAGTGGGCGCCAAATTATCAACTGACACATCACACCACGTTATGGTGATAAATGCACGTCTGGTCGTGGTTTGCAGTAAGCTTAAATTCTCTACTTTTTTTCTTAAAAAAAAAAAAGATAATAAGGCTATGGCTTCTGCTTTCTTTTTGCTTTGCAAAAGAAAGGTTAAGAAAACAAGCCATATAGAATAATTGACACATATCTGGGGGAAGAGGAAGATATAGAGTCATTTCACCTCTTGCTTGCAGGTTTAATCCAGGATAAATCCGTAATGACTGAAACATACTGCCACCTGATGCTGTCTGGTGCTGGATGGGAAATGCATCGGGTAGTTTATGCCAGTCCACAGTGCACTGSTGACCACTTTATAAACTCCTTTATTGTATTTGACACTGTCTGGTATTCTTACTGGCAGTATTACTAAAGAATTGCCTTGCAGTTTGAATAGTCCTCYCTAGCAAGGCAGTTTCAGGTAAGAAATTATTGTATGGTCTAGCTCATTCTTTGAGGATGCTGCAAAATCCCTGTAATGTGGAAGGCAGCTGAAGCTATRCCAAGACTGACAAATTGCCTATGTAGTGCATGTGTAGCTCCCGACAGCTCAGTTGTGGACAAGTRTGGAGTAACTTCTTATAGGAAAAGTTTCTCCATGGATCCTATCAGTGTTCAGCTTATAACCCAAAGTGAAAGAATTTAATATTCCTTTGACTTTTTTGTGTGCGTTTTAGTGTTTTTTAATATAACTGCATAATTATTATCTGCTCTAGGTTTTGATTTCCAATACAGTTAATCTCCCTGAGCACAGTAACATATTGCACAATTAATTTGCTGTTTATAATATTCCCTTGAAAAGAATAYCTTCCATCCTGTTTATTGGTGTGTTTCCAACTGATCTTTGGAGAACAAAACAGTTGGCTTCTGCTCGAACTTTTGTGTTACAGTGGTCAACCTTGGCCAAGTTTCAAGTTTGTTCTTGGTTTTTACTGAGGAGAAAGTATGTTTGAATTCAGCTAAATCTTTGTCTACGTAAAAACTTCAAAACACATCTTTAGTCATGTCATCCCGATACAATGGATAGGGTTTGAGTTTGGTAAGTAATGCTCCGTTGCCARTAAGCTGGATGCTTGTTCAGAACTGCGCAAAACTGGTCTACCATCTGGCTTGCTCATTGGTAGGTTTTCTTAATTTTTCTCTAATACAGCTGGAGTTTTATGATCATGYATTAATTATTAAGAAGGCAWACAGAAGCCAAAGGACATTTCTTGTCTGAGCTTCTGGAGATCTCAGAAGTAGACTGGACRTGAGGCTTCAGACAGCTAAAACATTCATGTATTATATTCAACTGTGACTGTGGTGGGTACTTTGAAAATACCTAAGCCAAATATCTTGTTAATATACCCATCACAAAACACACTAAATTTGTTTGTTTGTTTGTTTGTTTGTTTGTAATTTTGCTTGGAGGCAGACAATGGGATTTCTCCAAGTGGAATATGGAATCATTTGTTCTTGTTACATCTTGTTACTGTCACGGTGCTGTTCCATTCTTGCTTTTATACAGACAAATTTTTTCTAACATAACATTCTAGACCTGGATTCTCTCTAAAACTTTCCACTCTGCTGGTATCTGAATACAAGAGGATT
>JASVER010000113.1:2853939-2879735 GCA_030449065.1 Oceanodroma leucorhoa
TTTTGCTTTTTGGACTTTGCCTAATTCTTCAGTAAAGATCATCTGGAAGAGAATTGGGGGAACTGTCAAAACACGGGCCGTTTCCCGTCATTGTCCAGAGTCTCAAGCATTGTGGACTTSCATCTCCTTCMTGCCTTTTGTTTCTGGGTTGATAATGTTGTCTTTAAATAAGTTCAAATAAAAATAGATGKAATAGAGCTGGAAATAGAAACTAGTATCCTTAAATGAATGTCTTTGCTGTCTGAGCAAAATGTGCCAATGATAATAAAACAACATAATCCCAGAGGGTACTGAGGTGTTTACAGSCTGTGGTTCTAATCCTGTCACCTTCCCCTCRCAAGTGAATCCACTGAAGTCACTAGCAGCACTTCTTCAMGGARKTKRTATRTGGACCCCAGCAGCAGCCAAGTAGYRAGAGCACAAGGAGTAAGARGGATTTCTCTTTAGCTGAGGATGCTGGGGCATACTGCTCCCAAAAGTTCACAGVGTTTTTTAATAGGCATTGATCTAAATTTGTTCAAGTGGGTTGTACTCTATTAATCTACATCAGAGTGGCRTCAATTGGYGTGACTGTTGGATATTGGMCTCTCTGGATCCATCGTATGATCTATTTTTGCATTGTAATAGTGCCTAAAGGTCACAGCTAGGGTTTATATCATCTTGTCCCGGAACATCTGSAAGTGGGTAGAAGTCTGTCTCARAGAATGTAATGAAAATRAAAAGGCAGAACRTGGGTAAAGCGAACAATRRGAAGGATGTAGGGCAAAGTATGAAGGTAGATACCAGCARGAGCAAGTATTTRTAGAYCACTRGTGATAYRCATCAATTGCAGGCTGTAAATCATTTAAACTTTTGTTAGTAAAAGAAATATTGCTTGTGTCCCACAGGATCTTTATGTCACTGTTGTGAACTGCAGATGCATTTCTGGCATCAGAATAAAGGTGCATCTCAAAGCTGGGTTTATCAGTTTGAAATGGTTACGAAGTGAATATTGGTAGCATAGAAAAGAAAAAGCCTAGCAGTGAACTTTACCGTTGGGAGCTTTTGGCAGGCATTAATCTGTGAGGAGAAGCGTCAGCAGAGGTGAGAAGCGTCTAAGACATGAAAATAAGGGGAGTCAGAAGAGAGATCAAATTCCGAGGGATCTTAAAAGTGAATATTAAATTTCCGAGGGATCTTAAAAGTGAATATTAAATAACTGAATGTGAGAGAAAGTCTTAATGCTGCATTTTGACTGATCTGGAGGGTAGGAATATGGGCTTTGGAAAGCTCAGAGTTTGCAATAGATGGAAAACAAGAGTCATAACAGCATAAAGAGAAAAAGGCTGGAGCTGACTTATGCTGGTAAAAGCATTTTTGCCTCCCGTAGCAAAACAGGTYRCTTCCAGAAACATGTTTAGTACCCATTTTCTTAATCTAGAGGTGTCCTGATGGAGGAAGTCTTAGCACTGCACTTACATATGCAGTGTAGCTATGAGGGAGAAGTAGATGTGCTGTCTCGGTCACTGGTTTAGGCCACGGCAATAGCGGTACTTAGTCTAATGTCAGAGAAAGCAGGGATTGAAGCAAGGTAGGAAAGGGGCTTGGGTGCATGTAACCATGGCATTRGTTGTGAGTGGCTGGCACTGCGTCTAATGAACGTGACCGAGCATATTCCTTATCTTGTAATGATCTTATTCAATTGTTTCACAAGAGAGAAAGAAACATAATGGACATTAAAAGTAAATGTATTGCTATCTGCATTTCAAAMCTGACTTCCCATTACTTTCAAACAGGCACTGAATTTCTCCTTCAGGAAGTTTCTTCGGAGATTTCATAGAAGACGAAGGAGAAGGAGAAACCCACCTGAGGAACATGTGAATTGTCCAGAGAGCCTGGAGGAGGCAAGTCACTGGTGTACAGACTGTTCTATTTGACTATGGGATATTTTAGAGGTGGAGGAAGTAAAAACAAACAAACAGAAAACCAACTCAAAAAACCAAGCCCCAGCCCCCCAAACCTGCATTTTATTGCACTGCACTCAAAAGATATCSTTTCTAATCTCTAATCTAGAGATTTCTGTGTTCAAGGCTGTGGTAGTTAGTAAAGCCCTGAAATTCTGTTTGAGTGGTATGTATGATGAAAAAACATTACGTGGTTGCAGAGGAACCAGTATATATATTTCTAAAGTTAATTGTTACATATTGTTTACAATTCTCTCGTTCTTTACCCCTCCCTGCAAATCTAAACAGCACTCAAAAGAAAGCTGTGGAGTAGGAGTCTGATTTAATGGTGCCTACTTGGCTCTGTAGCAGGGCTATAAGAAGGTAATAAAATCCTTGTAGGATTTGGTGAAATCAGATAGAATGAATGTAGCATTAAAGAAAACAAGAGRCCCATAGATAAGCTGAATTCTTGCTTCACTTCAATKATTTCCCTTTTAAGCCAATGAAGAGAAGAAAAAAGATGACAACTCTRGCTTACTGTTGCTTGAGCACTGGGAAAAAGGTAGGGTCAGTAGCCCAAGCCAACTGGAAAGTGAGATTYTTTCTCACGACCTCGCTCCGAGCTCAATTGAAGCCTATGTTCTGTTTTCTGTTACATTAGTGGGAATCCTTTATTGGCTTGGATTAACAGCACTGCGATCTGGGACCAGAGAATCGCACAGAGTGCCCATCTTACACAAAAGCTTGCATGAATTTGTTTTAGATCTGGCTGAGAAATCTGTCCATGGTGTTCAACAGTCTTCAGTACCCAGAAGAGCTCTCTTACATGACTGGCATCCAGCAGGCTGCTTAAAACAGGGTCGAGGAATTTCTGAGTATTTTTGAAATATGTCCCGGTTCCGGTTTGGGCTGGGATGGAGTTATTTTCTTCATGGTGGCTAGTGTGGGGCTAGTGTGTTTTGGATTTGTGCTGGGGGCAGTGGATGGGGATGTTTTCATTGTTGCTGGGCAGTGTTTGCACGGAGTCGGGGCCTTTTCTGCTTCCCACACCACCCTGCCAGCGGGACCGTCAGGCGTGATGGAGCCCTGCTTTCCTGGGGATGGCTGAGCACCTGCCTGCCCGTGGGAAGGAGTAAAGGAATTCCTTGGTTTGCTTTGCTTGCGTGGGCGGCTTTTGCTTTACCTGATAAACTGTCTTTATTATCTCAACCCACAGGTTTTCTCGCTTTTACCCTTCTGATTCTCTCCCCCATCCCACCGGGGGCTGTGAGYGAGCGGCTGGGTGGGGCTGAGTTGCTGGCTGGGGTTAAACCACGACAGTCCCACAATAAAGGTTTTTAAGTTTAATATGGGTCATTTGGAATAAAAAAGCAAGTTGGGTAAACTATGATAGTAATACAAGGATTTGTGATTAATTTATCCCTTTTATTTTAATGATGTCTTAGAGGTTAAGTGTGTTGTGTTTGTGCACAACGTTCAGAAAGGCCAAACTTTTTTTTGWGGTTCACAATTCACAAGATTGCTTTATGCAGGTTTTCCTCATGTTTTAAGTCTAAGCTATGGAGTTACTTTTGGACATTTTAATTGTGATCTCTAACATATATAATGCTGTTGAAAACGTGATTACTAGGATTTGTTGTAGAAACAGCATTTAAATTTAAACTTTTCACTTACTCTTTCTGGAAACTATGTATGCATGAATGAGTCAAACTTAAGACGTGCCATCTGATTATAACTCARTGGTGGGAGGGACAAAGTCCTTGGGCTTTGAACTAGTTAGATATAAATACAGAGCTAGCTGGCAAAGGTCCCTTCAGAGGAACGGGAGGCCGCAGATAGAGTGGGAAGTACTCCCAGTATCCTAAATAATAGACACTCCAATATAATTATTAAGCCCAGAGTCCTCTGGGGAGTGCTTGGATTAAAGGATACCAGAGTGATACAGACTTCTAGGGGAGGAAATATTCCTTTTTTAARAGGAAAAATGAAAAAGACTCTAGASTGAAAATTAAGGAGATTAAAATCCTCATAGTCAACAGATATTTATCCTGATCAAGTATACTGTAACAGGGCCATAAAAGGCATATGCACAGTGTATCTGTAACCCAAATAAAACAAAACAGAGCAGAAGGGAAAAAGAAAGTTATGTTTGTAAATGGGAAGTTGCGAGAGCTCATTTTAATCAAGTAGTTAAATTTCTTGTTCTGGAAACTGAAGCTTGCTAGAAAAGAACATGAACTATGGCAAGTAATTTGGGAATAAGGGGGAGGATTGAGTACCCACTAGCCAATAATATAAATAACAAATTTATAATTTTATTGAAARTAAGAAGCTTCTTATGGAGAATCAGCCTGTTTATGGAGACAAGAGAGCAATTAGGGAAAATTAGAATTTTGCTAAATCAACMCAATATGTGTTTGTACCATGACCAATTTAATTATTAAACCTTAGTTAGGTGCAAAAAAAAGATCTGAAACACAGAGAAGGCAATCTTTTGAGTGACACTTGTACATGAAARCCATTAGATTCACAAATCAGGAAAGGGGTTTTCTTTTCCTTAATTCAGCTGATGCAAACAAAATAACCCATTTATATCACAATGTCAGTAAGATTTTTTTTCTCGTGTTTGTTGGACTTATTTTATGATGCTGTCTAAGAGCTGTGGCAGAAAACTTCGTGGTTACAATACTGATGATACTAAATRGAAGYGTGTGTGTATGTGTGTGTAAGATGGGAAAACCAGTCCTTTCCTTGAAAAAGGAAGAAATCGGTAAGCTTCATCTCCCTGTCTYCTCCTTTATATGCACACTTGCGTATTCCTCTGTGAAGCAATAATAAGATAAAGGAACATGGYCCCATTGTTTACAAACAGAGTGATCTCAACAGCATAAGCAACTTTCACTTCATTAATACCCCGTTCTCCCCCAAGATAGCCTTGTTTCARGCACTGTGCAGTATCTGAATGCTTCGGTCACTGTCTCTTCAGGCCTAAACCCTTGGTCTGTTATAGCTGTTTTGTACCATCTTCTTTACAAAGAAATTACTGAGTGACATTACCATGTGGCCTTGTATTTACCTTTTTTTTTTTGAGGTATGATTGAATTATCTCAAAAGGGTAGTAAACTCATGCAACTCATAGGCAGTTCAGGTATAATTCCATGCCTAAACTATCAGCTGAGCAAGACGTGGGCTGTGCTGGTGCAGGGTCTGCCACAGGATCCAAATCTCCATCTGGCTGAAGTCACCAGGTTGTCCTGGAGCTCTGCTGTATGCCAAGGCCAGCTCCGTTTGACTGTGGCCGGGGCGGACTGACGGGGAGCCATTGTCCTCTTCAACCTCAAATGCTTCTGGAGCTCTCCCTTTCCACCATTTTTCATGCATCTTATGACATGAAAATTTTGGTATGAAGCTAAAGGTTTAGGTATTTTGGTCTGCACTTTTATGGCGCTGTTATTTCTGTCACTGTACTTGTAGGTATATAATGCTTGCTGGATTATATATATATATATATATATATAATGCTAGCCTTCTCTTTTCAGTGTTCTATAACTTTTTGTTGGAGAAGGGAGTAATAATTTTTATTAGTTCTGTGTAGACAGTGGGGTTGATTCTGGTCTCATGACAATGTAAATTGGGAGAAATGGAATTGACGTCAGGAGAATTACCCGCAGTCAAATTTGTAATTGAGCAATGCCTTTTTATACGATTAAAGTATTTATTCTTTGCAGAAAGTTTTAAAATTGTTCAAATGAGGCCCTTGGACTCCGCTCAAAGGTGAATTTTTTGGAAAGTTTGAGCGAAAACATTTCATCCATGTGTGAGTATGAGGAGAGTGGAAAACTATTTTTCCCCTCCATAAAGACTTTTTGCTGCCTTCTTTTGAACAGCTCTGCAGCGTGAGTGGCTGAGGCCTATGTGCTAAAATCTGGCATTGAAATAGCCATAACTGCGAAGTGCCTTAGTTTTGGCTTTGATTTGACTGAATTACGAGCCTTAGAAAACCATGTACTCAGCAAGCACTTCAGGGTTTTGTTTCTTCCTTCAAGGCTTGTGAAGGGTGCAGTCAAGAGGATTTGCTGTGAACACCTGAGTAGCTATACAGCACGGAACTAGAGAAAGGTATTGCTTTGAGGCAGCAGGGACACACGAAGCTGGAAGARGAAAGGAAGACCTCGTAAAGCACCTACAGCCTCAGCAAAGATTCTGTGTGTTTTGCGGTATGTGTGACCGAGACTCAAGTTCCTAGGACCTGCTGTCTCTGCTCCTACAGGTCGTTTCCAAAGAACCAAGAGAGGTTTCTGCAGACTGGGTAGGAGGCAGGTAGGAGACCAGGCTCTGAGGTACACGGGCACKGCTTACACTCCTCTTGAGTCAAAAGGCTCAGGGGACAGGGAGTAAAATACGCCCTTGTTTCTCCATATGATGTTGCAGGCGGTGCTGTTTACTGGTGATATGACCGTGGTTTTGCAAGCAGCATTGCTTTGAAGTCTTAACAAATGGAAGTTTAAGGACTTGCTGTTCCTGAAGGGGATATGCCACCTAGATCTGAGATTATACAAAAGCATGCCATATCCTATTGGACAGCATAGTTTGTGAAACGGTGCATGCCTATCTAATTGCAATCACATGTGAAATGAGAGGTCAAGGGAAGGCTGGATGTTCTTCCTTAACTATGTAATTTTTTGACTTAGCATTGTTAATTATGCAGTCTCATGAATCATTAATTTAGTTTTATGTATGGGAGCTCTCCTGCATTTCCTCCGGCATTTTACAATGAAGCTGGTTAATATTTCCAATTACTTGAAGGCTTYTATTTAGTTCTAGTGTCAACGAAGACAGATTATGATGAACTTGTGTATCTGGTTCTTTACCGAGCTGCTACTGCATTCTCACATCTTTCAATGCTGTTCAGAGTGAGTGGGGAACGTTGTTTTTCCCTTTTTGCACAGGAGTAAGGATTGCAAAGGTTGCAGACAGTGGAAGATCAGGCATAGAGTATGTAAAGTAACGTTTCCTTTGCYTTCATTAGTGGTTTGAAATTCAAATTTAATTTTTGATCCCAACAATTTTTCTTACTGGCTGACATGTAGTCRCAGTGCATCTCATTCATTTATAGAACATAAATATCCAAGTTAATTTATTTTCAAATGAGGAGGATGGAGGACCTGACTCACCTCTGTTACCTTCTACATGAGCATGCAGCATGTGCAGAGTATTGCCCCTGTACYGATGGCAATGACTGCATGAGGTATGTGCCTGTGAGGTGCTTTGTGCTGGAAAGGACCTTCAGTGTAGGTGAGATTGTAGCGCACTGAATGTTAAGCAGATCTAAAGCACTCCCTGACTAACTGTGTAATTGAGGGGAAAGCTGGAACTCAGGTGTGCACAATGTAAAGGAATAATACCAGGTGATTTTCATATGGTAACCGTGGTAAAGAGCTCTCTGCAGCCAAGCCACAGGTCAGAGTCCACAGCCATTGAAACACAATATGAAACTGATTTGTGTTTGCATTTCTATAGTCTCTGCATTCTGTAGCTGTTTTGGCTCATCTGCGTGTGATTTTTTTTTTAACTACTTTCAACCTCAAGAACTSTGGTCTGCAGCACCTGTTAGTTATCAAATTGAGGGCATATGCCATAAATGGAAAGCAAGAACTAAATGTGGTTATAAAGAAACCAGACAAATAATAATTAATGAGATAGTCTTAATAAAAACAGTATTTATTTCCTTTTGTMGGCATGCACTTCTAATGCATCATCCATTGCAGGGGTGTCTCTTTGGACAGGCTTTATTCTGTATGATAGATTCTCGTGCTTTCTACAGGATGAACAGACAGACTGTCTTGTGGAATCCTCTCTTCCAATTAACAGTTGCACACGTAATACCCTTGAGGTGGTAGCCATTGCTTCTTAAAAAAAAAAAAAAAAAGAAAAAAAAAAAAAAAAGAAAAAAAAGGTAATATTGGAAAAATGTTTAAGGCAAAGGCATGGTTACAGGAAATGTCCAACATATCCAACATGCAAACAATTCTAGCCCCTGGCACAATCAAGCACCAGGGAGTGGAAACTGCTTGAGCTGGCACTGCCATTGAAAGGAACATCTTGAAACCATGGCCTAACTTACATTTTTTGTAATGCAGGGAGTGTTTTCCCTTTTTTGGAAAAAAAATGAGACAGTTGTGTGTTTTTCTTTTCCATCTCCCACTGAGCATCCTTTCCCAGTGAAACTAAGTTGCCTGCAGTTCTCTGGTACCTGGCTTCTTTCCTTTTAGGCTGCGTGATGCCTTTCTCTCACGGAGAAGCTGTCTGGGATGATTCTTACATCACCTGGTTACTYTGTCCTTTCCTTTGCTCTCCTGAATATTTTCCTTATTTGGGTATCTCTGACTCCTGTTTCCTCTTCTCCTTCTGTTAGGCCCCTAGCAGAGGCAGTAAGACTAGCTGTTCTTTATTTCCAGCTGGTTTATAGGTTTTTTGCTTTGTCTTCTCATGAAAGCGTCTGCATGCCAGCTGTAGCAACAGCTGAAAACAAGGAAAAATCATCACTCTGTGACTAACTTATTTCTCTGTGGACAGTCGGCAAGTTCTTGTTGGGCTGTAAGTGGTCAATGATCTGCAGTTTGAGAACTTTCCAGGCCCCAAAGTATTTTCTTATATAACATTTCACTGTGAGAAGTCTAAGGTTGCATCCASAAGTGGATTTGTATTTCTTTCTTGTTGTGAGGGGGAGGGAATACATGCTCAGATGTATTAGAGGAACAATTCTGAAAGTAGAAAGGGCAGGCGCAGGGCTTGTTTATGGCAGGAATGTAGTTATTGCATGTGAACATGATTTGGAAAGAACCAAATATTTAACACAACGTTGACCATGAGTGTGGTTCATTGGTATACATCGGTTTTGTGACCAAAGTCTGTTGAAAGAGCAAAACAGCAGTTCTTCTAAACCAAGTTGCAGACTGTTCTTATTCTTTTTCATGCTTCCTTTGGACCTTGAAATCTTTACAGAACTTCTTTTACGTTAATCAGAGCGCGCTTTGTCTTCACGTTTTCCTGTGCATTCTGATCCTGTCTCTTGGTCTCAAGCGGTTGAACACTACATAATGGTCTTAGAATGCAACTAAATGGAAGTTATATGTTACATATGSTTTTCCTCCTTTCCAGTATTAAATAATCAGTATTTGGATATAAGGCAGATTTTTAGGAGCCTAGACTGAGCATAATCCTTTCTCCCTAGAAGACCAAATAAATACTTAYATGTTATGTATACATACACAGACATGCATGTTTTGGTAAAAGTTAATGACAGGAGTTGGAGTTAAAATGGGTCCTTCTGTTAAACTTGTAGTCAGTACAGTATGTTTCATTCACTTTGAAAGATTCTACCAGTCTGAGAGAAATTTCTTATACTCTATGTAGCAACATTGTTGTCGCTGTGAGATCTGATGATATAAATAAGGACAAGGTCTGTCAAAAGAGGTAATATATTTCAACTGACCTCTTTATTTAGCTGGAAAGAAGCACATACTGTGGCATAAGAAAGGCACACGATGTTGGAAAACACCACCCCATCCCCTGTCAGCTGCTTGAATGAAGATACCACCCCAGCCTACAAATACCMTTTTCCCAAGTGAGATGGTTATCAGTAGAATCCAGACTTCCAAGGAACTAGGAAACTGCAAACATTAGAATTGGCAGAGGATTTTGATAAACAKTTTTTTACTGAAAATGTGTTGAAAATTTGATTGCTGGGCTTTTTGCAATGCAATGTTYGATGCAATTCTTGTGGGGAGAAGACTCAGTCCCATGGAGATTTGAACCTGCAATTCACYTCGATTTCAGGGTCTAGGCTCCAGTTCATCAAAGAATCTTAAGAATTTAGTTCCTTTGATGTGAATGTTTTAAGCTCATTGTCCTGGTTTCGGCTGGGATAGAGTTAATTTTTTTCCTAGTAGCTGGTATARTGCTGTGTTTTGGATTTAGGATGAGAATAATGTTGATAACACACTGGTGTTTTAATTGTTGCTAAGTAGTGCTTACACTCCTCAAGGACTTTCCAGTTTCTGATGCCCTGCCAGCAAGAAGCTGGGAGGGGGCACAGCCAGRAGASCTGACCCAAACTGGCCAAGGGGGTATTCCATACCATACGACGTCATGCTCTGTATATAAAGTGGGAGGAGYTGGTCGGGRGGCAGTGACTACTGCTCGGGGACTGGCTGGCCATCGGTCAGCGGGTGGTGATCAATTGTGTTGTGCATCACTTGTTTTGTATATTCTTTTATCATTATTATTATTATTATTTTCCCTTCCTTTTCTGTCCTATTAAATTTTCTTTATCTCAACCCATGAATTTTACTTTTTTTTTCCTGATTCCCTGCCCCATCCGACTGGAGCGGGGGGGAGCGAGCGAACGGCTGTGTGGTGTTTAGCTGCCTGCCGGGTTAAACCACACTCATGCTAAAGTAAAGCTACTGCTTACATGCTTTTCTGAACTGGCACACTAGGTAGGGGCTACAGAAAGATTAAATTAATTTGTYGGACTAAGTTGCACTGTGTATTGTCCTGCCCATCTTGCAGTTTTCCCCTTGCAGCTAAACTAGTTAATGGAAACAGTTTCTAGAAGCTTAATCATGTAAACTAATTTAATGACTAAGTAAACAAAATAACTAGATTAAGATTTCAATCAAGCAAATACTGAAGGTTTTCACAAGGCAGACTATTTCAATATTGGAGGGTTTTTTTGCCTCATCCTCAAAGAGCAATAACTCTTAGCATAGACAATGAATTTTTSCTTCAGGCTAATTCTGAAACTTCCCTCCCAGATCAGCTGACTGAGGACACTACAGAACCAAATATCCCATTGTAAATGYATCGTCTTCAAGGCTCACTCAGAAATCTGTTGAACTGGAAAATAGCTGCCTCTCAAGTATRTATTATACCTTCACAAGTGCACTTAGCATCCATGACAGCAGAGGGTGGATGATGCTGGAAAAACCCAGATAACAATTTGCCATCTCAGGCGCATGTTGGCAGAGCTGAGATCTGGGGGTAAAGATGAGCATTTGTGTGTGATTTAGACCGTATGAAACTTCAAATCTGGAAGAGTGTAGGTAGCTCTTTGTTCTTGTAAAATACATGTACCTGTTGCCATATAGACCTCATCACCTTGCTCAAAATTTCTGTCTCCCCTTATTGCCCTGCATGCCATTGGCACTCCTTCCTGACCGAGCTTCTCTCTGCCACTTGTCAGTGACCGAGAGGATTCAGAAACATCATCCATGAGAGGGCTTGTGCCCTACCTTGAAAGAAAAGTCCTGAGCTTGTCTCTCCATAAGAAGGTATTCCCTAAGGACCCAGTCTAAAATGTGTGATTTGACAGAAGCTAAATTGAGTCAAACACGCTTGCTCCTTCCCACTCTATTAACTCACTGCCATTTTCTTACTATTAAAGAAATAGAAATAACTGCCGGTTTTTGGTGACTGCCATCCAAAGCAACGGCAGTGGCACTAGCGCACTTATTGTGGCACCAGAACATCATACCATGATAAAGCTTTTATTTCAGTGCAGAATAATTATTTGGCTTTGATGTTATATTCCTTGTAGCTGGATATCCATTTTCATATGCTAACATATGTTTGTCCTGTTCAATAGCAATTTGTTCTGAAACTGCTTGCATGCCTGCCGGGCTAGCTACATGAATTCAATGCAGACTCTGTTTTTTGCACCTAAAAATTATGATGTGGAAAACCGGTTTGCAAAATCTAAAGCATTCAAAATGCTCTGTACAGTTTTACAGGAGAAGCCAAAGGACTTTGGAAAAGGCAGACTTTTTGATTTGTATACTACAGTACATTTTAGTCAGATTATGAAAGTCTGTATCTGCCTCAGCATATTCTGGATCACTTCAGTATTACACAAATAAACTAAATGCACAGCCTGGCAAGTAGTCAGATCAGGTCACCCCTGACAACACAGCTCAATCTTGGTTTCGTAGCTTAAAATAATGTTCCTTGCTCTCATATGCTTCCTCATGTTAACAGCTGCAAGTGATAATAGTCTCTCTGAACCAGCACTGCTCCTGAGATAATTGGTAGTAACACTTGTGTATAAATATGTTAATATACTGGCTGTTAGTGCTGAGGTTCAGGAGATCTGAACTCTCTGGTTTAATTCTTACTGCTTTCATTGACAGTAATTTGTGCAGTCAACTCCTTTCTGCTTTCATTTACAAGTCCAAAAAAACAGGTAACTAAAGACAGCTCAAGAGGCAACTTAAGTTAGTGTTTTTAAGGTGGTTTGAGATCCTTGGGTTAGCGTGCTGATGTTTGCAGCTAGTGCTTGTACAGAGAAGATGGTCATGGTTCATACAGGCTTGTCTGTGGGCAAGGGGCTCCCACAGAAGAAAAATCAGGATAYTGTGGTTTAGCCTATATAAAGAGGTAGGTGGGAAATATGATAGACTATAATCTATTGATTACAGAATCACTAAAAGAAACTTTTCTTTTTGAATAGGAAGAGTCATTCTCTTGAGGTGAGACACGTGAAAATAGTCAGGATTTGTTTCCTAATGACAGTTGTACAGGTCAGATGGGTAGGAATGCTTTCCCCCATGCCTCCAGTTTCCCATCACCCTAAACCTTATCTCATCTCCCCAAACCAGGAACTCAGCCCTGTTCCCCTCCGCATCTCTGACCGCACAGCCCACGTCCCTGCTCCTTGCTCTTCATGGCTCTGCTGTTTATCACCAGCTTCTTATCTGCTGCTACACATCTGCACATCCCCTGTCCCCGCTCTTCGCATCTCCCTGTCGGGGGGAGGGTTTCTGCTGACGGTCCCAGGATGGGGTTGCAGAGGGCAGCGTGGTGGGGGCTGCCTGCCCTGGCACAGCCTGGCTGGCGTGGGCAGGAGGAGGAGGAAGGCTCTCTCCCTGCTCCTCTCTGAGCCACCCGAGTTGCCCGGTGGGCGAGTGCTGGCCAGGCTCCTCACGCCTCTGCAGAGCAGGGCTACGGCAACGCGGAGTACCGCCGCTAGCAGCGGTGGTGGGGTTTACCAGGACGTTCAATCCCCTTGCTTTCAAACTCGCAGAAATAAGTTTTAAAAATTAAGCCCGGCTTAAAATTCCTGCCTGTGCGTACTAGTTTTTTTTTACTCTAGAAGAGTTCAAAACCCGCCGGCAGCGGGCAGGGAGCCCCAGAGGCGGCTGGGCTGGGCTGGGCTGGGCTGGGCGCCGCGGCCCTCTGCCCTCCTCCGCACCTGCCCCGGCCGCCCGCAGGCACCGGGCGCCGCCGCTCCCCTCCGCCCGGCCCGGCCCGGCCCGGCCCGGCCCGGCTGCACCCGGGCGATGGCTGGGAGGAGGCGTTTCCTTCGCGCCCCGGCCCCGCTGGAAGCCCAGCAGGACGCGCCGCACCTTGTCGTCCCTCTTACAGGGACACCGGGGCGGGGGCGTCCCCCCGGGGAGCCGCAGCCCCGCTGCCGGTCCCGGCGCGGCTCGGGCAGGGACGGCTGAACCCGCCGCCACTTTTCGGCCGGGACTGCCCGCGATAAACAGGAAGCCCCTCRGCGGGGCTGGGGCCGGGCCGAGGCGGGGCCTGGCGCGGCCGCCCGCCCGCCCTCCCGCCTCCCGCGCCGCGGAGCCGAGGGGCCGCACGGCTCGGCCCGGCCCGGCCCGCGGCGGCGGCGGCCGCTGACAGGGCGGAGCGGCGGCGGCGGCAGCGGCGGCGTGCCCCGTCGAGGCGCCCGGGAAGGCATCGAGAATGAAATTGCTGTGGAAAGCTAAAATGGTAACCGGGTGTCCCGTCCCCCCCCTTCCCCTGCCCGCGGGGTGCCGGTGTCCGCGGGGAGCCGGGGCGGCCGGGCGCGCCGCCCGCCGCTTCCCAGAGCCGCTCTTCTCCTCCTCGCCTCCGAGTGATGCTCATCTTCACCAGCAACTGTGTGCGTGTGCCTGACACGGAGGGGAGGACGGGAGTGCTCCGGAGGGGGAAGTTAGTGACCCTGTGGAGAAATTCAGTGCATGTTTTCTGTCCGCGTAGCAGCGGCTTGCGCTCTTTTGTACGGCTAATAATCTAGGAAATGAGGAGTCATTGCAGCACATGTTCGGTTAAAGTTTGGAAGACGTTGCACTTCTTTTTTTTTTCCCTTCATCCGCTTTCTATTATTTGTGAGTTTTAAAGCCTCGACTCTGTAAAGTTTTTTGTAGCTTGAAATAATAGGTTTTGGAAAAGCAAACCACAAGCGCTTTAGATCCCTCCTGTCAAAAGAAATAAAGGGCTGCTGTATTTTAAATGCTTGTTAGCTTCAAAGTTTAAAGGCTGTCTGCCTAAGTAATTCAACAGTTTTAAAAAGTGCAATTCCTTCCATAAATGAAAGGCCAAAGAGATTAATTGCTTTAGAAAAGGGGGGGGGGGGGTAGGGGGAGGGAGAGGGAAGAGAAGACTGCTAATCAAAACCAAACTATTTCCTTAGAAAAGACTTTATACAACTATTTAAAATATGTGCTAGTCTAGGAAAAATAGTTAAATGGAAAGTCAGGGTATCTTGATACCACAGGAAAGGACAGCTTGCCAAGAATATCTCCARTGTTCCCTCAATCTAAAAGTATCCTGCACTGCTTTGATTGTTGTATTTACTTTGTGCAGCCCATCTTCTGCCCTCAGCTCTGCGCGAAGCAGTAGAGCACCTGGTATAGATTGTGGTTAGCAGAAGAGGGAAAATGTTCCTTTCTCTCTTACTTTTTTTTCTTTCCCCTTTTCCTGGCAGAGCACAATTCAGGAYGGGGGTGAAGAGGTAGAAGAGGGAGCTGTTTACCATGTCACCCTGAAAAGAGTGCAGATTCAGCAGGCTGCCAACAAAGGAGCAAGATGGCTAGGGGTAAGTAAAGCTGGCGCGGTGGCATTTTGGAAGGCTGCTCATGGACTTTGGAGTCTGCTCCAGGGAGCTGAATTCCACGTGAATCGTTATGATATTAACTTTTAGCACTGCCTGCTCTCACTATTTAAAAAACCCGAAACACTGAAGTTGTCYGTCTGGGTCATCTGAAATAACTCGCTCCTTGTGTTCGTTCTTCCTCTTTTCTTGATGTGTAAAAAAGGTTTGACCTGTTGTGGCTGTGGATCAGATGATACTTAGTGCAGAAATAAGGATCTTAGCTTATGGCCTGAGAAGCTGAACATTTAACAGTAATTTCAGAGTGGGCTATGGCTCATTTCTGCTGTTAGGAACGTATCTCAGGTCTCCCAAACAAATAATCATGGTATTTTGACTAATGAAGGTCTCTCAACAGTTAGCAGAAACTTCCTCAAAACTTAAGTGAATATAGGTTTGGGTCTTATGTTCGTATTGCTTTCTCAGCCAGATGAGAAATTGTCTGCGTTTCTGCAAGAATTGCAGCTCTGTACTGTTTTGCAAAGGCATATTTCAAAGCATGAAAGCCGTAGTGGTAAGTAAAATGAGCTTAAATGCACACACGCTCAATTTGGCATGCTGCTGAGTGCCTTCACCTTTGTCAGGCCAAGTCCCCAGCTGATATAAAATGTCCTCACTTCACTGGAATCAGTGCAGCTGTGGCAGTTTGAGCCAGATCTTCAGGAGGTGGCTGTAACTTTCATATTATTTTGTTATGTTTATATATTTTCTTCAGGATCAAAGGCAATAATATAAGAACTTAGTTTGATGTAGTATCCACGTTGGTATTTTAAAGACTTTTAAAACTGCCCTGAGATTTATATTAAATCATTTTCTTGTGAAGTTCCATGACATGAAGCAATACAGCAGTGCTGAAACCACAGTCAAGAAAGATAAGCAAATTCTGTCCTGCATACAGATAGTGCTTAGAATCTCCCCTTCCCATGTTTCCAAGAAGTACACAGAGTTCTAATCAGAACAGRTAATTTCAAATCTGCTTCCTTTGAGTGGCAGATTTCCCATCTCTGCCTCCTGTTTTTACCAGGAAAAATATTAGAAAGTATTTCTGAGCTCCYGTAAATTTCCCAGCTAGTGGTTTTGTGTAAGAGGTGGAGATCATTTTGAACATGTCTGTGTCCCATAAACCTACTTTAGAAAAGTAGAATTTTATCCTGTTTCGGCTGTGTTGTCCCTTGTATGTAGAAGTTTGCCAGGTCTTGGTCCTATTCTCAAAGGAAGAGTGCATGTGTGTTTCTGAGATCATCACCACAGCTGATGGTGCCGATCTTAATAGGAGGACAAGGGACTGCAAGGTCATGGAAGTGACTTTTGGCTTTCTGTGGCTAGTGTTATTTTTTCCAGGCCAGAATCGAGCCCTGTTTGTGGGGAAGGAGGCAGTGTGTCAGAAGTCCGCACCTGTTCCAGGCACAAATTGGTGACTTCAGCTTCCAAGGCAGGCGTCTTTCACGAGCAAAAAATCTTGTGCATATTATTTAAAAATATTTTTAAACATATGGGCTGTTTTTTTCCCTTAAGCTCTTCAGAACATAAAATATTTTAAGCTCTTTTTGTGATCTTGTTTTATTAATGGCTTTACTGTGGTCCTAAAGTCAATAAATAGCCTCTAACACAGAACATTATTTATGAATAGCCATCCCCGCCCCCAGCAGTTTTGCCTTGAAAAGCGTAATTGTCTYTTTTATAATTGTCATCAGGTGATTTTTTTTTTTTTTTTTAATCTGGAGATTATAGGGTTTTATGATAATTTTTTTCTATGCTTTGAAATTCATAGCACTAAATTAATAAGCTGTTGGATTAATCAATGTTGGTCTTAATTTTTTTGATTGTGCTCTAAGTCAGGCTTAAGTTGAAAACTCAAGGTCAATTGAAGAGTAKGGGAACAACCTATTTGTACATCAGCAAGTATTGAGCCTTTCTTGTAACAAATATAGTAACTCTGTTACTGATTATATGCAAGCGTGGATTTACTTTTTACAAAGTTAGTTTTCAAWGTCGGTTTGTGTCCTGTAAAGGTCTACTGAGCAGTTTTACCTCCTCTGCGGCACTGAGCTTCTCGTGGTTTATTGGTGCAGGTCAGGTTCCTTGCGACTTGCAAAGCCCAAGTCTTTCAAAACCTCGATGTTTCATGTGGCTATTAAATATTGTGTGGTATCCGAGCAGGGGTTTGATCCAGCGGTTCCAGAGTGATTAGTTTTTAGTGATGCTGTGTGTGTAAAGTGATTGGGAGGCTTTTCAACTGAAAAGAGTTAGATGGTAAATTATTTGATGTGTTTGAGAGAAATGCAGATCTAACTGAAAATTTCATAGAACCTGTGTTGAAAGGAATATAAAAGGTCGTATTTATTCTGAGTGTGTTGGGATTTATTACCAATTCCTTTAATTACTGAGAAGATTGAAATCTTGCTTAAATACGTTCTTGTACAGGTASCAGTAAGTGAATGAACCTAGATCTTTTATGTTTCAAGAAATCTAATAAAMCTTTCTTAAAATTCTCTATCCTAAAAGCCCATCCAGGGTTCTTGAATGGTTGGCCCTGTCATGAGAGAATGGTCTGTTTAAAAGCCAATCATAAGATTACAGCTTAAGCACTGTAAACGCTTGCCTATTTAAATATGGAAATGTCTTTCTTGTGTTTCAAACTTCTACAGTTCCTAAAAGACAAACAGGCTGTGACTTACGCAGTCATCAGCAGTTCCATAACTTTCAAAAGTGTGAAGCTTTTGTAAAAACACCAAATTTCTTAGCTTTAAATTTAATATGAGACATCAAAGGATGCCAATAATAGCTACTGTTTTTGTCACTAAATACTTAGTCACTAAATATTTAGTGAAGCTTAAGACTTTAAGCACTACAGTATTATGAAATCTTAAAAGCCCTACTAGTAGCTCAGTATTGTGATAGATGCTGCACAAAGGCACTATTCTGACTAAAAAGAACTTACAGACTAAATATCAAATGAGGCTTGTGTGTACACATATGTTGTCTCAGCTGATGATTGGTATCTGAGGCAGTGGTATCAATTTTGCAACAATCTGTTTTTTCTTGAGTAATTTGTAGACATCAAGGCAATGGAGAGTCTTAACACTTCAAAAGTCAAATGTAACTTCTGGAGATGTTGAGAGAGAATACCTCCCAAGCACAATTGGTTCAACAAGGGAAAGTGTGAAGGCATTTTTTGAAAACAAAGTGGGTTTTAGTGTCTCCAGGATAGATCTTGACAGGTCTCCAGGATCTTGAGAGAGATGATGTRGAGATTGGGAACAAGCCATGAAGGCCATGGAAACTGAGATACATGGCCTAACTTCTTTGCAAGAGAGAAGGATGGAGAAGYAGAGATTTGTATAGATGGATGGCACACTCAAAAGAGGAGAATGCTTTCTGCAGCAGGCTTTTGAGTGGACATTCAGCATCATTTTGAATGGCATTAAGTCAGGCTAGAGAAGAAGGCAGATCGATAACTGGAATAGAAGGTTTGAGAGTGCAGCAAGGAATTTTGATGATGTGGCTAGAAAGAGAAAGTATTTTAAAACTACGGCACAGAAAGAACCTRAAAAATGAGATTCAGCTTGCCTCTRAGGATATAAAGACAACCTGTAGGGAGGCTGGCACCCTATGGGTCAAGCAGGGTGGTGCTATTGTCCATGAAGAAAAGACAACAAAGCAGAAAAGACAGGTGAAAAGTTCAGAGTTCTGTGGGGTTTTCTGATCTTGAACTGACAGCCAGGTACCCATGAAATGAAACAGAGACAAGGTGAATCGTACCGTAGCCAGCAGCAGATAAGAACAGTAAAGCAGTGGCTGTAAAAGTAGATCAGCTGCTAAACACCTGAACCTCTGTTGCCAGGAGCAGTATGCTGACAGAGTACGAATGGCATTGGAAGAGGTGAACTCCGGTCAGTGATTTTTTGTAAACAATAAACTGAAAAGTAAACGGTTAGTTGAAAGAGAAAAGAAAAAGCAGCAGGTAGAGAAATAAGTGGAGGGATGGCGGGAATGTTTAAGAGGTGAGAGACTGAAAGAGATTTTGATTAGGAGAGTGATGGGACTATGGGAGGCAAAAGGTACAAGAGAAAGCGGTATGAGGTGGGACTGGATCCACTGGACAAGTGAAAGGATCAGAGGAGGACYGCAGAAAAGAAACTTCTGCACTTGTCAAATGGTAGAAATGAGAATTGTTCAAGGGGTCCTTTGCAAAGAGGAACAAGGACTGGAGAATTTGAGGAGCTGGCACTGCAGATGTGGAACAGGATTAAATTGAAATACTGAAATTGCTCCACTACAGAGTGGACAAAGTTGAAGAAAGAGGGAAGGAAAAAAGGCCTTTCTAGTGCGGGTAATTGGCCTGGTGGTTGTGTTTGTGCCAGATGCCAGAGGATGTATACACTGAAGATGCACCAGGGCTAGGGGCTAGCAGAATGGGCCTTACAGTGATGGAAAGAGAAAAGAATGAATGGTGTAAGACAATAAGGCAGGAAGAAAATGAATGACCATATAAATAGCAAAGAGGCAAGTGAGGGGGTGGTTTAAGGATGGGTGAATATTCTTGGCAAGTGACAAGAATTGAAYCAAGGCAGTAGATAACTATTGCTATCTGATTCCTTCATCAAATACAACCGATCCAATAAGAGGTGATGCTGTGTCAGTGGGGTTTGCCTTRAATTGGTTTCCAGGAAATGATGAAATTCTGTAGAAAGGTAAGTAGAGTAGGTCAGTGAGGGGCTTAGCTTTACAGTGGCACACTTGGAAACTGTGGGAAGTATTTGTGAAGTCAAATGGAGTAGGAAGTTCAGATAGTGGAATGTGTGAGCTTGGAAGTTTGCGAGTCAAAACTGCAAATGCTACCTCAACTTCTAATTTGAATAAGGGGAAAAAACTTTCAGAAAAGGGTGCAGGAATAATCGTGTAAAAAAGATTTTATCTATCTATCTATCTATTTATTTATTTATTTTTAGGAATTAGGTTTTGACAAATAGGGAAAAGTTCTTGTCAGCAGAGAAAGCTGTATCTAAAAGTTAAAATAAGAGTTGCCAAAAGTCAAGCCTTACAAAGCAAATGAAAACAAACAGCTGAAGGTTTGTCAGCCATATAAGAACAACAAAAAATAAGTCTGCTGCACAGAAAGAATGAGATAGGAATTAAAGTTCATCTACGTATAACCCAAAAAACTAAATCAATTTTTGCCTGTTTTCTATAAAGATGACAAAGGTGAACCTGGAGGTTGATGGTAATGATGGCACAAGGGGCTTTCACATGTCTGTGTTTTGTCTTTGCCTAAGAGCTTGATGTGTGCCACACTGGGCAGCTGGTAGCGTCCAGCCCAGAACTACAAAGGAACTGGTGTATGAAATGATGGTCAAGCAGCAGGGAGTTTTAATTCATCTGTCAAGTCAGAAATGACGTCGCATGACTGGAGAACAGCAGTGGTGCCTGTATTTGGGTGAGGGAGGTGTGATCTAGGTAGGTAGGAGATATTTGTCTCACAAAGATGACTGATCTTCTGGATTTAAAAAGGCTGCGGGTTTAATCTATTTGTTTGTTTGAAATTCTACTCTTGAAATCACATGAAAAGAGTAGTCTCTGGAGAGACTGAGGAATTATAAGGTAGGTGAAGGACCTGTTGAAGAAGAGCTGCTGCTGCAGCTCAAGCTGAAGGAGGGACTGTTGGTCTGGAGGCGGGCGCCTACGGGAGCTCTACATGGGTTAGTCCTGCGACGGAACTGCTGTCATGTGTTCATTAGGGTCAGTGACATAAAAGCTGAAGCATGCTGACAAAATCTGATGGTCTGGCAGAGGAACACCTGGAGAATGGAAATATCCTACAGGCTGACATTCAGGATTGCTGTGACAGAAGTGGGTTGAAATTAAGTAGCACAGCATGCAAAGGCATGTTTATGAATGAATTAAAATAACTTCTGCYATAGGATGATATTTTTTGTCCTCGACCCTTCCAACTTTGGGTGTATTAGTCGATCACAGGATACGTGARCCACTAGCATGATGCAAAACAGAAAAGGCAAATGTGATGCTCTGTTGTTTTAGATTATTGCCAGCGCAGATGGGAAGCGTGAACCCCCTTGTAGAGTGTCCTGGCTCACAGTCTGTAATTCTGGTCATTTTTGAGAAAGTTGATATAAACTGGAAGGGAGACAGGAGAGGACTTTTGGGATCATCAAGAAAATGATGAACATGTCTGTTTATAACCTGAAGACTATAACTTAGTTAGGTAAAGAAAATGAAGATTTAGGGAGTATATGATTTATTCCTATAAAAAAAACATGAAGTAAGCACAAGGGAGGGAAAAGAACCATTCACACCAGCTATAGACCGGTATATAAATTGTTAGAAATTAGAAGAAAGTTTCAAATCATCAGAGCAATGAGATAGTGGGGTGGCGCTCCAGCAAGAGTGAAGGAAGCAAAGAACCCAACAGCATCAACATTGGAGCTGGATCAGTTGGTGAAGAGGATTATAAGGTAATTTCCTTTGATAGCAGAACACAGCATCCTCCAATTGTACGTTTCTAAGCCAAGAGGAAATATAAGAGCAAGAAAGCGTGCAGTGAAGGGGAGGATTGGGGTAGATCATTGGTATGGAATTTGCATTTTTGAGGGAAAAATGTGGGAGTTTGTGACAAGAGAAAAAGAGACATCCAGATGTATAATCAGAGAGAGGCAAGTTGATTGTGCGGAGCTGGTTGTACGTAAGAGATGAAGACGAGAGGAGAATCCGGAGAAGAGAGACTGCAGAGGGGAACATTTGGGAGCAGCTACTTTGTGGTAGAAGACCCCCATAGTCTTATCCAGGCTGATGAAGAAAAGGTGCGGCTGTAAAGCTTTGGTTAATTCAAGGTAGACAGTGGTGCTGGTCTCTCCTGCTGATGGAGAGACCAGTATGCGAAGAGGAGGTCGCTGTCAAATTTTAGATTTGAAGGTGGTGTTCTGGAGGCAGTGAGAGAAGGGCAGGTGGGAGTGAGGAGTACAGCGGGGAGGGGGGAGATGGATGAAGAGAGCGTCTTGTTTATGCAGATGTCTGAATACGCACTGGGAAGCGGAATATGAAGAAGTGGATGCAGAAAAGTAGCAGAGAGGTGTTAGAAAATGTTGGTGTGGAATTGGAGGAGGGGGACTAGTGGTGTAAGAAGAGCAGAGCGGATGCAGTGCTGCAGAAAATGAGCGGTGAAAGGCAAGGGTGTGGCATGGGCAGATGGACAAGAAGATTACAAAATGAAAAACAAACGAGTTTTTAAGATGCTGTGAAGTGGCTTCTGTAGACCTCCCTGTTAACCAGCTAGAGTGCTTTATCTCACCCTTCCAGGGGTTAGGGAGGGGTGGGCGACTGGTGTCCAGCCCTGGAGGAATCTGAGGGAAGCAAAGAAGAATAAGTCTTTGAGACAGGAGGGGCTCCCTAATGCTTGCAAATGTCTTTCCTATTGGAGTCCTTTATCCAGGAAGGAGTGAGGAAGAGACCTGCGCTCTGCCTCTGGAGTTTTTATTGGGGCAGGTCACAGCAAACGCAGCCAAGGAGGGGAGTTCCCCCAAGCCTCTGTGCACCGGAGGAGGCCTATAGAGACTGTATCTCCACATCTTAAATGATCACTAAGCTTTCAGAGCCAGTCCTCGAGCACCAGGTTTCCTGCTCTGCTGATGGATGACACAGGCTGCTCTTCCTTCGAGTCTTAAATATCCAGATAACAGAGAAATGCTATGCTCCCTCATGGCCAGTGCTGCGTGGTTTAGTTAGCAATCGGTTACATGTCTATACYGGATTTTAGATGCATGTTTTTTTCTTTCTGCTTTCTTTTTTTGGCCACAGCTGAACTTCTGGCTCTGGGGTTTGTTTAGGCAGAGATTGATTCAAAACATTACTTGTCTCAAGGTGTCTTTAATGCTATAACATTGGGTGTATAGCAGAACATGTTCTTCCAAAACTGTAAACGAGCTGCTGTAGAAGGGCGCTTTAAATACCTTCAAAATTCTGAAAGGGGAAAAGCCAAAAAGTACCAAATCTATCATTAAATATTTTTGTGTTTTCTAACACTAATATTATTTCGTAACTGCCTTTTCTGAGAATTTTGTGGTGTTTTAAAAATGAATTTTCAATGATTGTCTCACRCTGCACACTGCATATGAACCACAAGTTTGGCTTCCAAACACCTCTACAGTCACATACATTGGCAGGAAGCTTGTGTTGGAGAGTTCAGTCAGAAAAACATGACAAAAACGTCTGTCTAACTAATCTGTATCCCAGTTAGGACCTAGGACATAACCTTCTCTTTGACTCGAACAATATGTCAGAAAAGAAGTTTTAGTTTGGATTTTTTTCTTTCCAACACTGACCTCCTAAATATGGGTTGAGATTTAAATGGTGCCTGGAACCATCAACATTTTTGGAACATGAAAAACCTCAGATTTTCTCTGAGCCTGCTCCTGCCCTCCCATATGCCCTTCTGAGCCAGCTCTGTGATTTCTTTTTTGCCTTACTCTTGGGTCCCAGATGTTCTGGTCAAGTGTAGCTTCCTGTGCAACCAGCAGGCAAGGACTTGGCTGATCTTTGTCCTTGCTGCAGCTTGCTGTTTTGTCTCTTGATTTATAGCACATGCTGGTCCCTTTTGGCTAAATCAGACTCTTTGGAATCAGGTTCCTGCAGCCTGTCCCGACCGCCCAGACCAAGGCCAGGGTGTAGTTCTGACCGTATGTTTGGCAGAAGAAGAAAAGCAGTTCCCAAGGAGCTGACAAGCTCCCTACAGAAACYGGGTTGCATTATTGTCCTCTCCGAATGCCGTCTTCTCCAAGGAACTGTCTTTGGGATGGATAAGGAAGAAAGGTGGGGTGTGCTGACATTGATTTTTGCATGGTGGAATATGACTGTCAACTGCTGGAGACCCACAAAGAAGACACATAGATTTCAGAGGGAACCGAACGATTTTACCTGTAGATAGGTACACAGTTATCAAAAAGAAAGCCTTGGCATCTCATTCAGCTTGCCTTTTGGTTTTGAGGAGGCTCTTTCCTCCTGTCCTTTCCTTCAGTTGTGGGCATAGTAGTACCATAGCATCGTAGCCCTTATTAATGACTTCTTATGGAATATTTTCTTCCTTCCTTCCTGGTTCAAGCCCAGATCTCTGCTCCAGGGATATCCCAAGTAGCACCCTTTGATGTGGTCATCAGCTGGGTAAAGGCTGTGTGTGGAACAGACACTCAAAAATTAAACCTGAGCTTATTATGAGTTTTAAAATGGAAACCTGAAAGATTACTGTCTTTTACTTCCAGTTCCAAATACAAAATACATAATTAGAAGGGTAACTGGCTTTGTAGCACAGTATCATGCTCTCAGTTGAGTTTAAAACTTCCCATTCCAAGCTGTCAAAGGGTGACAGGACGGCAGCGCTTTAATCTTGCGGTGTTATTAACACTAAGTTAGGGCTGTAGGCTACTCCTGCGCGGCCACACGGAACTAGGGAGAGAGACACAGGCAGCCTCCCTTCCTATAGGGCTGTGCGGAGGCATCTCTTGCTAATGATCATTATATTAAGTGGAACAGCAAGAGGTAAAGAGGTCTCTTGAGCAAATGTTGCTGGGGACTGCACTGTTCTGGTTTTGCACTGGTTGCATGTGATTGCATTTTGGAARTCTCACAGCCAGCCCGCTTATGTACAAAAACTTGCTTTTGGCATRSTTTCAGTTTACGTGTGACATGTAGGAATACAATGACATCCGGTAGTATAATTGATCTCCACTGGGAATTCCTCCAATAGCCAGGRTGCCTGTCTTTTTAAACTGTGCTTCTCGGGTGGTGGGGGTTCTCCCTGAATTGTAGCATCTTAACTGTCTTGCTGCTAACATCACTGACTGKTACCTTRCTTGCTTTTCCAAGAAGAAATCAGTAGAAGGAATAACAAAAAAATCAGCTTGCTCTGCAACGAAACTGGCATTTTCTTTCTGAATGCTAGAAGATCTAGGTCACTCGTTGGGTTAAAGAAGTGTTGGCAAGGAATGTGGCTATGTGTCATCGGAAAGCCTGGGAGAAGCAGCATAHGAACTGGACTGAGATGCTGTAAGGAGAATAGCCCTGGAGAAACCATTAGTTTTACAGTTTTGGTTTTGATGTTTTCATTTAAGAAACAGGCTGAAGCATTGCGAGCATGTTAGTCACGCTTGGATTTAAATTTAGCCTTAGTAAAGCTAATTAAAAATATGTTTAGTGACAGTGTGTAAATGCATGCTTTGAACTTGCATCTTTTACTACTGCTGTAAGAATCTATTTTCTAACTATATAGCTTCCTATAGCCAGCACTGTAAGGGGATACAGCTGTGTGAAGATAGGAGCACAAAGTGATCAAATCATGGCCTGGCCCCTTGAAGAAAAYGGGGTTACCTTGTGTGGAAGTGGTAAATGAATGCTAACTCAGTGTGAATCCTGTTCTTGCTTGTCTTTGTGTAGCCGGTGTGTAGTATCTTGTAAACCAGAGGGAAAAATATGTGTGATGTCTTAATGTTGTTTATCACCCCAGTAAGATAGTATCAGAGGTTGTAAAACATTACCTTTACGGATAAGACTTTTTTTTTTTTTTTTTTTTAAACACTGGAAAAACAGTGTGTCCCTTTTGTATTTGAAATGTTATATTCTTAGCAGATTGCTCAGACAGCAGCAAAGCTGCTTTTGTCCAGTGGATGTGGGGATGTAGAGAGGGTTGATAGACCATTCTTTGAACACTGGGATGGTATTCTGATATGTTTTATTTGCATACTTTTCTGTATCTCCTCGTAGTTAACACAGATACATCTAGACCTCGTTCTGAAAGGGCTGRGCAGCTGAGCAGTAGTTGTCTCCAGGTAGTCATCGTGGTTTGCCCCTGCAGTCTCCCAGAACTTCTTTTGCCCTTGGTTCACCCCCAAAATGCTCTCTTTTCATGTTCAGTGGCCACAAGTTCTTGAGACGTGACTTGTTGTTCT